>VZTE01004968.1:507169-610587 GCA_013397775.1 Eulacestoma nigropectus | reverse complement strand
CTCTCATCCACCAGCACCCCCAAGTTCTTCTCAGCAGGGGTCGTCATGATCTGTTCATCCCCCATCCTGTGTTCATACTGGAGGTTGCCCAGACCCAGGTGCAGCACCTTGCACTTGACCTTGTTAAACTTCATGGGTTTTCCATGAGCTCTCTTCTAGGACTTGTCCAGGCCTCTCAGGATGGTGTCCCATCCCTCAGGCATGCCAACCGCACCACTCAACTTGGTGCCATCTGCAAATTTGCTAAGAGTGCACTTGATTCATCTATGAATCTTCTATTTGGTCTTCATCTGTGTCATTGCTGAAGGCATTAAACAGGGCTGGTCTCAGTATGGACCCTAGAGGGGCACTACTTGTCACTGATGCCCATCTGGATATTGAACAATTGACCAGTGCCCTCTGGATGCAACCATCCAACTAATGCATTATCCACCAACAGTCCACCCAGCAAATCTGTATCTTTCCAATTTAGAGGGAAGGATGTTGTGAAAAACCATGTCAAAGGCATTAGAGAACTCCAGATAGGTGACATCCATGGCTCTTGCCGTGTCCACTGATGTAGTCACTGCACCATAAAAGCCCCCTATGATGGTGAGGCAGGATTTGCTCTTGGTGCAGCCAAGTTATGGAGCACTCAGGTTAATTGGATTTGAATATGATTTGTTTTGTTTTAAGGCTGTTGTACTAATATTTAGAAAATAAGTGTATACAAAAATTCAAATACAGATAAGCAGAATAGCTTTTAATGTTTCCAGTGTGGTATTTTTCTCTGATGCAGGAGGTAGAGCTAAAACAATATTCAAATAGTTATTCAGACTACACTTTATGAATATCTGCAGCAATTTATGTAAATACATAGTTACAATTTTCAACCAACAGTTTGTGGCCACTGGATGGTTTTCTGTGGTGTTTGGCATGTTCTTTTGCTGACTGGAGCTCTGTTGCTTTGTTATTGTATGATCAGGAATTCAGAGAGAATTTCTTCTAGTTTCTGTTTTGGTTGTCGTGACTGATAAAAGCAGATTTTCACTTCAGAGAATTAAGTTTATAAGTTTCTAGATAATTTTCCATGCATATTTTCTAGCGATTGAAAGGGATTCTTTTATTTGTCAGTTCTTTCTTGTTGGGTAAAGTCTGTGCCGAGAGCAACGCATATGAGGAATAAATATGGTAAAAGTAAATGTAATATGCCTTCCTGATCAGAGAAATGTCTTTGACATATTCTTTCAAGTCTACTAGACTTGGGAGTCTAGTAGCCACCTGTGCTGGTTTTGGCTGGGGTAGACTTAATTTTCCTCTCAGTGGCTTGAACTGTGTTTTGGATTTATGCTGAACACAGGGTTGATAACAGAGAGATGTTTTTGTTATTGCTGAGCAGGGCTTACACAGAGCCAAGGTCTTTTCTGCTTTTCATACGGCCACACTGGTGACAAACTTGGGGTGCATGGGAGACTAGGAAGAGACACAGGCAGGACAGGTGACCCCGGCTGACCAAAGGGATATTCCAGACCATATGACATCATGCTCCGTAAATAAAGTGGGGGGACATTGGGAGTGATGGTGTTTGTCTTCCCAAATCACCGTTGCATGTAATGGGGTCCTGCTTTCCTGGAGAGGGCTGAACACCTGCCTGTCCATAAGGAACAGTGAATTCCTTGTTTTGCTTGGCTTATGTGTGCAGCTTTCGCTTTCTCTATTAAACTGTCTCTATCTCAACCCATGAGTTCTCTGGCTTTTACCTTTCTGATTCTCTCCCGGATCCTGCTCGTGGGGAGTGAGCAAGTGGCTACGTGTTACTTGGCTGCTGGCTGGGGTTAAACCGTGACACCACCATAGTAGAGGTGATGAGTAAGCCCAGGCAAAGGGCTAGCTCACTTTCTAACTTTCTATGAAAGATGCAGCCACGTAAGAGCATTAAAGGAAAAAGAAGTGGGAAGTTCAATGTCAACTGGAACTGCCTGGAGAAGTGCTACCTGGGAGCTATTTGGAGAACTGGGCAGTGGAGAGGGCAACTGGACATACCTTTGTAGAGGAGAATAATTTGGAGAGGACCAAAATGCAGTGACTCAGTTCAGCCTCTCCTTGTTGGGGAACCAGCAGGTGGTGGAGGTCCTGGAACAGGCAGGAGCAGGAGAGACAGGCTGTAAGTCAGTGATTTTTTTTTTTTTAGTGTTACATGTGGACTTGCTAGTGTCAGGTTAACAGTTAGACTTGATGATCTTAAAAGTTTTTTCCAAACTAAATGATCCTATGATTCTGTCTGAACAGTGGAGCAAATATGCTTTCTCTGAGTTTTTAAGAACTATTCTGCACTCCTGGAAAATAAGGTAGACTGAACTACTTGAATGTCTCTAGTGTTATTCTGGAATGGCTGAGGAGGTACAGTGGAGACTGTGGCGGCACAAAGGGCAATAAGGAGATGTTTTCTGAATTAGAAATGTAGCTAAATTTATCCAGTAATCCCTGATGTTGAAAATTAAACTAATATTTTGTAGATCCTTTTGTATATATTTTAAAATTCTATGGGGTTTCAGCAGGCAGAAAATACTGTGAGGAAAACTCCCCTGTAGCAGAACTGTTGCATCTGTTAATAACACAGTACTGAGAAAGCAGTGCAGAGGCATGTTAAGAATTCTTTGTGAAGGAGGATTTGTTAATTTTTAAAAGGAGAGGTGTGGGAGAAACTTGTGTTTCGATTAAAGTCATTGTGAATTTAGGCGATTCAGTGGAGCATACAGAGCTCAGTGCTGTAAAGTACTGAACCTCAGGGCTGTGATCCAAAAAAGCATTTGAATATCTGCCTATTGTCATGCTCCTGAACAATCTTATAGCAGGAAATGGATCTTTTTATATTCTTGAAGGTGTATTTCAGTGTGCTTTTTTGAAATATATCCTTAGTACATTGCGGGTTTGAGCCCAAGAGAAGCAAGGAGTACCAATAAAGAACTAAGTACAAAGCAACCAACAAGAAGTAACATCTTGATATATGAAGTTGCAGCAAAAAAAAAGGGCAGGAAAGAGACTTGAAGACTACTGAGTAGTCTTTAGTTTCTTAGTCATAGAGTGTGTTGTTACGTTTGAAGAAGCCAAGATTGTAAACTAGATTAGATATTGATGTTCATCATGTTACTGAAAATCAGAGTAACAATACTGAAATCACTGTCTGATTAACTACTCAGTTTTATAATTGCATGCTGCAAAGCCAGAGTAGTTCCATAATGCCAGCTGACTCTCAATTTAGCATATTCATATAATCGTTTGAGGTATGAAATGAAATGCCAGATACAACAATAGAAGGAAGGCATGTAAATTTATTTAAGAAGGTTATCATATTTCTGAAAGAGAAAGAGGAGGGAAATCGCTGCAGCCATATGTTGAATATTTGGGTGGAATATAATGAAGTAGAAAATTGCTTATGTTTTTCACTCTTTGTAATATAAGTACAAGCCCTGTAGGATTGTTTTCTCTCTTTCACTCTTGGTTTTTCATGGGTTTCTCTAGATGGACTACAGAAATGGGACACAGCATCCTGGGATGCTGGCTAAAACAAAAGAAAAGCTGGCTGTTGAATGCTGCTATTGTTAGACTAATCTTTATTTTCCTTTGTGTATTGCGTTGTTTTGTTTTGTCCCCTGTCTCATATAAAATATTGCAATCTTCTTAGGTTCCTTTGAGTCACAGAACTGCACTGTCGAAAAGACCACTGGAGTGGTCATATTGCTTCTGCATTCTTTGTAATTGTAATTGCATTTCTAATTTGTAATTCTGAACAACAAAATGCTAAGTGAATCAAAAATCTTATAACTCTGTCCCAGTGACCCAAGGTAGAGCTGTCATACCCTGAGTTTTGGTACTGGCAAAGGCAGTTAACTGATGCTGGTGGTGTCTGTAAGGATAAACTGTAAGGATAGTCTAATTTTCATAAGATATTTAGATATCTAACCTGTTTGGACACTTTCTGGATTTGAAACAAGCACACAACTGCCACTGAATCCCCACTCTACATTTTACCCACTTTACATTTGAGATCCTTAAACATCTGTGAAATTTTTCCCTTTGGTTCAATCCAACATCCCTTGAATTCCATAGATATTTCTGTCATCTTTAGCTACTGTCCTAAATTAAGGTTGTGACGTTTGTATGGTGTCAGCATAGCATCATTTCACTTCACAGCTGGAGTTTTGAAATAAGGCTTCAAAACTGAAAATGTTTATACAGATTTAGCGGCTACCACTTAATTTTCACATTCATATTCTGCTTAAGACTTCAAAGCAAAAATGATATATGGAGGGAATAAGAGCCTAGATCTGATTTTCAGGCATGTGAATTGCTAAGCAGTGCCTGGCAAGAGGCTGGTGGGCTGCTCCTCCTGCCGTGGCAGAATGCCTCTTTACCCATAACTTCATAACCTCCTTTTCCCTCCCAGCTTGTGCGGTGGGAGGTGTACAGCTGAATTCTGAGCTTCCACGGAGGCAAGTCTGGGATAACAACTGACAGTAAGAAGGGCGGTGAAATCATTACAGGATAAAGAAAACCAAAACCCTAAAGACTCTGTCAGTAGTGAGCAATCTCTGTTATCCTAGGTTTAATACACCTTTTTCTGTCCAGGGCTTCTGCAGAGTTGACATCTGCAGATGTCAGTATCAGTAGACTGTTCAGGGAAGGTTAATTAAGAACTTCCAAAAAGAATTAAAATCTAAGCCCTTGGAATATTTTTATTCAAGTGAAGAATAAATGCTTGTGAATTGTGCAGTAGTATTTCCCTTATACAACAAGATCTTATTTATCATAATAAACTTCTTGCAATGTAGTAGCAAACTAGCTCATTTAAACTTGCATGCAAAGATTTCCAGTGCAGCTAATCTGTGAGCATTATGCATGCTTCATTACCTGGATTCTCAGGCAAGCAGTGAAATTACTCTTGCTGTAAACATTTTTAGGAGTGAGAATTCTGAGGACCAGAACTTCAATTTGTGTACCAGTCGTGTATAGTTTTTTTTTTGCGTACAAGGAAATGACACCAACTTTTGCCAGCTGAGACTCTGAATAGCGTTTTTCTAAATGGTATCTGATCAGTTTTCTGTGTAAAGCAGTGCTTGTTTAATACTTTTTCTCTCCTGCCTTATATTAGGGCCCCCCCAGCGAACCGTTTCCCCCAAACAAGACCATGAAGAAACGAAGCACGACAAAGTCTTGGACAAGGGCAGTGAAAGTGGGACTTCCTGTAACGAATTGTCCACCTCAAGCTGTGACAGCCATTCGGAAGCGAGCACCCCTCAAGAAAATGCCACCAGCACTCAGCCATCCACAGCCCACCAGCCAAATACTCTGACTTTGGATCGTCCATCTAAGAAGGCCCCAGTGCAGTGGATGCCACCACCAGACAAACGCAGGAACAGTGAACTCTTTCAAACTCTCATTAGCAAGTCCAGAGAAACAAATCTGTCGAAAAAGAAGGTGTGTGAGAAGCTGAGTGTTGAGGAAGAAATGAGAAAATGTATTCAAGATTTTAAAAAAATCCACATTCCAGATTACTTTCCAGAGCGCAAACGTCCCTGGCAGTCTGAACTCTTACAGAAATATGGGTTATAGTAATCAACTCTTTCCTGACGTATCTCTGGAGCATTTGATGTTTATTACATTGCCGCTACTGATGTCCTCCTCCTGGCCAACTGCCACCAGAGCTATTCCTGCTGCTTATTTCTTTCTGTGACCAGTGGATGTTGGATAGTACATGTTTTTCTTTAAAAATGTATATATAAAAAGATAGAAACTTTAAAAATGCAGAAGGTGTCTCATGTAAACCACTTCATATTAGCAAAGAAAAAAAGTGCATGGTCAAGAAAGATGGTTTTCGAACCATAGTCAGTTGAGCTTCATTATTGTTTTGGAACTTAACAAATAAAAATCTCAATCATCAGTTAACACCTAATTTTATGTCACCATTAAAAATGACTCAGACTTGCTAATGACAAAGAGAAACAGGGTTTAAAATTCAATTGAACTGGTTTTGGAACTAATTCCCAACATTCTCTCAATGTTAATGCAATAAAGCAAATACCTATTTTGCATGAGCACAATGTTACAAATAAATCACTCAAGAACAAGAGGTTGTCTGTTGCTTGAAGAATTACTCGTTTGATACCAAGCCTATAAACGTAAAATGTCTAAGGGATTGAATTTACTTTGTTCTGGATCTGTGATTTTTTTGTGTGTACAGTGTTCTGTATGTAAGGATGGTGTAAATATGCCTTATATTGTTTTATTATTGCACCAACAACGTTCATCTATTAGTGCTTGTCAGGATTATTTCTGTGAAATGCAAATTTATGGCATATTGTGAAAATTGGTTTGATGGTCTGAAAGTTTTTGTTATGTTAGTCACTAAAAATGCAGAAAAATAAAAGAGACTTTAATGTATTTATTAAAAGAACCATCTGGTAGATTTTCTTGGCTGTTGTTATCTCCTCTCCTTTTTAAATAGAATCAAGCAAGTTTTTACTTTTTGTTCAATATTTTCATAACTACTCTGCTGAAAAAAAAACCAAAGCAAAAAACATATTTGAAGAGTGGGAAAAAATATTTAGGGTAGTGCCATTTAATTGGAACTGCCATGCAGACTCTAAGAGAAAGAGACTGACGGTAAGAAGCAGCAGGGGATGAACTAAAAAATTGAGTGGTTTTACAAACAGAGCGGAAAGCAGTTCCAATTTGACAAGTTCACAAAAATCAGCTTAGAAATAGATGATTTAAAATACCACAGCAGAGTGTGCTACATTTACAAATGAAAAGTTTCTGTGAACAGTCAGCTCTGTATGGCAAACCTGTTATCTCAGCCCAGATATGGGAAAATAAATTCCTTTCTCATTACAGGAACACCAAGAAGACGACTGTGGTTCAGACAGCCATAGCTGAAATGGGTAAGGACTGCTGGAGCTCACAAAAGAGCTGCTGAGTTCTTTTCAGTTATCGAAATATTACTGTGAAAATTATTGAAATTATTACTGTGAGCACACAAATGTACCCGTACACATTTAGAGGGGTTAATCTCCATACGTGTTCTGTAGCACTAACTGCACAGTTGTGTCAGAAGAGATGTTTCACATTTTATGGTAATTTTAACTGGTTTAGCTAAAGTAAAGAGGACTTCTTGTATTATAATTTCCAGGGTTATTCCTGATACCTGTATAACTTTTTCATCCTCTAAAAGGCCACTTTAAAAAACTTCTAATAGTAGCTCAACAACTTCATTCACCGATTCTTTTCTTAAACTATCTAGAACTGGTTGTTCTCCTATTCAGTTAATCAGCTGGCTTCAACATTTTTTTACAACATTTTAATAACCTGAAAGACTGTACCTGGGATAAGTCTTGTCTGAAGTGATGCAGACCAGTATGAAATCACTTGGCTTCTCAAGTTTGCCTTTATGTTCCTTTCTTGCTTCTTCCTGGTCCAAAGGATCTGTTCTTTCTTTTGAAAGTTTAATTCTTCTTAGACAAGTTTAGCATTTACTTTCTATCTTTTATAATCTTTGGCTTCCTAGTCTTTACCTGATGAAATTTCCAACTGTTTAACCATGACTTATCCTCCAGTGGATACAATTCTAGTTTTACTTAGTCCAAAGTTAGACTAATACTGAGAGCTTTGTTTCCATCTGAGATTATACATTTTAGGTGCAGACAGCATCCTGAGCATTCCCAATAAACCTTGCTGTTGAGTTTGGAGGTTTGTTTTGCCTTCCTAGTTATTCTCAGTACTCCAGGAAGTAACTGCCTGAGGTATGCTTAGGTGATTTTTTGACCTGTCTATTCTTTTTAATTTGTCAGTATATAAATATTTTATGAGCTTTTTTTTTCTTTTATTACTCTGCCTAAAATTTCTCAAAACATATTGAT
Organism: Eulacestoma nigropectus; assembly: GCA_013397775.1. Taxonomy (NCBI): domain Eukaryota; kingdom Metazoa; phylum Chordata; class Aves; order Passeriformes; genus Eulacestoma; species Eulacestoma nigropectus. The sequence goes on along the minus strand of VZTE01004968.1, from coordinate 602,692 downwards.
TTGTTCTTGAGGAGAACAGAGTATTATGTTAATATGTATTTTAATACATGAGTACTGTAAGATTTTTGATAACCTTAACCACTTTCCATGTGTTCATGAGGCATGTGAGTGATGTGGCAGATGAATGGCATTACTGTTACTTGATAACCACAGCAGCATCTGAAGACAAAGTGTTCTGGTTTTGGAATCAGACAGTGTACACTGTCCTTCTTTCAGAGTGAAAAATTCCAGTGTGTTGTAGTCAGAAAGAGAGGGGAGCAACCACAGCTCATGTGAATCCCTTAGTCATATTTTCTAATTCCCATCACATTTTTTCTTCCAGTTCATCCAGTTAGAGCTCCAACCCTATCTGTATAGTTATTATTTTACAGTTTTAAGACAATTAGGGAGAACACAAGCTGAGACATTCAGTGGAACAGGGGAGCTTGTGAGTGTTTAGATGGCTACGATTGGTTGGAAGCTCCCAAGTGTTACAAGGGAATTGTATATCAGAAGCACTTGGGGGGTTGATTGCTTCCCATTTTCTTACATTGTTCTTATTTCCCTATGATAGCTGCTTTTTCTTCTTTCATTTCAGTCTTTTTTTGTCTTCTTTCCAGCTATTCACTTTGTTGCACACTGGAATAGTCTACCATGGGAATCTGTGTCTTTTATCGTGTTTCAGCAGAGGTGGTCAGTACACTAAATTTCCCCTCCATTTGAAGCTTATGAACATAACATTTTTCTGAAAAAAAAATCAAACAAATATTCTTATTGGTCAATCTTCAATTATAATCATAGAATGGTTTGAGTTGGAAGGGACCTTTTAAAGCTCATCTAGTCCAACCCTGCTGCAATGATCACAGACATCTTAGACTAGATCAGGTTCCAGAGTCTCACTATCCTCCTCATAAAAAATATCTTACTCATAACTAATCTGAATCTACCCTCTTCTTTTAAAACCATTTTCCTTTCACAAGAGGTCCTACTAAATATTTGTCTGCATCTTTCTTGTAATCTTATATTTTCTTACTATCATGTCTGTGTCTCTCCAGAGGGGAGGATGTTGTGAGGACTGTGTCAAAGGCCTTACATAAGTACAGATAGATCTGTAGCTCTTCCCTGTCCACTGATGCAGTCACTCCATCACAAAAGGCCACTGGATTTTTCAGGCAGGACTTTCCCTTGGTGAAGCTGTGCTGTCTGTCTGCCACAGCACAGCTTCTAAGAGGATCCGTTCCATGATCTTCCTAGGCACAGAGGTGAGGCTGAGAGGCTGGTTTCCAGGGTCCTCCTTTCCATCCTTTTCAAAGATGGGTGCAAATCTGGTTTAGTGTAATTAAAGACTAGGTAGGTTTTAGTCATCATTATTAAAATAAACCATAAGTGATAATTGCTTTGATAAAATTTATTTTAAAAATTAAATAAGGAAAAAATGCAAAGACGTAATTTAACATGTAAATTAAGCATATTTCTGGAAGGAAAACAATTCTTAAAAAAATCAAATTCTTACTTTTGCAGATTTTCTTTCTAAATCAACACAATTCCTTATATTATGGTCTTATTGGGAGTACAACTTGGAATACATATCCCATTATATTTTTCCAGTAAGTTTAATTCTTAATATTTAACATGTTCAGAAATACAGAATTGTATAGTCTAGATTAAAGATTTGAAACTGATAAAAATAAAATCTTCCTTTATAAGTAATCTCCCAGTTAAGGTAATATTTTATGAGAGTAATTAATTAGAATCTTATGCCAAAGTAATGTTATTATTGCCCACATTTATTCACTAGAGAAGTGAATTTTAAGCCCTCATCATAGATGTTACATGCACCAGTTTTTATGGTTCTAACTGAATGCTGGGGAATAGAGATACAGTTTTGCCATACAGTGATGTTTACACTTTAAAATGTGTTAACAATGATCAGAATGACATGTTGGACTAGTCTATTACTGAAGGATTATTCCATTAACAAAAAGTCTTAGAATAATTGAAATTAATTCTAAAATAGAATTTTAGAATTCACTTTGATTTCCTTTGAATGAATAAAAAAATGATAAATTGCGTAAAATGCATAATTTTATAGCCTCCTGTAAAAAAAATAGTGCTTATGCAAAATCGTTTGGCTTGCTAATGCTGTCTTTGTTCAAGTAATGATATTTAAAAATATACTTCCTACTGGAGGTGGAAAACCCAAATTAGTAACGAGAGGGCAATGTTGGGTTCCTTTACAAGTGACTCATGTCCTGAACCAGGCTCTTTGTAATGCTCAGAAATTATCAAGAAATCTTCAGGTTTTTGCAGGATTGCACCACTGGTGTGGCTCATCATAAAAATAGCATTCACACATTACTTCAGGTTATATATTACAGGCCAGCAAGTAGTTTCTTCTTTTCCAGGATCTGTTATCTAGAAAAGGTTTTCAGCCTGCTTCATATTTTCCACTCTGCCCCTCTCTTTTTCTTTGTTATTGTTGACATCCATACACTCACTTTTATTTAAGAGCTTATCCTTTCCTTGCCTGAAGACATATATTCAAATTCAGAAGAGGGTAGGCTACACTAGAAAGCGATGGGGGAAGCTGGACACACTGGCAGTGTTACTGGTTGAATAACTCCAGCACTGCTGGCAAGAAGATGCCACAAAGCACAAGCTGGAAGGCAAAGTCACATTGCCCTACAGCTTGTGCTCTGTTTCAGACTGTCAGGTGTCACATCCCTTTAGCAAAGACCAGTCTTCCAGTGAAACAAGCCGCAAAGACATTATTCACTGATAAATGATCAATGCTGTCAGCAGCCTGTTGGGCACCTACACCTGCAGTGTGTTGGTACTGCAGCTAAAACAGACACCCCAGTTCAGAGATGGTGGCACTGGGCTGCACGAGGCTGGTGCAGGTAAGAGCTGTGAGAGCTCCTCCTCACACCGTACACCCATTCATGGCGATACACAACTTGTTGCAGGCTGCTGTAGTGGGTGCCTGCCTTCATACCAGAACACCTTCCATCACTGTCTGAACTGGGATTCATGTTTTATTTTGCTGGATCATTACTGTTTGCACAGAAAACAGCCATTCAGTGGGACCAAATCCAAGCATTGTTATGTGTAGAACCATAGCAGAAGATGGCAATCTCTCCTGCTTTAGCACACTCTTCCTTCTTTGAAATTGGGCTTGTGACAGTGTGAAATGGGGTGCTGAGGAAACAGAGTAAAAATGGTGCCCAGAAGAGAAACTCAGCACCGACTGTGTTCCCATCTGTTTGGAGCCTGGCACCCTGGCAATCCTCAGCTGCCGGCATTAGATTGTGTAAGGCACATTGGGGAAAAGCACAAATGGACTCAATGCAGTTAGGGATGAATATAACAAAAGAAGTATTTGAGAATTTTCTCCTCCCCTAAGGACTCTTCCTCTTCTTACTGGGCCGTCTCTTCTCCTCAGATAATAAAGAAAAGGAACTGTGAAAAACAATAATAGACCAGATGGATATAGTGGGAATATCCATGTCTCTATGTGGTATTGCCTTTTAAAATTTCTCTGTTTTTTCACAATGTTAATGTTACTTGATGTTCCTTTATAAACTTTATATTTCCTTTATAAAAAGGAAATGTAGAAAGAGCTTGATGGAATTAGTTCTAAGACCCTAGTCCATATAATCCTTCATAGACATATTAGATGAAGTTCTAGCACTGAGCATGTTAAGTATTTCAGTTACAGCGTAGGGTAATTTTTAGCAAGCAGTCACCCCAGAACAGATGAGTACCAGTAACAAGAAGTAAATTAAATCTACTTAAAAGGAATGGAAATCATAAATAGACAATAAATAATCTTTCCAGATTCCAAAGCAACATTTAATTCTGAAATACTATCACTTTACCTGTTATCTACTTAACATGCATGCAATTCATTAATTTAATACCGATCAATGATAATGTGCTCCAAACTTAGATTCCTCCTGATATATTGCTGAAAGATTGTTTTCTTCATAAATATGTACTCTACATAGTAAATGTAAAGTTTTGACAGCAGGCAATACCTGATAGAATATTTTTCATCCCTACTGGATTGCTAGTTTGGCCTAGGAGGAATTGTGAAAACTATCAATCAATGACCCCTAAAAGCTTTTTTCCCTGTTTCTCTTCCTATTTAGGTGAATTGTGTGTTTCATATGGTGTCATTTTTCTGTTGAAGGTAGCCTTTGATTCAATGCAGCACAAAATAGTCACTGACACTGTGGCCCTGAATTGTTCTGATTTATACCTACCCCTGATTTAAATTACCTTAGTAAGCTTCTGACATGAGCAGTTTAGGTGACTGCTGAGTGATTGAACATCTGCCATACAGTTGAGAAATGAGCTTAAACAAGACAGGGATAAAAGTAGTCCTCCATGCCACTGTGGATTTGGAGGCATCCTAAAGGATTGAAAGCCCCAGCCCCTCCACGACATGTCATGTTATGCTTCCATCTCTGGACAGGGAGGGGTGAGGAGCCCTTGTGTATCCTTTCACCGTCTTGCAGAACTAAGACCAGTCTTTGGGAAAAAAGTTGCTCTTTCACAACTTTTGTGATGCTAGTCCTGAATGTCCTCGTGGAAAAATTAAAGAGCACCTTCTTGGTTTCTGATGAAAAAGTAGGCTTGACTTCTATTTTTGTTACTACAGTCACTGAATTTATGTGAACAATTACCTGAAGCTTCCCTGGCAATTTAAGGACTGTTGTTTCAAATACGTCTCATGACTCTTCTTGAACTTCTTCCAACTATTCAATAGTGTTTTGGGACAGAGGATGCACATATTCTAATTTTTGTCAGTAATGGAAGGACAAAAGAGGTAGGAAAAAAAGATTCCCTTTCTGCACTGTGATGGGATGTTTCCATATATAGAATTAATTATTAATTGTTTTTATATTGCAAATTATGTGACTTTTTTTCTTTCTCTTTTTTTTTTTTTCCCTTCCCATTGGTTTTCCCTGGAAATATATAGCCCAGATTTTCAATTATTTCTAACCAGGCCTCTTTCTTCAAATGTTCATAAAATATTTTACTTTTCTCTATGTTTCTAATTACTTTCGAATCTTTTTTTTTTAGTTGAATTTCATGAACATTCTGCTTTTTTTAACTTTGAGAAGATGGAAAACAAAGCATACAAAAGAGATCTTCAAAGGCATACAGAGATCCCAAATTCCCTGTGGCATTTACTGAGACTTGGGCATGTAACTCTTTTTTTCTTTACTGTTTCTGAAAAACTCATGTTATCTCTGCAGTGATCCCGATGCCCTTCCCCTCATCTCAATAAGACCTATCATCATCTTTAACCACAGCTTCCTACTTCCACTCCAAATCAATTTAAATTAATTTTACAAGTAAAATTTCTTGACATTGAAATCAGGAATTATTATGCTGTCCCATTCCTTTCATCCACTAGTTCTGTAGTGCATTTGAAAGGAATAATCAATCAAGTTTGCCTGACAAGAGCTATGTTTTAATACTCGTAGTGAGTCTGTCTTATTCCCACACAGTGGTAAACAGCAATTGTCTGAGCTGATCTGTGATAGGCATCTCAGCAGGAGGCAAGTAATGGCAAGTAACAGAAGTGAGAAGAACTCTTACACATACAAGCTTTCAATACATTAGTTGTACATCAGTGCTTCTGAAAAGCTACAAAAGTTTTCCAAAGTCTTCTGTGTCCCTTCGTAAGTCTTCACACACAGTGAAACTGTCATGGGGGAAAGAGAGGGAAATTTGGTCAAGAACAGGACAAAAAACGTTCTCCATGGCTTTGAAAGTGATTTGGGTGGTTTCCTCCCATCTTCAAGTACCTGAGGTGCAATGCGATCTTTATGCACTTTAAATGCATCATCCCCACGTAATTGCCTTGATGATCTGCTGATGGACATCCTGTGGGCTGAGGCTCCCAGATCACTGAATAGTTCCTAGCTGGTGCTCAGGAGCTGAGATCCTGCTTGAATTCATAGCAGCCATCAAGGGCCTCATCTCCAGAACCGCATCAGTGCCCCACCTTAGGAAGCATAGATGTAAGTTCATAGATCATGCCTTAACAATGGTGCAAGTGCAATATATTACTCCCACGAATATGTTTTTTGGATGTGTGCTACATCCCATCATGATCTTAACTGCAGAAAATTTCAGCAAAACTGCTCTATTATGCAGGACCCATGTCCAGAATTATTATATCTTGTATTTACTGTAACCATTAAATGATCAAAGGATTCTTTTCAGCTGGTAAGGTACCATGGTCTTAAGCTGTCACGCACTTACACAATTATCCGGTTGATGCTTTCTCACAGGTCTGAAGATGTGTCATTTTCTTCAGGTTCCTCAGTCATCCACAGATATTCAATAAGAATGACTATTTATGCAGTAGGTGTGTGCTGATTTACTTAGTATCCCAGAATGCCTGTCATGATTCACTTTTATATTTCTTTTGCATGAACTGCATGTTTAATGCTGTACAGTTAAGGATAAAGACTTGTCTCCTGCCGCAAGACAATTGAAAATGGCAAAACAAAAACTGGGACCATTGAAATGAATGTAACATAAATGCAAAGAGATTGTAATTCCTATTAGTATTCCTTAGACTGATTCTGTTTAAATTTTATTACAGTGTGGGGTATAATCACAATCTCTTCATATTCTTTTGTTTTTACATCAATGAAACCCCCTGTGAATTAAATCAAGTCATGTCTAGAGCATGCTTTTTCTGCACCAAATCTTCCTAATCACCCATCATCCTTTTTGACACCTTTGTATTTGTAAGATTTATCAAATTACTTTGCTCTATTGTTTGGTCATCAACTATGTGATCAACTAACTTAGAAATCATATCATGAGAATGCAAAATAGAAAAAGAAGTTCTCATATACAACCCATTCCCCTACTGAAGATTCTGGTTGATGTGTGATAGCTGAGAAGTTTTACTGTGTGCCACTAAGCAGGAAAGCTCCTGAGTGGCTGAGGATGTTTCCTCACAGGCCTTGGCCCTGCAGCCTAATGTTTAAGTAAGATCCTATGCTTTGTCAAAGGTCTGTTCATATGAATGGAGTTCTTGTCCATGGGTATCCGATTGCAGGATTAATGCCTTAAAATCGAGTCCTTACGTTTACCATCTGTTCAAGTGCTAGCAGTGCAGAGCAATACTCTGATGCAGCTGGTAGCCAGGAAATCTTACCTCGTGGAAGAGGGGTAGATGGACGAGCGCCATGTTCCTCAGAAAGACTGGTTAAACAATTTAAAAAAGGAACACAAAAGCTCAGCTACCTGTAAGAATGGAGACCCAGACCTTTCCAGAGGTTCAAGGCAGAGTCTCTCCATCTTGATCCCACACAGCTGAATTCTCCAAGTCCATCCACCACCCAGAAGTACTGGGGTGGGCGGCTGGAGATGCACTTTTCTGCTCTTTGCAACAGTTGTTACACCCAAAGTTTCTCAAAGAAAAACCTGAAAAGGGGCTGCCCAGACTCTGGAAGGCACTTGTCTGAAACAATTTGCTGACCCATCACTGCCATTAATTGTTTCAACACTTAACATTGCAAGTCCACTTACGTTACCCAAGTGCAATGCTGCATGGTAGAAAAGGTGCATTCTTCTCTTTGGAGAATACCCTTATCTGTACGTTCTGTGCTGTGCTGTTCAGTATGCAATTCAGGTGAGAAAACGAGATACTTCTTTTGAAAGTTTTTTGAAAGAGAGAACCGTTTCTGGCAGTAGGGCTATTTTCTGTCAGTGGCAGAATGTCTTTTCTGTAAGCCATCACAGCAAATTCCTATTTTCTTTCTCCTTTGTCAGGCTCTAACTCCTGTGATGCACAGCATTGCTAAAAGCATTGCTCCCACCTTGGATTCTCAGTTTATTGGACACCACTGGAGGAGAGAGAACAACTACTGCTGCTCTCCCCATCGTAGGAGAAAGTACTTATAGCCTTTACCTCCTCTCAGTCTCCAATGTCTTATAAGGCTGAATGAAGCCAAATGCATAGTCTGCAGATTCAGCACAGAATTTGGGTTATTTGTTTACTGGTTTGTGGGTTTTTTTCCCCTCTGTAAGCTTTCTTCTAGAGACACCAGCTGCAAATCTAGGCTGGAAGCCAACTTTGTCTCTCCTTGAATAAAAATAAGACAGAGCTAGTGGGAAACGTGGAGAGGGCAGCAAAAGATCACACAGCAACTTATGTCAACCATGCAGTGAACTCGCAAGATGCAGCAAGCTGCAAGGTGCTGCCCCAGAGGAGGAGCCTTAAACAACATCCATGCAGGCACAGGCACCTGCAGATGTGCTGCCTCTTGCCAAGCAGAGCCCAGATGGTGATGGCAGTAAACTGATCTCAGCTTTTCCTGAACTTGCAGGGAACAGAACTGCAGGATGGGAGGGCTTACAGCCCCTGCCCGCTACAATGCCTGCATGACACAGTGGTTGAGGAGGATCCTGGAGGGAGCAGAAGCAGGCACAATGTGCTCAGAGACCATGATTTTCATAGGCTGAGGTGGGGATCATCAGCGTATTCACCATGGGGAAGCCAGGAGCATCTCTGTGCCATTTGTGAGAGGTTGTGAAAAGGAGCTTGAGACTGGAGTCAAGGCCATGAGAATAAGTAGTGGCTGCTCAGTAAGGCGATGATGAGGATGGAATGGGAAACAGTGATTTCTTCCCTTACAAGCTGTGGAGGATAGAAATATGCCTTCCAAAGGATTAAGTTGAATAGTAGGGAAAGGAAGAGAGGCATTTCTGAGTTCTGCCAGCCTTGTCTGGTCCAGAAAACTTTCTCTCTTATTAATCCACCCTTTCACAGAACTAATAATTGCTTCCCAGCACAGACCTTGCTGTTCCCCTCCTTTCCCAGAGGCTCATGATGCTTTCTTCACCAGCTGCCTTTTGACCAATTGCATTGCAATTGGACACAGAATCATGATGGGGAATGGCTGCTCAGCTCTAGCATCGCTAACTGAGCCATCCCTGGCAGCACAATAGCTGTGTCACTCACCTCATTAAAAACAAAAATAAAAAAACTGGGCTTTCAGGGAAATCCTGAGCAGCAAAACAATTCCAGGATGTGACAGATGTGACTGTCCAGATGTTCTGCTGGATGAGCTGGGGACTGTTCCTGTCTACAGGACCTGGGGTGTCCAGGTGTGTACTCAGGTTGCAACATTTGGGTAGGTAGGTGATGATGGATGGACAGATACCTGAATGTTTAGGCAGCAGGTGAGCTACATTTTAACAGAAGTTTAGGATGCCTGGATAGTAAGCAAAGCTGACAGTCTGCCTCTTTATAAATCCCACTCTGTGGGCTGATGTCCTGGCCTCTGTCCATCTCGGTGCCCAGGGGGGGTGCTCACTGCTCAGGGTTGGGGCTGTCCCTGTGCCCTGGGTGCTCTGCTCTCTGGCTGGGATGCTGGGACAAGTCCTGGCTGCCCATTCCTGTACTGCTGATCCCCAGGGAGCCACCATGATTCCTGACAATGGATATACATACAGCAGCTGTTCAACTAGATATATTCTTAGGAAGAAAAATAAGATTGGAATGCTAAATTAGTAAAAAAATATAAAGGAATATTCACAAAAATGCAGTGAACAGCAATGATGTCTCTGTCATTACAGTTGTGGTTGATTAAAAGTAATCCCTTTCCTGTAAGTTTTCTATATTTTTCAGGTCAAGGAACAGAAGCTGTGCAAATACCTGCCTTGGACAGTTCTGCTTACTGCTCATTTCTACTTCCTTGCTTTTGAAACAGCTCATAGTATTTCGTTTGGGACAAAAAGGTTAAACTAATACAGGACAGCAATGAAGCTCTAACTCTGTGTATTGGAAGAAATCACTCACAAAATATAGCCCTTCTTCCAGAATACAATAGTCCAGAGGATGATGAAATGTCAGCATGCTTCTGGAAATACCTGTTTGTCAGAGAAAAAAAACCCAAACTGCTTCTCTGCCCCCCTCCCCTTTAATTTATGTAACTGCTAAGACTGACTTTTAAAAGCAATGGAGCTGGTAGCAGAAAAAATACAGGCCTTAAAAAGTCTTATCAACAGGGAGAGCATTAGGCATGTCCCTAGGGTTATGGAGAAAAATCTTGTTCCTGTTGTAACAAATGAATGGTTTAGCAAACAAAAAATAGTATGTGTATATATATGTAATGAGTTCTAAATCCTGGAACTAGCATCTGTCATTCACTGCCCATTTGCTTTTCTACTCACAAAATCTTAGATCTTTGCTCATTTAGACACTGCCAGAACAGCTGTCCATTCTATCAGTAGAGAGAGGTTTTTAAAACTGGAGACAAAGCATCTTACACCCCTGTTAGACCTCTTTTACTGTCACTCCTTGTGAAGAGCGTTAGTGCAAATGAGAATCTGGCACCTTTCTCTTCATAAACACTGACATTTATTAGCAGGTTAAGATAGGAGAAGAGGAGTCCTTTTGATGAGTAGCATAGAAGATAAGTAATTAGAGTTGTAATTCAGCAGAAAAGTATTAAATTTAAACTTCAGAAGAATTATAAAACTTAATGAATTGACCTGGAATGTGCTGAAATTTCTAGCAACTTCCTAATTTCCCTAAATTAAATTACCTAAAATCATGATCAGATATTTAAAAAATTGAATTTGTTGACCTGACCTGTGAGCAGGCAGTAAATAACAAACTGTGGAAGGATTGATAATAGGTGTGAACATGCCTATCTACAGAAAACTCAAATATTTAAAAATTCCTAGCCAATGAATATTACCATTTTAAATCTGTTTCCATTCATTTCTAGGAAAACCCAGAGGCTTCAACAGGGGAGCTTCAAACAAGATTTTGAATGAAGGAGTTCCCAATATATGCATATAAATCAGGAGATGGCAAATGGGTAGCTTTCTTTCTGCTGCTCTGCTTTCCTCTCTCGCTTAACTCCTGTCTCTTTTGTACTGTGCATGCTGGCCTGGCAAGCAGTCAGTTGGCTGTCACAGGTGCTTAAAGACATGAACTGATGAACATGCTCCATGTAGAGTGTTTCTGATCTTCAGATTTTAATATGTTTTCTAGATATTCAGCAGAGTTCCCCTAACCTTACACCACATCTATAAAAGCAGGGACATTCGGCTTAATAGACTGTGAAGCTGGTATAGCTGAACCTGAGACCACACGCAGAAGTCTTACACTAGGTTCTTAAAACCAAAAAAATTTTCTAAATTAAAAAAAGCTTATTAAAACAGAACCACAAACAGAAAAAAAGATGTTCTGCAGCTCAGCTTTGAGGAGCTCAACTTCACTCCCCATTTACAGCTATAAACTCTGATGGATGCCGCTGGGCAGCAGAAGGGAATTTGGGCCAATGTGTAAGTACTGTGGCAGGCTTAATCATTCCATATATTTGCTTATTTTATCAATTTCTCACCCACATATGGCTAAAGCACAATATTCAGGCTTTACAGAAGGCAAAAAGAGCTGCATCCACAGCATCCCCGTAGCTGCCATTCACACTGGATATAATGCAAGAGGTTGATTTAAACACTGCCCCTCCCCACCCACACGAGGTGTCCTGTAGCCATCATGAACTATTCTGGGTAGGTTTCTCAACCTTTCCTTCTCAACCTGAAACTTGAGAGGATATCTGAAACTTTAGAGGATATGCTGAAATAATTTTCATTAGCGTCTGAAACATCGTGTTTCCTCACACTGATTGAAAGTGAGCTGACTGCTCCCAAAATGCCAGCATTTTTGTTTTTCATTGCCATTCTCACTCTGCTGAAATCATGACGTGTTTACCACAGCAGTGAGTGCTGCCAAATGGCATAAGATCACGGGCACTACAGGAATAAAACTGTATGCAAATCTAATAGACTGAAAAAGCTGCTCAGAGGCTCAGGTGGCTTTACTCAGTAAAAGCTAAAGCAAACAGATCCTGCAATACTGCTTGGTAGGGACCTGGGCATCCTAGGGCAGAAATGCTGCAGACACTGAGTCAGTGCTGAAGTTCTAGGCAAGTTTCAGTGTTTGTCAGAACAGAAAGTCATCTGCCTAATTAAGGATTGATTCTAAACTTTTACTTCTCCTTCATTATTATGCACTGCAAGAGCATACTACAAACATTAGCGTCCTGTTATTGGTTCATAATGTGATGCCATTTCTCTGTCCCAGCTGAAATTACCACTGAAATGGCTGTTGGCTTCCAATAACCTACCCCAATGTGAGATTCCACAAGGGAGACACAGTTTATGTGAGGTACCACTAAAAATGTCCCGTAATATGCATAAAAGACCAAATTGCCCATAAAAGATTGAACACCATCTGAATGCAGAGCCTTTGCACTCTCTGCAACAGATGTTTTCTTTCATGCTGCCCAGAAAGGATATATCTTGGGGATTGTTTTAACACAAATATATATAATTTTCTCTATAAACATTTCTTGGTGCCACTTGTGGTCTCTACTTGCACATTGACTTCTCTTTAGTTTAAAGTGGGATCTGAATGCCTGGAAAAATACAGGACTCACCCTTTAAAGTGCAAAGACATGCAGATATCATCTTCTATGGAGCTGCTTCCCACTCTCCTGTCACATGCTGTTGATCAGTGTGATCTCAGTTACCAGGTATGCAATTAAATTCAGTTCCTGTTGCCTGCAATGTCTTCTCTGTCTGACACCAACATATTGGAGTTCCCTCCTATCCAGTGCTCACATCAGTCCTTACAACAGATATGCTCTGCTAAATAAATACCACACACACGCCATTTCCCATCCAGCTCCTCTAAGGCTACCACTATTTATTTGGAACTTTGCCCTGTTTCAAGGTGTTTTAATTATAATACTCTGTTCCTTTTTTTCTCTCTTTGCAGTTGCCACCATGCTTTAACTAAACTTTGATTGAATAATCCTAAAAATATATCCTGAAGAGTAAGCCATATTTTAAAGCAAAAGATAACGTATCGCTCTAACAGGGATGTGCAATTCAGGCTAACACTTCTTTTCACATACTATTTATTTATTCATATATAGAAAATAGGCAACTAGCCAATCTATCAGGGGAAAATCTCCATTTATTTTTTCTTTTATCCCTCTCCCTCTGTGATCTGCATCTCACAGTCAATAACTCTTTTACTCCCATCTCATATGTCCTGTCAGCTTTCTTTCCTATGATTTTAAAAGAAAAGGCAGACTTCTTTTTTAAATCCATGCATGATTTTTCATATTTGTTGATGCAAAAACCTATAGCATTTTTTATTTTACTTTTCAGAAAACTACTTCTCTCTCATTAAAAATCCACTTCCTTGCCATCCATCATATTAAAAACTTGCGTACTTCATAACATTAAGTAATACCTTTTCCATTCACAGCAGTAACCTGTAGGCAGAAGTTCTCTGCTTTTTGTTGCTTATTCCTCTATGAGAAAAGACTGAAAAGCGTGCTACCAAAAAGCTCTGATAAGGACTGGGGACCAGTCCTTGATGATAAAGTTCTAATCTTTGACTAAAAGTTAGGCTGTGGACATATGAATAAAGGAGTATAAAGAGCCTACTAATGCAAGTTGTGTATTCCATTTCTTGAAGGAGGATTAAGAACTTCCTGTGAGTGCATCCTGACACACTGAAGTTAGCAAGTACTTTAACACTGAGTCTTCTTGAGTTTTAATTACAATAGGGACTCTAGCAGATAAACAGATATCTAAGATATTTTTGTGGAAGTTACTGTTTTCCCCTTCTTTAGCAATAATATCTGAATTTGGTGATGCTCTTACTTGCCAGTTTTAACATTGTCAAAATTACATATCCTTATTTCTTTGGCAGATTTCTAATAATGGGATATGAAACATTGCTATGAAGTAAAGATTTTTTTGTTATTGCATTCAGGAATTGCTGGGAAAAGGAAGATGTCTATTTCCACAAAGTATTTAAAAGTTTTTAATTTTTTTGTACATAGGGCAGGTGGGCTCTCTGACTGGAATAGCAATTTGTGTTTCAATGAAAAATGAGCTAACTTGTGCCATATTAAAATCAGAAGAAAATAAATGGAATATGAATGTAGCATTTACACAAGCCATTTACCGTAGCAAAATCATGTTATTGTCTAATAGGAACTTTGATCTCAAATCACATTAAATTAGAATTAAATTATATTTCTTATGAGATTGAACACATTTATGTTAGAAATTACTTAACTTTCAAAAGGTCTCTGGAAGGAAGCAAAATGGTTGAGGAAATATATTTCTTTTTTCTTGCTTTGTGATTAACAATCATTAATAACATGAAATCAATCTGATTAATGAGGCATTATCTTTGCAAATTTGTTTTCTGTCCTGTAAGGAAGACTGAGGAAGAACTGTGAGGAAAGTTATTAAGACATTACAAGCTTCAATAATGAGACTAACCAAACTCTATGTCACTTCTGATACAACAAATGAACAAGAGGCATAAAAATTCTTTGTAAAGACAATTTACCAAAAAAAAAGGCTGTAGACTGCAATTTCAGACTAAGATGTTTAGGAATGAAATCTGACCTTAAGTATCATATGTTACTCAGAGATCCCAAGATTAATGATCTGTCCCTTTCAAATTACAAATTTAGCAAAACACTTTCTAAGTTAATTTTTTTTTGCAGCTGGTTGAAATTAGTGGGGACAAGCACAGTAACCTTAGTATGTTTTATATCAGATCTTTGCCTTCTAATAAGACTTCGCTGATTTTGATAACAACAATAGTTTTAGATGGGAACGACATATCTTCTACTTTCAAAACAACTTGCAACACAAAGCTAGCTGAGTTTCTCTCTTTATTAGTTCTCTTTGTACTAAGGCTGATAGAAACTAGCATCCTGATTTGATATGACAGTATTTGAGTTCTCATTTTCTCTGCAGGACTCTGAATAGTCTGAAATTAAAATAACAGAATCATTAATACCGGGGATCTGCTCGGTACTGGTAGCTCGAATTACCTGGAAAATTAGCTGGGTCTTCACAGTTAAGTCTGAGACCAGGGCCCCGTTAGCTCTAATGATTTCCATTTACTCAAGGTTTGAAAATTCAGTTACTGGAACTGGGCATCTTCAAGAATGGAGGTCTCTTTGTTTTCAGCTTTTTGAAATTCTTTATCTTCTGTCCAAGCCCTCCTTTTCTGTCCTAGGACCAATGTTATTTCATAAGAAGCATTTTATTATAATCCATTATTTCTGAGAGATGCACAAGAATATATATTTCACCTCAGCTGGCTCTACTGAATTTTATCTAAAATTATTCACCTGCCATGATATAAGAAAAACTTGACTTCAAGTGTTCTACTGCACATGAACTTTTGTTGTTAGATATTTCCTATGTTAGATACTCAAATACATTTAAATTCAAAATAGTAAATTTTTTTATTGCAAATACTGGCAAAAGCTATTAAGTGCTGTGGTTTTTTAAATATTGGAAAAGAATTAAACTGAAAGTAAAAAAAAAATAATGTTTTTAAGACACAGTAAAATAAAGTCTACTGACTAAACAATTCAGCACAAACAAGCAGGAATTCTGTAGATAAAAACAATTACAGACCCAGGTGTTATGTGTCTTGTCATAAGAGTTTCTTCCCCAACCTTCCATAAACCATTTGCCTAGGATATCAGAAAGTTGCTTAGATTGCATCATTGAACACTTAAAACTCAAGTATTTCTGCAAGGCTTGAAAATCCCATGTGTTCTTTCTATTAATTTTTTTTTTTTCCTAGGGAGCCACCTTATATAAGATTACAATAAAATCCTTGCTTATCTGAAGCCTACAGTGCATTAGGAAAATTCATCTTAAGAAAGTACTGCAGGTAAAAGCCTCTCTTTTGTTAACCTGAATGAGAGTTAAGAGAGCATTACTAATAAAAAAAGGGGGAAAAAAGAAATAAACATATTGGATGTGTCATTCTTAATGCTTTGAACTTTTTCTGGTGAAAACTTGCATGCTTTTGAGCCAAAACTAGAAACTACCTATGTTCCTGATTTTATGAGGTCAACCTATAATGGTTTCAGCATGGATATGTGAGCAAAATGAGCTGATCATAAGCCAACAGCAAAAAAGTTTCAGTTTCATGATCTGTCAGCGGAAGAAGAACTTCACCTATTCAAGTTTAAAGCCAGAGAAAATAATTCAAAATGGCATATTTTAGGTAATGCTGTTAAAGTAAAGAAAAACAGCATGAAGATATTAAAATTAAAGCATATAAAACAAGATGCAATATCTTTGCTTAAAGGTATAATGCTGATCTTATTCTAGATTATTTTGTCTATAATACTCTATTGTATTATTTTTTTATTATTCTTTAATTTTCCTGTAGAGAGCTCTCAGTTTGAACAGCTGGTGAATTCTATAATATAAAATTTGTTCAATTGTAATTTTTGTAATATGGACACTTTATCTTAGCATAAAAGTATTTGTTTGTGAAATACCTTCTGTGAAGCATTTAGTTGCATATTTTGCTGGTTTTAATTCTTTGGTCTATCTAATACTGTACCTAAAGAAGAGGAAAGAAAGTGAGAAAGGCAACAGTGGAAGAAGAGGAAGAAAATTGAGATGGCGGTTTGTGTACAAACTTCTCTTTCTTATGCAATCAATTCACTTGACATCTCTGGGAGCAGACTTTAGTAAAAGCAAGGTAAGTAAATAATAACAAAATAAAATAAACTAAAAAATAAACCCAAAATATTACAAAAATGTGAACTTAAAATTCTGTTCCAGAAGCCTATTAAGAACATCCCACAGAATTCGCCTATTAAGAACATCCCACAGAATTCGCCTATTATATTATCTATCAAAGCGGTTATATTGGAAGAAAATTATTGAAAGTTTCAAAGTCAGTCAGTGCAAAGCTAGCAATTTTCAGTTACAGCTAGCATTTAAAAAATATATAATCACCTTTGATAGTCTTATCTGTATGCATACTGTTTTTCTTAGGATTGGTGTCACATCTGGGTCTTTAAATAAACTTTGAAAAATCTGCATTTTTTAGTAAATATTCATTATGCCTGAAGTTTTGAAATTTTGAGAAGAAAAGTTTTTAGATGGGAGATTTCTTGCTTCTGAGCTAAGAATGTGGCTCCCAGAAATATCTGTCTTTTCCCTATCTTCCCAAATCTCTCCGTCATGCACACATATATGCACTTGTTCTCTCACAAAACAGCAGTAGAACTACACCTGACACTAGATTTTCTTTTTATACCTCTTGAAAAACATTTGAAATGCACTATATAAAAATTTCTGAACGCTTTTCATTGTCTTTTAAATTCACCCTGATAGCTATGTTTTTATTTATTATTATTTATGTCTTCAGAAGTAGTAACAGAGCCCTGAGTTCCCTGGTGCAGAATGTAATGTACTGCTTAAATACTGTTTTAGAGCTATGACCACATAACATTTAGAAAAACAGGCTGTAACCATCCAAAACTAGGATTGACGAAGAACTTGAGGACATGAAATGATGGTCTCAACAAAGAAAAGGATTTCCAAGGTCTCAAGGTGATGACCACAGGCGAAGCCATCCAGATCTGTGCTAACACAGCTGAAGCTGCTCTCGGTCCCCAAGAAGCAAGGCATTTTTCATGGGAGATGCTTTAGAAGCCTGTGGAAGGACTGGATACTGTTAATTTGCAGGTATCCATTCGAGTGTGCTCATCGTTATGCATACGGAAGTGCTGGCCTGTTTGAATCAGGAGTGCTTCCAACTGGAAGGATTGCTCAAGGCATGGGGTGCAGTCCACAAATGGTATTGTGGTAGGGATGCAGAACAACCAGCAAACTGCCACTGGCCTTTGTGCTCTGCCCAAGTGAGCAACAGAGAACAAGCCTTGCTCCATCAGAAGTGTCCAAACAGAGGAAGGAGCAAGAGGATGCATTCTCTCCTGTGGCATATTCTGAATGCTCATCATCTCTGAACTGAGAGGAAAACCTTTCTGATTATACTGGTAGAAGCCGACATGCAGAGTTGATTTGCTGTTATTCTTTTGCTCCTCTGCACCTGACTGAGAAATCAACAGTGATGCAGATGCTGGCAGAGATGTACAAGGGACAACAGGTTTTCAGCAGAGGAATGTTCTGGTTGAAGTTAAAGTACCTTTATTACCTCAGGTCTTTCCTAGGAAATAAAGGAGCAGGTATGATGATCTGCTTGTGTCGAGGGCTCTTGGAAGCAACTGCGTGCTTTTTTGAACCCACAAAACCTTAGGTGGGGGATAAGATATTCTGAGGAATAAATAGTCTTGTTATAATTGGCCAGCCCCTTCTATAGGTAAGATAAAGGCTTTCCAGAAAGAATTCTGAGGCCTGCTTTGAAGGACAGTTTTGGGCTTTGGCTGCTCATGACATCAGCGGATCTCTTCAGGACACTGCCTTGTCATTTGGGGACACCTTTGCACACCCCTGCAGAGATTAGAAAGCCTCTCTATTGAAAATCCTGGTTTAGAGCTAGTCCAAGAAAGACACAGGAGAATAAATTTGAATTTTATATATATGTCTGTTTGTTTGTTTATTTATATAAAAATATATACTTCAGTTTTGTGTCAGCCATATGCTTCAGTCATTCACAGTGCTACTCTTTGATATCAGGACCCCCAAAATCTCCCTCTTTTTGTGCCATTCTCCTCTAGGATGACCATCATGTGCCTACCCATGCACTTGGACCTCCTCCTTGCCTCACCTGCTTGCTGAAAAGGCAAAGGGAAATATCTATCTGGGATCTGGAAGAGAGGTGCTCTCAGCCAGGTGGCTAAGGTTTACTTAACCACATGTAATCTTTTGTTTTAGACAGTTAATGGGTTACTAGAGGTCTCTTAAATTCTGTGTGCCTGTGTCTGCCCTGCCAGAAGTGTTTTTTTAGAAATCTTCCTGAGGAGGACTCTCCACTACGTAGATTTTTGAAAGATGAGAAACACATTTTTTGTGAAAATAGGGATTTTTTTTCCCCGCATTTCTGTTACTAGCTTGAACAAATCTAGGAGTCAGGGACTCAAGAAGTGAACCAGAAAAAGAACACTCCCTGATCACTATTGTTACGACATATTTATTTAAAAAACAGCAGCCTAGCATTTGCGAGCAGTGACATACATGGCTACTGGGAATGCCCTCATTTTTGGAATGGCTCTGACATTATAACAACAGTAATCTGGTTTGAACCAGAACCATTAAAATGTCAAGAAACTAACTGTCTTTGGAGGGCTGTGAGGGTAAATTTATTTTATCAGTTTTCCACACAGCAGATCAGAGGAAACAAAAATCCACCAGCTCTTGGAAGATTCATGGGACAAACATGGCTGAGTACTTGAAGAATTCCTAATATTGTCAAAAAAATTTCAAGCAAACCCTTAAAGAGAATTTTTTGGGGGGGATAAATTTTGTAAATCCTTAGTATCCACAGTACATGGCTTAATATTTTTATTTAAAATGTGCAGAAATACACACACACACATATGTTAAACATGTGTATGTTTAACTTTACTGACCATTATTGTAGATTTCTGATACAACTAATCTAAGCTTTTTAATGTACAGTTCACTGAGATAGCAAAGATTATAGTAAGTCCTGAAGAAACTTTGTTATCTAAAAAATCACTAATAATTGTGCCCTTTACTCCAGGATAGTATTTATGAATATATAAAAGATAATATCCTCAGTGCTGACTATTCTCCTTTTAGACATATATTATTATAACTTCATTTTAATATATTCTGGCGTCTTGAGTATCTTAAATCAAGGTGTATCTTAGTCTAAACCATGTATGAACAGCTCAACAGGATCACAACTAAACCCATCCAGTCTGATGCCCTGTGCTGGAGAGTGGTTAGAAATTGGTGCCTCAGGAAACAGTGTAAGAAACAGAGCATCCTCATCCTCAAACCCTCTCCCACAACTCTTGACAGCTGTGGGATTCCCTGGCCTAAGTGAAGGATCATTATGTTCAATAGGCGCTCATACATCTGTTCTCCAAGACAGCCCATTAACCAACTCAGATATGTATAGTTCTGCAACATCCTTTAGCAACACACTTACAAACATTGAAAAGTTACCTTGTCATCTAGGAGCTGGGTCCATGGCCTTGATTTAGGCACCTTGGCTCCCTTTAGCAAAATGCAAAAAAAGTTTAAGGGATAGGCCCTCTTTTGCATCCAGGATTTCTATGCATGTCTTTGCCTTCTGTCAAACGGGAAGGTTACAATTCCTCTCCTGAGCCCCGAGGACCCAGGATAACAGGAAGGGAGAGGCATCCAAACACCTTAGGCTAGGAGGTGGCCAAGATACTTTCAGGTTTGAGAGGCTGTGAGGGGTCTCTTGACAGTTTCGTTACAATAGACAAGAATCTCTAATCTCTGAGGCCCTAACACCAAACCACTGGCATCTGGAATGATCAGAAGGAGAAAGAGGATGCTTGTAAAAAAAGGGGGCATGCTGTGACCATAAACAACCAGGAAGACCATGCTGTGTGGAAAGGGCCAAGCCATGGAGCAAGTCCAGAGAAGGGCCACCAAGATGATTAGAGGGATGGAGCTCCTCTCCTATCAGGAAAGGCTGAGAGAATTGGGATTGTTCAGCCTGGAGAAGAGAAGGCTCCAGGGTGACTTAATTGCAGCCTACAAGGAAGAGGGGCTATTTACAGAGGCATGCAGTGACAGGACAAGGGGGAATTCAAACTGAAAGACGATAGGTTTAGATTAGGTATTAGGAAAAAATTCTTTACTGTGAGTGTAGTAAGGCACCAGAACAGGTTGCCCATAAAATTTGTGGATGCCCCATCCCTGGAAATGTTCAAGGCCAGGCTGGAAGGAGCTCTGAGCAACCTGGTCTAGTGCAAGGTGTCCCTGCTCACCACAGGTGGGTTGGGTATCTAAAGTCCTTCCAGGACAAACCATTCCATGATTCTATGTGAAACAGAGATTTGACTATTGGAGACAGCATGCAGTTGGAGGACATTTTCAGCACTAAGTGGATGAAGGCAAGTCAGCAGGGCAGCAGGGCTTGTCAAGTCTGGGGCAACATTCACATGCACTAGAGGGGCTGGAATTGAGGTCTATGCACAGATCTTTCTCTTTCTAAAAGCTGAGAAAGATTGGTTCACTGTCTCTTCTTATAAATTCAAAGAATTGGGTTAATGAGGAATGTGACCATATATTGTGGTGGACCACTTGCACAGCTGATGCAGTATTGTACTCAAAATGACTGTGTGCAAACTGGTTTATGTAATCTGAACAGGAGATAAAGGCACAATTAGGTAGGTGATATAAAGTATGAATGAAAGTGGGCTAAACTAAGAGTGTTAGATGTGCAGCATCGTGTTAGTGAAAAAAGGAAACAAATATATGCAAGGCATGAAAAGGTATAATAATTTTGCAAATTCATTAGACTGCGCTGGGGGAAGGGGTTGGTCTAGTAATAGGGGGTTGGCTGCTTTTTTTTGCCTTTTTTTCAAAAGTTGATGCATCTGTTTTAGTTCATTACTTGCTTTGAAATTTGTATTTGTAGTAAGCCTTTTCCATTCAGTTTTCCGTTTTTTTTTGGTGTTTTTTTTTTTTTCTTTTTTTAGTCTTTAATTTTAATTGGACATGCAATAATATAAAATACAACATAAATTATTGCAAAAGGTGTGAAGGGATAAACTAGAACAAGCTAAAATACAGGGTAGCTTCAATACTTCCCTAAAAGCACTGGGTTGTATTCTCTATAATGAGTCTTCAAGTATCAGTGACAAGTCTGCATCTCAACTAGAGGGTAAAAATAGATCACTTAGTGTTCATCTTTCTTCTCATCAAGTTTCACATAAACAAACAACAAAACAACAATTGAATCCATTGTAAATCTTATATAGAATCTGCACCTTTTTAAAGTATGCTGCAAGGGAAAGTAATTAAATTTAAGATAAGTTTAAGGAAAGTAATTAAATTGAAGATGCAGCTTCTAATTAAGATGTATAGTATGTTACTGACTTAATTTCTCAGGTTATTAATTGCTATAAAATAAATGTCTATATGACTCAACCTTTCAAGCTTCTGGCTTTAATGGCAATTCAAAACCCTTGACATTTCTATAATGTGCTCAGTGCTACAGAGGATCAAGTTCCTAAAAGAAAAGGTAGCATTTTTTCCATTTTACCTAAGGTCAAAGTAATAAACATCCAACTTCTCAGAGACATGTCAAATGTACATATGGATGCTTAAAACCATAATGTGATCTTCCACTACAATTAAACCAGTGATGCAGAAGAAAAACCCTGTAGATTCCTACTGGTTTGGATTGAGTTTTGTATCCATTAGTCTATGTAAGTAATCTTGCAGAAATTAGAATGTTTATTTTGATGACCAAGAAGTACTGAATCAGATAATGGTGCATGTGACTGTTTTATATCTTAGTCTTAATCTAATCTTGGTGGGCCCAATCTGGTTTTATTTATCAATGTAATTGGGAGTGGCTCCAATGATGTTGACAGTTGCACCTTCAAAAAGCTGGCATAAAAGATACTGGAATCTGGAGTACTTATCTTTATGCTGTATGACTTTCTCTCTGAATTTCTTGTGGCTAAAACTTGCCTCTGAAAATTAATGCATGTTTTCAAATTACTTCAGCTGGAGCAGGATTGGACCATTGAAAAACTGTGATAGTACACTCCCCAATGATGTTCATAGTCCAGTAAATTCCATTAGTAAAACTAATTTTATTCTAAACACTTACAGCATTTAGGTAGGAAAAAACTACCATCAATCACTTAATGTTATCCCACAGACAACACTACACACATCAGTGATGTGCTCAGAAGGCGAGAAGACCCAGATGAATTGGAAGTTTGTCGTTTTTTTTCACTTTATAAACTAAAGTGTTGCAGAGTTATAAAACACTATGTAGCTATCATTTCTACTGTTAAACTCAGGCATATAAAATGACCTTTAAGGAAAACAACAAGACTAAACAACAAAGGAAAAATTTACATAATTGTACAGGGAAATGTATGAAACCAGCCTTAAAAGAATAAAAGTTTAGTACGATAGATTTATGATTAACAGCCAGGCATTACACTTTAATTTATGTGTTCTGTCTATAGACTGATGTTGGTAATGAAATTTTGCTCGTATAAAATAGGAAGACCTCTATTTACCTCATCACATGATTTCAGTTTTTAGTAACAGAAATGGAGTGACTCAAGGTTCTAAACGAAACATGCTAAAGGGGATGCAACTGATACTACCTCTTAATATATTGACTTTCCTGAGCAGAGTGAGTAGCCTTGGCTACCTAATTTTCTGAATTCATAAGACATATCTAACAACCAAGAACCATCTTCAAAATATCTGAAAATTATCAGAAAACAATTATTTTTTTTAATTATTCTCAGCAACCAGAATGGCCATTGGCCATTCAGTTACCATCTGTCGAGTAATACAGATTATGTGAAGTTCTGAAGAAACAGCTGAAAATGGAAATCATGCCAGATAGAGTATAATAATAAACATAACAAAATTTACTGAGTGAAAATGATACTTTAGAAATTAAAAATAACAGCAAAAGGTTCAGTTTAGTATGCTAACTGTTTTCTGCCTAGCTTCTGAAATAATTAAAATTATATCTCTTCTATTTTTACATTTATCTTGACACAATATATTGACTGTACTGTTTATGAATATAATGTCATGAAAGGTAATATTATTAGATATTAAAGCTAGAAGAGATGGGTTCATCTTTTTTTTGTAACCAGTGTCATAGAATTTTATCAAGCAGTTCAAGTTACATATTATTATCTACAGAAAGACTTAATACTGATTCAAGAACTAAATGTAATGGTAAAGCCATGTTATTCCTTGAAACAATGTTATTAGTTAGAGTAGAAAAAACTATTTTTTCTTTTTTTTTTTTTAATGAAAGAGAAAGAATTCTTACTAATATGTATGCAGCTTAGGTCTATTTAAGCCATTCTTATAAGTTGAGACATTTAAAGACTAGAGATGATCATTATTATTCAACTTGTTGAACAGAATGTAGTAATTTTCATTTTCTCTTATAATAACATCAAGTCTA
Organism: Eulacestoma nigropectus; assembly: GCA_013397775.1. Taxonomy (NCBI): domain Eukaryota; kingdom Metazoa; phylum Chordata; class Aves; order Passeriformes; genus Eulacestoma; species Eulacestoma nigropectus. The sequence goes on along the minus strand of VZTE01004968.1, from coordinate 578,712 downwards.
AATAGGTCTGCTGTCTATATTATGTTGCATTACTCTGGAAATTATTGTCATTTGTGCCTAGTGAACTTGATAAGGTAATATGGACAGAATTTCATTCTGTTCAGTTGGCATTCATGTCATAAAAGAGAACCAATCCACCAGAATCAGTTCACCTACATTTTTCCTTCAGAGCAGTAAGTCTTGATGAAGCAGGTGTAAGTAAAAGGAAATCAAGGTCTTCTTTCACTTCAATCTTTTAAAATACTTTTTTCAACATGTTTTTGTTATATTCGCCCACAGCCAATGAGAATTTTCTTCAGCAGCTCTGAAGAAAACAACAGAAATATCTTTATGACTCCGGCAAAATTATTCTTTCCATGCAATAAAAATAGCATGCCACTTCCTTTTTTCTCTTCAGGCCTTGTTTATTTACAACTTAATGTCAGTAACTGCAATAACTTAACCTTTGGCGAGGTTCTAATGGACTTGAAATTAAACAGCAAGGTTTTAATTGGCCTCTGAGTGGAGTAGTGCCGGGCACTGCACAGCTGAGCTGCTGTGCAGCGTGTGTAGGAGGAAGGCACTCCATTTGGATGTTTGCAACAACATACTGCGGGCTGCACATCTGCAATGCATTATTGATCAAACAGTTGTTATAAATAGGAGCATCAAGTTTTGCTACCAGCAACAGCCCTCAGATCTCTGAAAGCTGAGATGCGATTAACGTATTCATATAGAAAACATAAAATAAGAGTAGAAAACTATCCGGAAACAACAGTGTAAGAAAAAAATAAAAATCACCAAGATAAAACTCATTAGGAATTACAGTATTTATTAGATTAGATAGCTTTCATAACCTATGTGCTTTTCCCCAGCATGCCCTTCTTCTGTCAGCATTCAAAACCTCATTACAATTTTGCCAAAACAAGTCAGTTTTACGTTTGATCAGAGAAAGAAAATCATATGATTCCACGAAATCTTCTGACAGTTCTGCTGTCAGGGCTGTCAGGCTGGGTTACGTACTTTACACTAAGTGAAGCAGAATATCGTAGTATAGAAGGGCCTGTAAGAGTCTCTTCACAACAATGATTTATTTATTTTTGCTTTAAGTGTGCATTTGAGCTGTCAGATGATGCAAGGTTATTGCTGTTTCTTATTATTTATTGCTGGTATTATTACCATCACGCCTCAGAGTAGCCATGGACTATGATCCAATTGTTCTTGCTGCCACACACACTATTCTGCCAAGGAACCTATAACTGAGGGTATGTTTAGAGAGCTATCAAAGGCGGGACTGAGCCAAGTTTTACTCGCTCTCATGTGGGTGCCAGGAGCAGTGAAATCACCAGAGCGTGCACTGTGGCTGCCTCAGTCCATTCCCCATAGGATCTTAGAATCTTATTCCTTTTTAGTCTTATGCTGCTCCCACTGCAGCCCGTGGTACAATAGTGACGGGGGCAGCTTGATGCTTGCACAGCAACGTGACAGAGAAGCTACAGGACAAAGTGAAAGTGAGATAGGTAGGCAGGCAGGAGGAAGCAGTGAGACCCAGTATGACATGCACAGTGGTCACAGGACATCAGGTGCATATCTGGTAATGCTTTCATTTGAGGTTTCATGGGAAAAGGAGGAGATTTTGCAAGGAAGTAGTTATGCTTGCAGAGTTCTGCAAGTGGAGAAAACCAAACTGTTCTCACTAAATGAAGATATCAGATTGGGTCAGTAAGAGAGAAAAGCTTTTGAAAAGAACAGAACAAGCCAGAGAGGTGAGAAGCTAAGGATGATCCATCCAAAGAATTGGGCCAGGAATATGAGTTTTTCGAAAACTGCAGTAACTTTATGTAAGAAAGAAGAGATCAATGACAAAAGTTACCATTGGAACCCAGCCTATTTCCAATATTTTCTTTTCTACTGAAATCTTAGGTGGCTAATGTGTCCATTTTCTGGAAAATTAAATCGCAGCCTCTGTTTTATGGTTATGAAGGACTACAAAGAGGATAGACTAATTTTTATCCGTGAAAGAGCTAAACTTCTTTGCCTCTATTATTCTGTGCATTTGCAGAGACACTGACTTTTGGACAAGCCAGAAGTCTCTGAGAGCCTTGCTGCAGAACAGTAAGATCCACAGGAATATCAAATATAAGCAAGTGAAAAGGAAATATTAGACTTCTAATATTTTTACCTTAGTATTAGAAAAATTACTTCTGCCTTAGGAAGTATTTATACTTAGTATACAAATACCTACATAAGCCCATTGTAGTTACTGGTAATTTTTCCTTCCAAGTAGTCATAATATCAGAAGTAAAGCTTTTTTTTAGCTGGTCTTCCTTGATGAGGACTAAAGTGCTATTAATATTCTATAAATATATTCAAAATAACAGAAGACTAAATTAAAAAGAAACAGAAGATCTAGTTCTAAAAGGGCTGTTTGAAAGAAATTGAGAATTTTGTCCATGTATCCATGGATATCCACTTTGCAAAATTAAATTAATGAAATCTGGCAAATACAGAAGAAAAACAAGCAGGAAAGGGAAAAAGATCTTTAGATGAAGTAGTAAGATATGTTTTGTTACTATGTTATACTATATATTAGTAAATTGTCCAAATCTGTTTAACAATTTGAGAAGTCTTTTTCTTCAAGAGAGAAACTTCAAGACCAGCGGAAAAGAGGTGCAAGATAGAGTGATTGGAACACCTCCCGTGTTCAGCATGTTGTAATGATATGTGGAAAGTAAAGGAGATATGAATACCTGGGTGTAAGGACATTTGTCTTGTGAGGATAAACTGTTAACATAAAACAAAAAAAACTACAAAAAAAATAATAACACATATTAACATAACACAGAATACATTAATACATAGAAATAATTAAGATAATAATAACTTATAAGCACCCAGGTACACTAATGATCCAGAGATAACAGATGATAACAAAAGATGGATCCCTCAAGACAGTGACTGACAGGGCCTTGGAGGAACCCCTGCACAGCTTGGAAGATTTTTGGCCAGACTTTGTAAGTGATAAGGAAAGGGAAAACTATTGTGGTCTTACGGGAATGAGACACTAAATTCCCTCTAAGGAAGTCTCTCCCATCTTTATTTATTTATTTTTGGACAAGCTTCAAAGTATACTACACTAAGATAAATTCTGACTTCAAAGAAACATTATTTGGTTTGTTTCTTTGGTAAGGCACAGGGTCTGTATAACACAGCATTTATAACAAGTAAAACCCAATAGGCAGAAACTAGAAACAATTTCATTGATCCAACAGTGGTTATCTTTGCTGAGGACACTATTGTTTCATTGTAAATCATAATATGTAAGGCTTTTTGTAATTAAAGAACATTTTTATTTTCCTAGACTGGTGACTTGATGGAAAAGTTGCACTCTCTCTTAAGGAAATTATCTGCTTTGGAGAATGCCTTTAAATATATCAAAATGGAGAGATCATTACCTTGTCTGTGGCTCATTTGCAATATAATCTCGTTTTGGCTCCAACCATCACTGAATGGTAATGGATATTGATCAGTTTTTTTAGCAGTGGAATAACAGCTTCAATTTAATGACTGTGTAATAACATTATAATGGCTGAGACTGTGAGCATAAAATGTTCATTATTTCACAAGCCATATAAGGCAGCATTAGAGCTTTTAATGTATTTTTGTATGATTTAATTGTGCATCAGGTTGTACTTTTATACATGGAACAACAATAGTACACAGAGGATTACAGGGGTTTTTTTAAATGCAAAATACGTACAACTTATGCAAAGAGAGCTGATCACATATCCATTTTTATTTCTAGAAACCTGCCTATTTTTAAATAATCTTAAAGCATTTAATTTTCTTTCAGTGGTACAAGGTATTATAAATGTAATCTCAGCAGAAGCAAATGTAAGCGGCTGTGTCCTTTCAACTGACATGCCTGCTTCCAGCCAAAGCAGGGCTAACCACTGGATTGGAAAAAATTAAAGAGAACTATCAGATATGTTAAAAATCAATCTCCAAATTTACCAGATCAGACACGCTGACATCAAGTGGAAGTCTTTTTTTAGTGCACTAATGTACCAAGCTTCATTACACACAATTTGCAGCTGTGCTACAAAACACCTTCTCATGTTTCTTTTTTTTTCCCTTATATTTTTTTCACAAGATTTCTTTAATTTCATCATTTCCTAGTTGCACTTATTGGAACCATATCCCATATATCTTTCACCACTGAAAAATGCCAGCATTTTTGAAGAGGTTTAAATTCATTATTACCTTGACACCATGTAAATTACTACTTTAGTGAAATAATTCTTTTTTCGTGTAACTTCACACTTCTAAAAAAATTTCCATTCAAAATGGGAACAGAAAATATTGAATTGTTGTCTAATCAACTAAAATAGTGACAAATAAACAATTTTGAATTTATACCCAATATTATAATTTCCATTACTTATATATTTGGAGAAAAACATTTTTCTTCATTTAGAAAGTGCAAAAGTAAATCTTATCTTCAAAAAAGTCAAAATACTACCATGTAGTCTTATTTGGAAAAAAAATTGCTGAAATGGATCTGTGGAAACTATTAAATGAGTCTAATATAATCTTTAAAACATTACCCTGAAAAAATATAAAAAAGCTAACAAATTTTTATAGTTGAATAAGCAAATGTAGTTTATTCTTAGAGTTACTCAAATGTTTGAGGAAATCTGCATTTCTTTGAGAATGAAAAATGTTTGAAACTCATGATGAGGTGAAGTGAGCTTCCTTAGTCTTACCTGAGAAGTAACTGCTTTATTTTTCTGTTAGATGATTTAATCACAAACTTGTCTTGTTTTAGTAGAGTAACAACTTCTCTGACCTACAAAACTGCAGGGTAGTATTTCTGTTCATTAGTTCTAAACCTCTGAAATAGTTTACATCAGTTTCAGAAGGTAGTGAGCTTGAGTGAGTCTCCCAGCTTCCTGGCAGTTTCTATGGAGGCACATAGCTCCATCTTCATACAGCTGATTGTAGGCTTAGGACCACGGTTTTAAACTTATGCGACCGTTTTAAAAATCGTTATGGTTTAAAATTTATCATAAATTTAAAGCATAATTTTCTAGGAAAATATCTGCATCTAGATTTTCACTTTTCTCACAACTTTATTCCTTAACATGTTCTGCTTGTCAAACTTTCATGGAATAGCTCAGAAGAGAAAGCAAGAGCACATTTTAGAAGAATTTTGAGGATGAAAAGACCAGGCTTATCTTATTTGTTTCATCAGCACGTACACATAATATTTCTAGCCAGTGCTGTAAAATATGCTCTCAAAGCCCACCACCACTCTGTTTTGAAAGTGGAGTAGATATACTATCATTCACATCAGACATTAGTATGCTACATATCCCATCTCCTGCAAAATTGGTTTGACATACACAATTATCTGTCTAGAGGCACTGAGTGTGCCAGAACCTTCCACTATCAGAAATAAGGCTACTTTCCATCTGCTTTCCTACAAGTACCCTGTATATGGATTAAATCTTTCTTGGATGCTTTGAATTTCCAGAGAATTGCAGGTCTAACAGAGAATTTATCTTTAGTATTCTTCCATGCTATTATTATTCTTCATTTGATTTTACTTCTAACTCTATGTGTTGTTCTGTTGCTCTGTTGCAGTTTGGGCTCTCTTTGAGCCCAAACTGCAAGAAATTGATCCAGTTTATTTTGTGACTAATTTAACAGGTTATATCAACTTTTTACATTTCCAGAATAGCTTCTTTTGAACAGTTAAAGCACTTACATTCCTAACACACAGGCATCAGAAGTACACATGGAACTTTTCATTTCAATAACTTAAGCAGAAAAATACAGTTTATTTGTAAACCATATCTATAGCTTGAAACATTAGCTTTAAATTGTACAACTTTAACACTAAAACCTGAGGTTTTGCAATTCTGCCTTTCATGCCTAAAGATATGATTTTATACTATTCATCCCAGCAAAACACCATTAACTGTCTGTATTTAGTAACTTGCTGGTATTTGCCCCACCTCACTAAATTCCAGGTAGTGTTTGCTTGCAGCCATTCTAATTTCAGACATCAGTGTAGTAGTAACAGCTCATTTTAGCAGGTGGCAAAGTGTTCCTTAAATGTATTCAGGATCCCTGGCATAATTTGTTCATAAATTAACTCTATGAACCTCACTTTCTCATACTGATCAGTTCATACTTTAATTTCACACATTGATGAGCACTGCATGAGTAAGTGTGAAACACTTCTAAAAATAGGCAAAGAGGATATAACAGGGCAGGAAAGAATCTTGTTAACTGCAAGTAAAGACCCAAGCTCACCACAGCTGGGAATGTGGTGTCTGCCTGGTAAAAGCAACATATTAGATGCAACTAATAGCACTCCAGTAGTTCTTCTGTCATTTCTGATTTTGATCAATCTGAGGTACTATGAATGATCTTGCCATCGTGATAATCAATCAATGAAGGTGTCTTTGAACAGATGGAGTATATTTTCTGACCCCTGTTGTTGTTATTTAGTATTATACGTTCTTGTTGTCTGAGGTCTTTGATTTGCTCTTGACTATGGTTGTATTGCTTAGTAACTTTACATATAACTGTGTAGTAATTGGGTATGTTATTAATATATTTAGGAGCCAATGATCAGCACGATGTTTAGCCAATAGCATTTAATATATCTATTTTTGTCAAAATATAATAAACACAGGCTCCTCCTGTAAGTTAAAAACAGGGCTACAGCCTTTGCCTCCCTGGGCAGCTGAGCAGATCACTTTTTCCATGGACAGCTGCATCGTCTAAACTCAGAGTAACCAGTCAGTGCTGAGATGTGTGAGCAGTCAAGGCCTAACCCTCACAGAATAGCAGCAATTTGTCTTACAAACAAACAAGCAAAAGAAACCCAAATACTCGAATAGAACAACACAATGTTATGGCTAGAAGAAAACTTTCAGGTAGAAAATAAACAGGTGATCCAAGTAGGTTGCTTGCTTTTAGAGCGAATAGTTAAATAAATCTAGCCTTTGCAGATATTTCATCATGATGCTATTATTTTATATTATGTTATATAGTAAATAACTTTTAGATGTATATGAAAACAGTGAAGACAAAAGGAAACTTGTCACTAAGTAAGTGATAACATATTTACCATTTTAAACTTCCTTTTCTTAGTGTAATGAATTTTCTATTTGGCTTTCTCGTGAGAACAAATAGGCAAAATATATTGAGAATTATGCCTCTTTTTTTTTTTTTTTTTNTTTTTTTTTTTTTTGCTTTAAGTCTAACCTCTATTATCTGTTCACTCCTGTCCCAGGGTTTAATTTCTGGAAAATAATTATTCACCATTGGGTCAGGTTCTCATTTTGCTCAAAAACCACGGTTTCAACACAACAGTTTTTAAAAGCTGTCTTAAAAAAAAAGCTCAGCATTTAAGTTGAGCAGATACATGTGAATCTAGAAAGTTTCATTCTCTGAATTTATTTATCATTCTGTATAATAGGACCAGTATTAAACAGAAAAGCAACTTCATGTGGAGCTTTCCGCTGAAGCATGTTGATGCCAAGCCTGGGATGTGGTGGGAGCCACAGAGGAGGAAGTTATTATTAATTGTTTTTGCTTCATATACTTCAACCTAATTTCCACTAAAGCTGATGGAAAATTTTTTATATTGTAAGGGAACTTAAGATCCTTTATCACTTTGGCAGTTTTGAAAATGTTAGAAGTTATGTCTCTGGTTATTTTTATTATTTTTTTCCTAGTCTTGCTAGCAGCTAGAGTTACTGGTTATCTGATGTTTTGTCTTGTGATTTTGAGCAGGGTTTTACTTCCAAATGTAAATGTGAAAATTTTAGTCACCCTTTCTTACAAAGTAGACCTTAATGTTTACTTTTATTTTCTTTTTCCACATAAAATTAAAGTTACCTTCTTAATTCTTCTTAAGTTGGTTCCGGACATGGTTATGTTTTCTCCCTTCTCCAAGTGGCTGTAATCCAATTTTCCTTTCCCTTTGGGAAAAAAAAAAAAGTCTTAAAAATTCAGAAGGTGATCACCAAATTCGTAATTTTTTTGTATAGGTTGTTAGGACATGGAGCTGTTGGAGTGAGCCCAGAAGAGGCGGCCAAGATGATCAGAGGGCTGGTGCACCTCTCCTGTGAGGAAAGGTTGAGAGGTTTGGAACTGTTCAGCCTGGAAAAGAGAAGGCTCTGTAGAAACCTCATTGCAGCCCTTCAGTGCTAAAATGGGGTTTACAAGAAAGATGGGAACAGACTTTTTGGCAGGGCCTGTTGCTATACAATAAGGGGCAATGGTTTTAAACTGAGGGAGGGTCAATTTAGATTAGACACAAGAAAAATTTTTTTGCATGTTTCACAAGCATGAGGTTTCTGGGAACAGGTTGCCTAGAGAGGTGGAAACATTCCACCCCTGGAAACATTCAAGTTCATGTTGGAGTGGGCTCTGAGCAATCTGATTTAGCTGAAGATGTCCCAGCCCATGGCAGGGGGCTAGGACTAGATGACCTTTAAAGGTGCCTTCCAATTTAAACTGTTCTATGAAGATTATATTATAATTATAAAGTTATCATAAAGTATGTTGTATTATAAAGTTATAATTATTGCTTCAGGATTTACAATCCCATTCTGCTATTTTGATGGTCTTTCCAGCCTGACTCCTTCTCACGTTATTCATCTGTTTGTTTCCTCTCAATGAAGATGGGGAACATGTTGTGTGATTTATGAGCTACAGTTGAATTAGAAAGCACAACACACAGCAGAAAATATAAATATTTGAGTTGAATTTTTTTGGCTTTCGGATAAAGTATTTCATATTCTCATACAAAATTTCAAATGTTTCATTTCTCAATTACTTGATTTTCTAACATAATGTCAAAATATCTATTTGTTTTTTTTCCCAGAAAGTGCAGTTTTTTACTGGAAAGAAATTTAACGGGATTCTATTGACCACTCTTGATTATTAACTATTATACATGCATGTCTTATGTCACTGAATGGAAGTAATATCCTTATCTTTGTCTTCAAATTGTCTATCTTTTTGTTTTGTTCTTTTTTTTTTAAGAATCAAAATTCTCAGAGAAATCTATGAAATTTTGCACGTAAAACTGGAGTAAAAAAGCAGCTCCAAATATCTGCTTAAACAGTTCTCCGCTTTACACTGCAGAGGGAAGTTCAATTTATTAATGTTCATCTACTGTGCCTGTTTAAAGTACTGCTTTAAACATTCTTATTCATGGATTCCAAATTTTATTTTAAAATAGCTCAGCTTTCTTTTCAGTGATGGACCTCAGCTCCTGGTGCTTGGGTATCTTTATCCCCTCTCCTTCCACTTTCACTCTTACACTCCTCAGCAGTCCTCTATCTCTGAGCTGCTGTTATAAAGCCACCATCACTTATCTTCTCCTTTCTCAGGTGAACAAGGAGAACAGAAACTTGAGTGGTGCCTTTAATTGCAACACTTCGTCAATTCCTCTGGTTGCAGTAAAAAAAAAGCAGTGCAATGAAGCCTCCCTTGATACAAAAGAAAATAATGCACCTCCTTGGTACTGTCTTAATCCCAAGTGAAGCCACAGTGGATGAATAATTTTTTCAGGAACCAGAGGGACCCTAATAGGCACTTGCTTAGGAAAACAGGTGATCATCTTGAAAAAGAACTGAAAACGAAAGCTACTCACTTTGTTCCCACGATGTACATGTATCTATATTGAAAACAAGTACTTGTATCAAACAAATAGGATGTATTTTGATTTAGCAGTGTTTATTTTTCTCTAATGTAAAATTTTAGTTAGTGGTCTAATTATTGTGCTTCTCAATCTTTTAGAAATTTTCTATACAGTGTATAATTTTCTTGTTTTACAAAAAGACAAGTGTTACAGTGAAATTAAAAAAAAAAATACAGTTGTTGTGTATATATGAGCATGTGAGGGGCTCCCACAGTAGCTGTTACATATAGGCTGTCTTTTATAGCCTTAATTATATCGTCACTGGAAAATCAGTTGCTGTGGATCCAAATTCATTTGCACACATTATGTTTTTCACCCCTGAGGAGTAATATGGCATATAACTACTTCTGAAAACTAAACTAGTGAAATTTATGTCATGCCGGTGTTTATTTTGCTGTAAAATTGACTTTCAACAAGCAATCCAATATCCAGTAAAGGGCTCTGATCAGGCAGGCTTATAATGTCATTAAATGCTGCATTTGTTAATGGCTGCAAATATTTTCTTTCCTACTACTTAAGAGTGTCAAAAAGCTTTTTCATGGCAGTAGAAATGAGCTACAAATGAGTGCATACATATGGTGGTGAAGTAATTCAGCCTTTGCTCTTCCTCTTTAAACTGAAAGAAAAATGTCAGCAAGGACAAAAATGACAGATCACAGACACCCCTCAGCCTGGTGGGCATCAATCTCTGGAATAATTCTCTGAAGGAACTTATGGAAGTTGGATTTTTGAACCACTGAAAACATAATGTGTTGAAGTAGTGAAGAACAAAGCAATCTTAACTTCCCATGGACAGTGATTCTGAGGCTTAGGTCTAAGATCCAGAAAGCATTCCTCAGACGCTGCTGACCTTCCCAGTATTGATCAGGTATTACTTTAGGGCTGGTAACTTCCCATACAGAAACAACATAGAGTTAAACTTCTGTGTTAAACCCAGAGTTAAACTACTGTGGGACTGTGTCCATTCCCTCTTGACTGACTGCAATTCTCTGTCGTGGCAAGAAAGGAGACGGTTTTCAGCTTCTTCAGGTGTGTTGCTCTTTGTTGTCTGTTTTCCTATCTAGCATGGTTCAACACTGTTCTTCAGCTGCAGCACAAAGGAGGTCATTCTTTACGGAAAGACATATGTTTCCAGCAACCCCCACTGAGAGAGAAGGTAAAGAGGCTTTGTTACAAAAACGCCTCTTGGGACCAAATGTGCAGAAATCAACCAAATGAGCTTCAGACTGATTCGAATAGCAGCATTTGAATATTCCCTATGGTATAACAGGATCAGTGGCTTGTTTTAATGTCTTTATACTTTAAGCCATAGCACTGTTCAAGGAAAGTGGAAAAAAGCCACATAGCCTTTTGAAGGAAAAAGCTTATGTGGGACATGTGAATGAAACAAAGGTCAGGATTTGTTAGCTGTGCAGTTGCAAAAGGGGTCCAGCTGGAATTTTACCTGCCAGGAGGCCACCCTGACAAACATTAATTGCTGCTGGGATCTTCCATTGCAGGTTTAGAGAGTTTTGCACCACTGTAAAGCCAATGAAGCCCATCATCTTCCTTTGCACATTTTTCTTTAATACAGGAATGTATTCTGAGTTAAATTAGAAGTAAAATCTAGCTCCATCTTCTGAGATACTACCTGCAAAATCAATGCTAAAAGCAACACTGGAAGGATACAAATTTCGTTGTAGAGTCCAAATTTTTTTCCTACTTCTTGATTCTTTGACCACAATTTACTTATTGTTCCTGAATCTTAGCTATGGGAGGTAAATTTCTGCTCTTTATAGTATGTTTTTCCAAATTCTATCATGACCTATTGCTGATATATGCATAGACCAGATGAGAGATGACTAAGATCACCTGAGCTGAAAAAAATATGTAGAAGACTAATGTCAAGGGAATAAATTTCAAATCTGTGAAAGTGCAAACTCTGCCAGATACCCAAGTAGTCACGAACAGCTTGCCCTCAAAAGCAAAGGAGTCTCTAACGTGAAGTGCAGAACTCCAATTTGGATTAATATTTTAATTAGTGTTATTGTAGAAAAAAATTAAACTTACAGAGACCAGAATGTGTCCATTCTAAAAGATACCAAAATTGCTGTAAGAGAAAGTTAATGAAATGATAAGAATTTGGGTAAGAGTTAATTTGATGTTTCTTGAATTGAATACTTGGGGCCAGTCTTATCTCAACCATAGAAAATTACAAGTATATTTCTTCAATTACTCTGGTTTTGCTGGTTTTTGAAGGGACTTAAGCCCTTCCCATAGGCTGAATCTTTCTGATTCTGTAGCCATATAAGAGTCAGTACCAGGTGCAGAGACCCAAAAAGGGATGAACTGGGGTGGTCCTGCTCAGTTTCTATACCTATTTGCTGTGGATTTTTACAGTACTTTTTCTTGCAAGGAGCAGTCAGATTGCACAACCATTCTAAGCAAACTGGTGCAGAGGGGAATCTGAATGAATGTCATGGGGCAGGCAGGGAAAACACAAAAAGAGCATAACCACTAATAACAAGGCTGTTTAAGGGGAGGAAAGCGGGTTTCTGGGCATTTAGTTTTGGGGAATTTTGTTTTTATTTTCTTTGTGGCTTGGTTTGGTTTTCTTGTTAATTTTGTTTAGTTTTTTGTGTTTAATTATTGAACTGTTTGCCTCAGGCATCAGACACCTATCTATCAGATAAGGTGTAGAAAAAATAAGAACATATGAGGAAAAGATTAGTGAAAAAAATGTGGCATAAAAACATGAAAGAGAAATGTATAAGCAGGTGGAAGCAGGGCAGAGGGCGTTTTACTTCTTGAAAATTAGAGATGAAAATCCTAGGTATAGATGTAACAAAAATTAAAATGGTCTCAAAGTTCACACTAGAAGGATTACATTAGGAAAGGTCTAGTCTTTTCTTGTCAAAGTGCAGAAGTCCCTACACAGCACTATTTATCCTCTTATTATAAAGGGAAACATCCTTAATGGATTTCTGTCTTCTCAGAGCATGAACTTGAGCAGTGATTTATTTACACTTGCATGGTTACCTAAAAATAAGAAATGAAAATGCAGATGTTTGCATTTGTAAATGTTAATCAGACAAGTTAGAGAAGTCACTGTCTTATCCTGGTATGTGCAGTCAAATGGAGAGAACAAAATAGATGGGGCTTTCACACACAGAGTGAGACATTGGGGGAGCAAGTAACAGAATTGTAAAGAGACCATGAGGAATTTAGAAGTAGAGAAGGTGATTTTGAATTCTGTCCTTGATAAAACAGTACTGAAGGAAGGGAAAAGGTGGTGAGATAATTGCAGGTTCCTGCAACTTGGTAAAAAGCTTAGTAGGTCCAAGAATTATTGCAAGGTTACTGACACTGGCTCTGTTTACTTTGTAATATTTAGAGCGATTATCTTACCATTAGACTGACACTACCGGGTGTTTACTCTGCAATCAAATAAAAAAATCTACCTTGAAATGTGGTAAAGAGAAGAAATATGCCAACAGTGATTTTCAAATTTATTCATCACCAAAATAATAATAATTACAACATAACTTATGGCATTTCTGACTCAAGAATGATTTTTAGAATGGTGTATGTGCAAATCAAAGACCAAAATAGTTATTTCTTCCAAGGAGATTCAATTTTAGACTCCAGATATTTACTCTGATGTTATTTTTGGACACAGTCCATCAAGCTTGGACAAGCTCTTGCTTCTACAAAGAGCCTGAGATAATTTCACTGCAGTAAAGCACTGAGGAGACAGGATTATTGTCTCCTCAGACCCCCTCCATTGCTAGGAAGAGAGAGAAAAAGGCATATCTAAAGGAAAACTATGAAGTCTGATGAGCTAAAATGTAGTCTAGAGGTATTTACTTTTTCCATTGACTATTAAAGGAGCCTAGGGTGGTCATAATCCTAAGATAAGCACCTCTGCTAATTGCATGAAATTAGATAAATAGCACTCAAGCCTGAATTAAAAAGCCAAATAGATTAAAAAGCCAAATAGATTAAAAATGAATTCACCAGAACCCTGCCTGAAAAGATCAGACTCTGATTGGAAGATCTCCTGTGTATGCCACATGTTTGTAAAATTATTTGCATGCCCGCTCAGCCTCTGTATAAATATCATTATCACTTTCATTGCCTTCATGTCTTTTGAATTTTACCCTACAGACTCTGAAATCATTAGTTAAAAATTGTATCTCATACTTGAGAATGAGGTAAATGTAATCAATGTAGCTTATAGTAAAGTACTTAAAAGCAATGTCTTCAACAAATTTGAATTTGGACCATTACTTTTGATTATATGATAAGCATATCAAAAATAAAGAGGATAAATACTAAGATCATAAGACAGCTTCAACAAGTGAAGTACATCAGAGTTACTGAAGATGAAATTATGACTTGCAGACTAGCTTCTAGTGAGCTAAAGTCTTTGCTCAAAAAAATTCAAATGACCATGAAATAAGTCTAAAGAAAATCTATTTGTGAAATGGATCCTTAGATACTCATTTCAATAAATATTTAACGAAAAGCTAAGAAGTAAACAAGAAAAAAAGGACAAATGTTTATCTTTTCCAAAATTTATGGAAAAATATATCCACTGAGGGTATACACCTCAGCTTCACAGAGCAAAGAATGAATTCACAAATATATTTGCATATGCCTCACATCCAAGATTTCCATTCCCTTTCTCCTGGACACTATTTTTGGAAAAGCAGGGGAGGGTCCCTTATTTCATTGCTCTCATTGAAAAGGCTTCATATATAAGAATACAATCTGAAAGAAAGTGAATAATGAAGAGTGGCAGAATGGAAGACTTGAAAGAATGCCTCTCATCCCTTGAAAAAAGTATATGATGACAAACTGATGGTCTAAATTTATGTATCTTTGTTCTCATCCTAAATGGATGACAGTGATGTATTAAGGTTGGTAAAAAATGACGTCAATGACAAAGCATTGATTTCACGTTGCCTATTTTTTTGTAAAATAATAAAAATATTATGGCCACTCAATTACTTTTTTTTCCATTTCATATAACAAATACAGATTTTTGCACTATCAAATCTTCCTCATAACAAAAGACCTCATTGAAGACTATCTAATTTTTATTATCCAGCCTTCATTCTTTTTGCTTGATTCAGGAAATCACAGGTTATTTGCTGCACCTGTATGGAGAAAGTCTATCCTAGTGACACTGATGTTCTGCAAGCAATTCTAGCTTTTATAGGTAAAAAAATTAATTTTGTAGTATTGTCTTACTTTGTACAGCTTTACCCATATTTTTAGCATGGTATAGTCAGAGTCAGCCTGTCTTTGTGCAGTGCAGAGATTTTTGTCTTCACTGTCTTCTCTCCCCGTGGGCTGAGATGCTGTAAATTGTTTCTGGACAAGTTTCAGAGCTGCCTGTAGCACGCATTTAATATACGTTCTCAGAAGACTACTGGGAAACAAAGTTTAGCTTTTTGCAGTCTTGTCTGACATACACCTTGTTCCCAGAATGTGTTTAGTGTATGTCTTTCCACTTCTTTACTCACCTTATGTAAGGGGATCTATTCATAGCTGATTCGGAAGTGAGCGAGCGATCACTGCCAGCTCTGCTCCCAAGACAGTAAAAGAATTCTTTGCCGTTTCTCCCTCCCACAGCAGAATACAGAGTTACATCAGGGGAACTTTGGTTTGGATTGCTTGGAGAATTCAGATGTCTGCACAGTGGTGATATGTTGTCAGACTGACACTGAGGCACTGTAGTCAGGAGAGCCAGGAGAGGCTTCTTCAGTGGTTGGGACTACAGGTTCACCTAGAAGAATAAATCAGCACAGCACCACCTCTGAAACCAGAGATGATATAATCAAGCTAATTCAGAATTTCCAGTTTTAAAGCCCAAGCTGAGTAGCAGCAGTCTTCTGGGTTAAAGGATATGGAAATCTCATTCCAGATATAAAAGGGAACTGAAAAGTCAGAGACGGTAAATTTTATCTCCTTGTGTTTTCTCCTGACAAAGTCAGGTGTGCTTCATGGAAAATTGCAAAAGCAATTGGGAAACTCTTGCTACTGGCCTTCTTGCTGCAAACAAATGTATGTTTTGAATTATTCATAGCATTTTGAGCAGTGGTTTCATAACTACCAACAATTAGACCCAGAATTCACATGGGCAAGACAAGAGCTTTAACTTGAAATTTAGTTTTGCAAGGCAGAATTCTCTGTATAGCATAGGGAGGACCCTGTCATTGATTGACACTTTTCATAACTAAATATTAAACCCTAAAAGTGATTACCGGTAATAAGCTGTTAATAAGTAAGGTAAACAGCCTGGTTTCCCTTTCGCTGTTCGAAATCCTGCCTCTGCTGGTACCACTGGAAGGATGCTCCACTGCTATTAACATTATTTAGAGCTCATCCTACACAATGGCTTTCCCAAACACAATTTAACTTCCTGCTTTTTGCTGAAGAAGAAAGGATTATAAAATATTTATAGCGTTGGCTTGCTGTAACAAGAGAAGTGCCAGTAGAACACCATGCCACAGGACAGCAGTCTGTAGGATTCATCCTTAAATATAGCTACAGTAGAAATTAATAAACAACATGCAGGGAATATAGATACAGGACAAACCTCTGTCTCGTTTTCCAGAAGGGGTTGAAATTATT
This sequence comes from Eulacestoma nigropectus, assembly GCA_013397775.1. Classification (NCBI taxonomy): domain Eukaryota; kingdom Metazoa; phylum Chordata; class Aves; order Passeriformes; genus Eulacestoma; species Eulacestoma nigropectus. The sequence continues at coordinate 562,382 of VZTE01004968.1, read as the reverse complement.
AATCAGGCAGAAAAGGTAACTGTATATTTTCACAATTCAAGTTGGTTACACTGTCCAAAGAGATTTAGAAAAATCTGTTGTCTGTCTAAATACCAAAAAAATATGTGTGATACCACTTTGACTTTTTTATCTGCTGTCTTTTTAGCAGTGGATCTGGTACAACATATTTGCATAATTAGTTCCTTCCCAATTAAAACTGGCTTTGTTAGAAATAGGGAATTTTAAACCTCTCTGCATGTATATTTTCTCATCCTAATGATAACAGTGTGAGTTAAGGTGAAGGGAGGCTGCATTTGGGGTGTTGTGTCCAGCTGGGAGCTCCTCACGACAAAAGAAACATGCAGCTCCTGGAGCAAGTCCAGAGGAGGGCTGCAAAGATGATTAAGGGGCTGGAGCACCTCTCTTACAAGAACAGGCTGAGTGAGCTGGGCCTGTTCAGGCTTGGGGTGAGACAACTGAGATGAGACCTCATCAATGTCTATAAGTATCTGAAGAGAGGGCGTTAAGAGGATGGAGCCAGGCTCTTCTGAGTGATGCCAAGCAATAAGACATGAGGCAATGGGCAGAAACAGATGCACAGGAAATTCCACCCAAATATGAAGAAGAACTTTATTGTGTGGGTGACCACACACTCCCGTGTGTGGATTTCTCAGAGAGGAGGTAGAGTCTCCGTCACTGGAGATATTCAAGAACCATCTGAACACAATCCTGTGCCATGTGCTCTTGGATGACCCTGCTTGAGCATGGAGGTTGGATCAGATGACCCACTGTGTTCCCTTCCAATCAGACACATTCTGTGAAATAAATCATTGAAGACTGTAAAATTGTCTTCCAAACAAGAAATATTATTTCAGAAAACAATGCAATTTATGTATATTTCTGAATGTATTTGCACACCAATAGAAAGGAAAGGCTTTCAATAGTACGGAATGGTTCCTTTCTGTTCATGTAGAAGAGATACTATAATAACCAATTCATTGTGATGCAATTTCTGTCTCTTTGAAAGTGGACATCTGAATAACATTTTCACAGTTCTGTTGGCTGGAAGGAACACTTTAAGACACAATTCTGAGCTCTATAGGCAAAATCCTGGTGTCAATGGACTCAACAGAAACTTAAAATTTATTTATATTAAACAGAAACTTAGCTCTGTGCTAGATTAAAAAAAAAAAAACTCAGACTTTGATGCTTTCTTTGGCTATGTCCTTGCCTCCTGGAAGAAGTCCAAGAGGTTTTTTCAGGTTCATGAAAATCATAAGAAACTGTAGCTACTGCCTATATTAAGGGAAGTTGGGAAAAAAGAAATCAAGCTTCTTTGTGACAAAAGGCTCCTCATAAAAAAAGTTAGTGTCCTGATGCTTTTCTTTGAATTTGATACCAAAGCAATACTGATTCAAGGGCACCAGGAATGGGCTAAATTGTGCAGAACTCTTGAGTGCAGATTTAAGGCAAATTTACAGGAGAATACTTTCTCCAGTGTATTAAATTGTGGAAGAATCAAATACTATATGTTGGCAAGAAACAGATGAGATAAGGAAATTGAGATAATATAGCTAAGGTGGAATCTTACAGAAGAAATTAATACTATAGGTGGCAGCTCCTGAATGGAGGTATCTCCACTGGACCTCAACTCAACTGCAAAGGATGTAAGTACTGCTCAGATGAGAAAAGCAAAGCACAAAAGTATTAAGCTTTGCATCATCTGTCAGGCCAACAAAAAGGACAGACAACTCCTGAATTCCAACCCACAAGTCAGTGCTTCAGAGGCAGAGAACTCTGCTTTTACTACATTCAGTCATTTCACACACTTGAGCTTGACATGGTACTTTTGTTATTTCAGTGGGTAACAATCAACATGCAAAATATAAATCAAATCTTTAAAGCTGTTCACTTTTGAGAATGACAAGACTAAGCATTAATGTGGGTGAGGAAGAGAAGGAAAAGGTACATACACATCCTTTTTCTATTTTCCTCCCATCATCCTTTATCCTATTTTCTTTCCCAAATTACGAAGAAAACCAGTCTGAAGCATTGCTCACATAGCCCGAGGCTGTCCACTGTAAAGCACCACACAGTCCTTCTTTTTTTTGTTTGAAACCTCTGTGTGAGACATGCAGAAAATAAAAATACCAATGGCTTGCCACTATGTTGCTCTAAGTAGGACAACCAGCTTCCCTTTCTCTTTCATTGTATCTAATTATGGATATCTTGAGCTTTCCCAAGGTCTGGCCAGGCTCAGCAAGGTATCTGTAAATTAAACCAGATAAGGATGAAATTATGTTGGAAAGGCATGTTTAAGCTCTCAAGGAAAAGCGGTAACTTTCATTTATGACAGTTTATAGGCTGAATATATCTGGAGAGTTGCACTGAATCCTTCAATGTTAATGAAGTATGGAAGCACTAGCCACAATGAAAAGTGTCAGGATTTGGCCTATCTTAAAAATGCATTTATGCAAATGGTCCTGTCTTCTTTAGAGCGAACAAAATTTTTCTTGCAAAATTGGGATGCCTTACAAGTTCAAAACCATCAAAACAAGTGTAGTTCAACGCATGATCAAGAACTGGAATGGGCTGCCCAGGGAAGTGGTGAACTCACAATCCCTAGAGAGATTTAAAAGATGTGTAGATGTGGAACTTAGGGATATGGTTCAGTGGTGGGCTTGGCAGTGTTGGGTTAAGAGTTAGACTTGATAATCTTGAAGTTCTTTTCCAACATAAATGGTTCTATGATTAAATTACAATTATAGTTGCATTCTTTGTTTATACTTGGTTCAGCAGTACAAATTGGACTGAATACAAATGGGGAAATTACCTGCAAAATCTCCCTGTTAGTTTTCCCTAAAACAGTTGAAAAATATGGCCCATGGATCCATTCATCCCTACTATCATGGGATAGTAGTCTGGGGTTTGCATTAGAGTCAATCATGCATTAATGTCAAAGTGTCCTTGAGCACAAAGGAGAACGGTAGCTATGGTGGTACTTGTAAATACAGATTCATGTTTGACAAAGCAACAAACTCCTCATTGTGCCACGGGGGTCAAGCATCTTCCATGTGACTGGTCACACAGGTAATGCCTTCTAACTCCTGCACTTCCAACCACAGACTATTTAGTGTAGCGTTAAGTGACAAAATCTATATTTAGGATAGAATCTATCTCCCTTAACTTTAGCCACCAAACAGACTGTCTAATCTAAGTTAGCCATCAGTGACCTAAGTAGATTCCCTCAGTCAATGCAGGTAGGTCTTACATAGCTATCTTTATCACCTGAACCATTTGTTTATCATCTGAAGCAATTTCTGTCTCTGTCACTCTCTTTCTCTCCCCCACTCCTCTTTTTCTATTCCCTTCTATATCCCTGTCTCTCTACCTTACATTTACTTTTAAATAAAATCCATACTGTTGAGCTCAGCCTGTGGTATCGTTTGCACTTTAGTTCAGACAGAAGCATCTCTCTAAAAATTTTAATAACTAGATCTTAACAGTTTGGTGAGGCAATTATATCCATTCATCGTGAGAAGGCATTCTGCAGAAATACCATTTCTTTGACAAACACATCACTTTGCCTTAGCTTTTGCTTGAGTTCATACGTATTGGCAAGTCTTCAAGACAGAAAAGGACAAATGAAGAATTTAAGAAGAGATTGAATACTATGTCAGGGTACCCTGGTAGATGGTGATTTTCTTCCTTCCTGATGAGTTTTGTCACCCAGAGCAGAAAGAAGATGGAGAAAGCATTGAACCATAACATTGTGGATGTGTTTGTGTACATGTAATTAGAAGTCCATTGTTCAATATGTCAGTATGTATATCAACTTGGTTTTGCTGTTTTATTCTGTATTTAAAAAATCTTATTTTTTATGAGACTGTAATAAGTGATATAAATTCTAATAATTTATTATTTCTTTAATCTTTGTTCATGGTGTCTTAAGAAGGAAATAACTGTTTCTAAAGTTCAAAGCTTCCTGACTACTTTTGAAGTTGTGACAGGACTGTTCTTAGGGAGGACTGTGATCTAGGCAGCTTTCCCCCAGGAATAAAAGTAAATTAACGGGAAAAAAGAAATCAGAGAGATATAAAATGGTGCTTTCATCAATAGTGCTTTTCAGTTTTGCTTTATGATATGTCATCTGGTGTGGGAGGGAAAGCAAAGTTGCCTACACTTTGAAGTGGTAGCATGTTCTGAAGCAGTCATTAATGCAGTTCATACCTCTTCTTAGGTACCTGATTCATTGAGGTGCTTTGTGCAGTCAGGATACCTTGCAAAACCCAGGCCTGCACAAGCAGCCTGAAGGGAAAAAATCTGACAACGAAAACTATTAACTGGAGAGCTTTGGTGTTGAAAAGATAAAATATTTTTCAGTTAAGATGTTATAATTTTCTAGCTTTTTGCAGAGATCTTACAGCTAACCTAGTTTTCAGAAAAGTATCTTACATTCAATTATTTACAACCAAGAAAAGTCGATTTGTCTTTAGCTTCTTTTAATTTCAAGTTGAAAAGTTAGATCATAGGTTGCACTCCATTTTCTTCATATGTAAAATTTTAAGACAAAAAAATCTTTTCACATTATATTACAAACAGAAGAGTACATCCCTATAATTTTTATCAGTTTGCGCACACTTTCATGTGTTAATGCCTAAGTTATTTCTGATCTTAACAGGGGATTTTAATGTCTTCTTCCATGGCATAAGCATAAGCATTCCCTTAGCTGATGCATAATTAACACAATGGCTCTTTTATGATAAAAATCAGTTATTTCCCTTACTGTGAGCATATCATGCAGCTTCCATTAATCTTCCTTTTTTGAAGGGTCAAAGAAAGCAGAGGTCACTACAGAACTGTTAATTCTTGTGATAGATTATACCTAATTGCTTAATTATATTGGTTGACTGTGAGAGATTGAAATGGTTGATGGCTTAAACACCGTTAAAATCATCTGAGGTCTTCTGCCCACTGTAGTGAACTGCAAAGAAGCAGCTGTTCGTCTGCAACCACCAAAGCCCACCTGTCACTGAATATGCTTACTAACTAAAATTTGGACTTAAGATACTTAAGAGAACTTAAGATAAAGGCGGTTCTGTTTTTCAGTTATCCCAGGACTGGGGAGAAAAATGTATCCACAAGTGATACTGGAAGAGAGACTGGAGTGCTGGTGGCTCAAACACTGAGGGGGTGAGCTGCCGATGTGCAAAGAACCTGCTCAGGTGGAGAGCATGAGCACGCCCCTGCAGGCTGCAGCTGGGTGTTGAACGAGATAAGGAAAGGGGCAAACCTTGCAAGACAGGTACTCTCTCTGTCCTCACTCAAGTGAACTCAGCTGTCATAACTCCCCTGCCAGGGAAGTAACACGCAGCTGTAACATCTTGGTGTCAAAGTCTCCTGAAGTGTCATTCCATCATCCAGGTGCCTCATGATCCACAGCATTCAGTGTGAAACTCCCCACCACAGGGGAGGTTCCAACCTGAACCTTGGTGAATATAAACCCATCTGACCTCATGTTTTATGGGTTTTCTCCACCACTGTGATGGGATTTCACCAAGAACTTGACAGATTATTCAGTCTGCAATTGCCACTTTGACCAACAGACATCAAAATTTCAGGCCTTGTCAAGGACTCCAGTTGGTGGTGACTATGTACCTTTCTACTCTTATTCCTTCTCTTTTCCCTATTTCTTTCTGTCTCTACCTCACGTTTACTGTTAATAAAAATCTGTACCATTGACTTTGTTATATGGTCTCATTTGCACCTTAATTTGGGCAGAGGCATGTCTCAAATAATTTTAATAAGCAGATCATGATGTTGACGTATGTGATAGTTATTGTATTGCATTATTTTATCTGATAATGGATGGTGTAATTTAGCCAAAATAGAAAACTGCTTGGAAATAAGCTCACTATCTCCATATTTTGTACGCTCTGGAAGGGCAGCTTATCTGGGGCCTCCTAAAGACCTAAGAAATTCAAGTGTTTTGAGTTTTCCTTGTATGTTCTCTATCATAGAGTCTGCTTTGAAACAAATTCCATTTAGGATTGGCTCTCACGGGCCAGAGCGATGCCTACTTAGACACTCGTATAGAATTCCCAAAGGAGACAATCAGAGCAGGAGATGCAAGTAGATGAACTTTCACAGATGCTCTTCCTGCTTACAGTAATTTGTGGGTTAAATGAATCCTTAGAGAGTGGTATCTTGGTATTTAATAATCACAAGTGGACTCTTTTTCCCTGTCTTTTTCCAGTGATTTTTGTCAACCCTGTCATCTACTAGAAATCTACAACTCTGTGGCAGGGTAACTATAGCTTAGTTACAAATCACAGAATAAATCTCTCACTTGCAGAAATACCTTTTAGTTTCCATTGAAGTTTTCATATTCTTTTATTGGAGGATACCATGGACATTTGATCAGATTCACTCTTTGTTATGTGCTCTTATATGATATTCATTCTATTCAAATTACTTGATTATGTACAAAATTTTCTTACCTCTTTCCTTACATTCACTTCTTTTCCATGGCATTCCCTGCTCTATAAGTACACTTCTCATACCTAAGCCAGTTCATAACTTTAATTATCCTAGATGTCCTTTGCTGAAAATCCTCCTATTCTACTAATCTGGTACATAGCATAGAAAGCAAATATTAAAAGGAGATTTCTCACTTTATTGCTGCAGTAAAACATAGAAAACTGGACAGTAACATGAATTTGTTATTTCACTGTATTAAGTTTGCACATCAGGGTTTTGGTAGTGGAAGGGGCTACAGGTGTGGTTTCTGTGAGAAGCTGCCAGAAGCTTTCCCTGTGTCCGACAGAACCAGTGCCAGCCAGCTCCAAGAGGGACCCACTGCCGGCCAAGGCTGAGTCCATCAGCAATGGAGGTAGCGCTGCTGTAGCATATATAAGAAGGAGAAAAAGTTGCTGCACAACTGAAGCCACAGAGAGGAGTGAGAATGTGTGAGGGAAACAGCTTTGCAGATACCTAGGTCAGTGGAGAAGAAGGGGAGAAGATGCTCCAGGTGCCAGAGCAGAGATTCCCCTGCAGTCCATCGTGAGGCAACTGTGCCCCTGCAGCCCTTGGGGCAGAGATCCACCTGCAGCCCTTGGAGAACTCCACACCAGATCAGGTGGATGCCCAAAGGAAGCTGTGGGAAGCCCATGGGAAGACCACAGTGGAGCAGGCTCCTGGCAGAACCATGGAGAGAGTAGACCACTGTCGAATAGGTTTGCTGGCAGGACTTGTGACCCTGTGGAGGAACCTCGCTGGAGTAACCTGCTCCTGAAGGACTGCACGCTGTGGGAGGGACCCACACTGGAACAGTTTGTGAAGAACAGCAGCTCAAGGGAAGGACTCAGGCTGGAGAAGTTTGTAGAGGAATGTCTACCGTGGGAGGGACCTCATGCTGTAGCAGGGGAAGTGTGTGAGGAGGAAGGAGCAGCAGAGAAAAAGTGTGATTCTCTGACTGCAACCCCCGTTCCTCTCCTCCTGTATTACTACAGGGAAGGAGGTAGAGAAAACCTGAAGCTGAGACCAGGAAGAAGGGAAGGGAACGGGGGAAGGTGTTTTTTAAGATTTGATTTTATACCTCGTTACCCTACTCTGACTTGACTGGCAATAAATTAAAGTAATTTTCCCCAAGTCAAATCTGTTTTGCCCATGACAGTAATTGGTGAATGATCTCTCCCTGTCCATATCTCAACCCACCAGCCTTCTGTTAGACTTTTTCTCTCCCCTGTGCAGCTGAGGAGGCCAGTGATAGAATGGCTTAGGTGGGCAGCTGGCATCCAGCCAGGGTCATCCCACTGCATACAGTTAGCTTCACTTTTGCTTCTACACGTCACCCTCCATTACATGAGGGGGAAAGTAATATGCTCCTTTAATTTTTGCAAATTATCATTTCTAGACATTCAAGCTACTGAATACTGAAAAGGTCATATTACTGTAATTCACCAGTGTAATTTATGATATGTCTCATGAATGCTAAGAAAGCCCACATAGAGGAAAATATGTAAACTGAATGAAAAAGAAAAAATCAAATTAAGCCAAAGATGGTGTCCTTCAAGAATAATAGTTCAGTTTTAATTTCCTATTTCATTTATATTTCATTTAGATGACAAAACTACAGCTGCTGTTGAAATATTTTACAAATATTGATTCATCTGTACTTAAGTTAAATAAGTATTACAAAAAAACAAGGAGTGTGGTGATCTTCCAGTTAGAGCATATACTCTTACTTAAATAGTTCACTCTCGGTGACAAAGGAGGCATAATTAGGAGGAATTAGAATCCAGAACTTCTTGGAAAAAAATCAGTTTTCTTCCTACAATACAAATGTGTAATATTTTTAGAACTTTTTTAGTGTGCAACAATCCTCAGATTGTTTCTAGATTCAAAATCTAGATTTCTAGATTGCTTCTAGATTCAAAACATCATTGTGGTCATGCTGAAGCTACCATTCAAACTACTCTAAAACAAAGTCAAGGTCAAAATGACAGTTTCTGTCATTACGTGAGGCTGCACTTTGCACTAACGTATTACAAGGCTGCAGGTGCAATTTCTGATTTGAATTTATGCCTTGGGTTTTAACCTTTATATTTTTTAAATCCTGTATTGCCTAGTGTGTAACTGTGAAGTTTCTTATAGCCTGTTAGCTGCCATTCTCATGTTAGATAGTCATAACAAAGCCTCTCCAAGCCTGCTCTCCAAGGACAGCCAGACTGTCCTAGGCCCAGAATGTGTAAACCAACATCTTGAGAAGGGGGGGTAAGCCTGGAGAAATTACATAATTATCTAAAGTTTTAATTGGCGAATTTATGCTGATATGCAAATGAACCAAACCTATAAAAGCGTGAAGACCTCTTGATTTGTTATCTATCTTGGAGTGTCTCTTGGATGTAGCCTTTGGCTCCCCAGGGTGTACTTTTGAAGGCCTTTCGAATAAATATCTACCTTTATTCCCTTATTCCTGTCTAGTCTCTGTTTCTAGGTAGCCACCCGAGGCATCAGTCCTTTGGCACCGACAACGAGGCCCCTACTAAATTCTGTGACTCAATTCTATGACTCAATTCCTGGTTACCTGAGATAGCATCTCTTTCTCAAGGACATGTTATTGTGTTTGAGTGTAACTGAACAGCTGGAGTCAGGGGCTTTCTCATATAGACAAATATGAGCTACTCAGGGTGTAGTCTGCAAGGGATACTTCCGTTCTTATCTCACTCCTCCTAATTGGCTATAACCTAGAAATAACTTTTCATGGGCCCCGTTGTCTTGTTTGAAGACAGACTAAGACATTTTGGGGAAAAGGAGTAGGAGATATATACAAGGGCATGAATTAATTCTGCAATGAATTAGTTTAGTATATCAACTTAAAACCAACTACAGTAATATTTTCTGTATACAAAATTCATTTTTCTTTGAGTATAAGGGTGTGAGAGACTGGAGAAAAAGATTGGCCTGAAACAGCTGAAGCCGGGTGGGACAGGGCAAGTTCTGCCAAGGTGGAATGATGCTCTGGTCCACACCCCTCCCCTGGAGCCTCTAGTCCAGCCCAGGAGGACTGTCAGTCACACCTGAAGCAATGCCCCGCATGCCAGTCCCAGAGCACCAATCAAGCCCTTGAAATACGGGTATATAAGGTTGGATGGGAAGAGTTTGCTAAGTCAGTGCTTGATGAAATGCCTTATTTTGATTGAATGTTTTGTCTTAAATTTTGCCACATTTTTGGCCTTCTAAAGTTTGTCAGTTAAGTTTGTTTTTTAACCTCCTGAGACTATTGTTGCATATCTCCCATGCACCCAGTTCAGGGACGAGTAGTGCCACCAACATCTTTTAAGTAAACTCGCCAAGCAAGGATTGGGGCCCAACAAGGGGTAAGGTGTTTTTTAGAGGGAAAGAGTAAAATTTATCATTCTATTTGAGCAGGAATGGAATGCATCATGTGATGCATTTTTTAATGGCTTTAGAATTCCAAATACAGTTTGCAGTGAAATGATATCTCTAAATGTAATCACAGAATCAATACCAATGGGCTATTTCATACCCATGTGTATGCAGTGGAAAATGGAATTTTGATTATTACACTTGACATCTTATTAAACTTTTCTATTTTAATATATTTTTTTCTCAACTTTCCTGTCCTACTGCTCACAAGAGAAATTTTTTCTTCCCTGTATTTATTTATTTCTGACAGGATGGAATTCAATTACCATTGAATATTGAACCACTCTATTGTTATAAGCTACCTTCTTCTTTCTAAGCTCAAAACATGTATTTAGGTGAAGGCATTAATATCCTTCAGAGATATTTTTGTGATACTTTATATTTGACTGGCAGTGTAGCACAATAGTGATTGAGCAATATAAATAAAGAATAACAATAAATTTCAGTGAAACTGAGTCTCAGTAGCAGCAAAAGTGTATTATTGTAGTTTGATAATTGACACAATTGATTCATTTAGTCATTCTGGATTCTGGACACTTTTATAAGTATTTTGAATCAAATCTTATGTAAGATATGCTACAGAAAAAACCCTCTTGCTTACACGTGTCATTGCAAGAAGTCCTCCAGTAGAGTACTTTTGAATACATACTTACGAAGACAGTTCTGTCTTTTAAAACTTGTATCTATGTTTGAAATCTTGCTGTAGTGTTTTACCAAATAAGACTCTAAAGAATCTTCCAAGCCCTGGAAATACAGTCGAAGTCATAGCCCCAGAGAAGCAAACCATCTTGTAAGCAATCATATTTTGCTATAATTGGCAACCTCAGAGCCCTTCATGTGAAACTGCTGATAAACAGTAACTCTTCACCATGTGGTACCCTCACAAGAGAATATTTGAACCACTTTGCAAAGGTCTTTCTGAATCCTCTTTGTGGCAGGGTGTTTAGATGGCAGCAGGATTCATGGAAGTGAGGGAGGGGCCACTTCTGTAACGGTGCCCCACAAGAGACAGAAAGCTCTAGCTCTCATCTGTTAAAAGACCAAAGATTTGTCAAAAAAACTAATATAATGACACTCAAGGTAAGCCCCTGTCACTGGGTCTTAGGATGAATCTCAGGTGGTGCTTTGCAGGGCACCTTCTAACTGCTTTGCCTCATGTGACAGAGTGGGGAGAAGCTAAAGCAAGCTCTGTTTTTAGGTCAAAATGCTCTATATGCCTTGTATTAACATTAAGTTATACCTTGAAGTCAGGAGTCTGAAGGGTGGAAGTGATCCTTTAAATGGGCAGCAGCACAAGCATACTTTAAACTATTCTTTCAAGGAAAAAAACACAATGGACTCAGTCAAGTTATTCTAACTGCAGTTTAGTAGTCTTTATGAGGGGATCCTGGAAGGGGACCAAGACATGAAAGTTTCTACATTTTCTATAGTATTCTAAAGAGGAATTTTGTCACCAACCTTAAGGTGACAAACAAAGCAACAAAGTGCTCAGCGTTTGTCTGTGACTTTACTACTGAAATTGACTTTTTTTTGGAAGGCTAGCATTACAAAATTCATAATTTTACCTTTTGTTCTGAATAATTCCCCCACATGATTGAACCCCTGTACAGTCTATAGCAGGAAAGAAAGCTCACATATTTTATTGTTCTGACAGTAGAGAAACTTGAAACAGGAAAAATACATTTTACCATCAATTAATTTTTCTTCCAAACTAAAATAATAATCAAAGACTTATTCTGTTTACAGCAAAAGGCACCCTACCTAGACTTTGAATCATGTTCTGTGGTCTCCAGAATGCAGAAAAGCACAGCAGGAAGCATTGGCCAAATAGCACAAATAGCTAATTTTAAAATTCCTTTTTCTTTGAGTTTTGATATATGTGTCTTGCATCTCAATTTTGTTCAGGAAAAAGACCCTTTCAGATGCATGCTTAGAGTCATATTATGTTATTAGAAAGAGGAAAAAGTATACAGAAAATTACAAGATGTTATAGCATGCTATAATAAGATAAAGTTAACCTCTTTTGTGTTATGCTTTGAATAAGTGGTACAAGAGTATTTGCCCTACACATTCAATAGTATTAGATACCACGCAGGACTATTAATGTTCCCATTTTGACCTCATAAATATATTCAGGAAGCAAATTATCTGCTATTAACACACCCACTTTCTTTCTCCCGCTTCCCAAACAGATTTGGATTAGTGTGAATGTAGGATGGAGTAATTTGACTTTTGCAATCACAGCAGACAGCTGTGAATGATACATGACATGAAAATGAATTATCTCTGCTCTTGCTCATTGAGAGCAGGGAGCGCTGTGCAGTTATTATTCTGTGTTGTAGTCTGTGCCTGACAGGTATGGAGTACAGGAAGATAAAATAAGCCTTTACACCAAGTTTTATAAATTATTCTTATGCATACAGAAAAATAGCTTTATATAAATATCATATTCCTTAATTTCCTTTCTATCTCTCCCCTCTCTCCATTCTTCATCTCTGTGAAAGAATTCCACCATGCTCCCAGTCATTCAGGCTTAATAGCAGAGTGCTAAACTTGACCCTCCTTTTCCCTTACTACCCACTGCTAGAATGTTGTTCAATGTCACCCGTTATTCCTCAGTAAGATGAAGAAGCTATATAATTTCTTTTATATTTCAGCTGTTACAATTCTGATAATTTATCAAAACTGTCTTATCATTTCTCCTCTCACCTGATCCCGCTTTCTTTTTTCCTCTTAGGCTTTACACTGCAAGCCTTCTGTTCCACTTATCAGACTTTTTTCTCAGCTTAGCCTCATTGCTCTCCTTCACATATTGAGCTCCCATTTCACTGATTTGGAGACTCTCCATGGCTTCTTTGTGAGATACAACCTCCCTGTTACAACCTGTCATTTCTATATATTCTATCCCAAGCTGCCAATTGTTGCTTGGAGTTCAATTCTTTCTGTTCCCTGGCCCCTTCATCTTCTCTATCTTTTTCTCATTGGAAGAATCTACAATTTTGCAATTCAGCACATTCTCATTTTCTTTTCTTTCCTCTCCTCTGAGCCCTTAAATCTTGGCTCACATACACCAGAAATATTTTAATTATTTTATAATGCATTTTACTTATTCTAAGCTTACTCTGTGTTTGAGGCACAGATTTGAACAACTTGTGCCTTCTGTTAGGAACTCCCATTATGAATAAGGGCAAGCAAGAGTGGTTTTGAGGACTTGTGTGTTAGCATCTGAGTCAGTGAGCCATGCTTGGCAACTGTAGTTTGAATAATTGTTTGAATTACAGCATAATGAGAGCATAGAAACTTTTTTTTTCTGGATGCTTTTTTGACAACAAGATTTGAAAAAGTCAACAGCTTGCATAATGTAGTAAATATGACAAATGGATCCTTATAAACATTCATTTCAAATCTGGGTGTCCATAGATAGGCTCCTAAAATCTCATGTAGACAGTCATATGGACAATCTACTCTGAAGCATCGAGTAGTCATATCCCACAGTGACTGCCTGGTTTCTGTTTGAGTGCGTCCCATGATTTCACGCAACCCACCAGCCACCAGAAAGACCAGCCTGCCTGACCAGTCCATGCCAGCATTTGCATCTGCTCCTGAACAGTCCCTGTAAAGTATTTGATTTCCAGACAAACCGCTCTGATAAGCTACACTTAAAGCAGCTTTTGCATTAGCAAGTGCATGTGAGAGCCTACATTTTCATTTTATGTATAGCTATCTTTTGTGTGCAGCTGTTTGTGACTCCAGAGGATCAGCCACATAGGAAGTGTTGTGGTCCTCTGCACGGTGTGACCCATTCTCTACAGGTCAACAATGAGTAAGGGAGGGTAAAGGATTTGTCTCCTCTTCATTTGTTCTGTTTTGGTTCCTGCACCACAAAGATTTTGCTTCTAGCTTATTTTGCCATCTGCCAAGCTCTTTTTCTCTCACATGGCTCTGCAAAGGGGAAGATCCTTCTGCATCTGTCCAATCACATACCCTGGTTTGAGGACTGCAGCATATGCATGGGATATGCCATGGATGGTGCGGGATTAAGGTACCAGTCAAATAGAAGTAATTTTTTGCTTTCTCAGAAGGAAAACAAATGACAGATCTAGCTGTGCCTGACACTTCCTGAGCACCAGAGACTCTCTCTCTCACTCTAGGGAACCTCAGGTTAATGAGATGGAAAATGCAGTCAGCAGATTCCATGCCATCAAAAACCACCAAACTTGCACAAATTGCCCCCGTACCTCTGAACTGTGCCTTATTTCTAAAGCTAAAGAACTCTTAATACCAGATTCTTAGCTCAGTCCTGATTTGATTTTAAGATCTTCACTCTGCCCTTCATACTAATAATATTTTTAAAAGGAAAAGCAGAGGAGGTTGCCTCAGATACCAAAGTCTCTACAGTAATTTTCAGGCAGAAAATCAAATTGCCTGTGGGCTGTAGATTTTCTTAGTGTGTATGAATAGCAGAGGTCACCTTTAACATTAAGGGCATGAATCTCGTTTTCCCTCCATCATTTGAGCTTTGGTGTAACATCATTAATAACTTCAGCAGATTCGCACCGACTGATCTGTGGGGTTACTGAGACCATTAATTTGGCCCAAACCCTGTATTTAAAGTGTAACTAATGGCAACAAAAACTCTTAACTGTGCTTTAGAGAGAAAACATAATAATGAAAAGCTACTTACAGCTTCTAGGAACCATACCAGACTTCTTATTTAATTTTATAAAAAATTCTCTTATTGCTAGATCCCACCATTGTATCTTTCTGAGATGAAAATTAACCCATTGCCCCCATTTTGCAGACAGAATTGAAGTTCTAAGACATAAAAGACTGTCAAAACTCATTCAAAGGGCAAAATTACCTGGTTTTTCAGTCCTCTTATAATTCATTAAACTGAAAATATGAAAAGCTGGATCCTCCAGAGAGAAGGCAGAACTGCAGTAGTATAGGACATTGAGAAAGGGAACAGAATGAAGTCTGGCTTTTGAGCTTGTTTTGAATTTTGATACTGGAAAGATAACAACTACTTGGCTACTTACAGAGTTCCTAAAATTCCAAAATATTAGTCCTTTTGTGTGAAGGAGAGAGTCTGTAACATGAAAGAGTCAGAACCACAAAATTTCCAGGACAAATATGAAGGGTGCCAAATGTAGTGACTGCTAGAGTCATAGACTCAAAACATGTCCTGTTTTAGCCACTGTGTTTACACGAAGAAGCAGTTGACGCTGAGACTTTGTGTTCTGCTGAACAGCTATGACCCGCATTGTCATACTTCATTTACACTTACATACCCTTGGAGTTTGCTGGGAGAACTCAGAGTCGAATCTGCTACTGCTGGTAGAGGCTTTCTCTTAACATTTTTGCTTGTAAATAAAAAGAGCTATACCAAAAATAGTTGCAGCAATGAGTCATTCCAAACTCATGACTCTTTTGGATGACACTGCTAGGGTCTAAACAAACCAGCTGTGATATGAAGTGCATTAGTTCAATGTGCTTTCTAAAAAAGTTTTTGAGCACTTCACCAATACTAAAGTTGCCATCTCCTGCTTAATTCGACTATGTTTGTGCTGACTTCACCCTAAGACTGTCTGTGCTGAATTACCTGTGCCTGCGATTTCTCTCCATCTCAAAACTTTCCAGGAAAAAACAGTTAAATTATGCTTCAGAAGTGGTAGAGCCTGAATTAAATTTATTTCTGATTCCTCTTTCCATGGCTACTTGCCTCCACAGATTAGAGAAACCATTTCTTGGCAGCCTTCCAGAGTATCACACCTTTCATACATCAGATATCTCCATCTGGCTGTGTCCTTTATGCACTACAGCCAGCACTTCTATGGCTAGATCCTGTACATAATTTCACTGCCCGCTGTTCTTGCGATTTGTGGATTTGTTGGCTTCTAAAAAGATGTCCCGCACTATTGAAAGGTGCTTGCTTTTCTTGACTCCTTTCATTGATGCTTTTCAAAGCTGTACAGTGACTTGCAAGGATCTATAGAAAAGGTTAAAACCACAGGGCTTAATCACTTGGGTGTAGCAGTAGGGTACCTGGAGAGAGCAAATCTGTGACACTTCAGTTAATGGCTTTCTATCACAAGCCATAATTCTCTTAGCCAAGGCAATCTAAGTGATCTAACTGATATTTATGGTTCTTGTGATACAGTAGTGTATTCATGTGGAGTATATCCACATGTGGAATGCACTCATTTGGGTGTGTATAAAGCTTTGACCTTTGATATGATCATGTTTCTTTCGTGTTATTTGCTGTGACTGGCACAATCTATTACTAACTGTTATCCATCTTCCTCTTCAGTACTATGGTACTTCTGATTTTGAGCAATGAATTTCATGCTTTGCACCCAATAAATCACATTGCACAATGTGCTTATTCAATGGCACAGAATTATACTTTTATAAACACTAAATTTTATCCAATTATTACTGAATTTCCCAAGAATAGTATTTCTTGTATGGACAGGCAAAACCTTCAACATGGACTTGCCTTTTTGACAGTTCACCTTTAGCTCAAAATCTGCACATTATGTGTTGGTTCATTTTTACTGCTGGATTTATTTTCTTGGGAGAAACTTCTTATTAGTGCATTAAAACTCAGGAAAAATGATGCAAAAGGTGTGTAAGAACAATTAAGAACACAGCTGTGATCAGTTAAGTACTAATTGTTGCCGGATCTCAGCTACAGTATAGACAGATTTTTCAGAGGCTATTTTCACATGCACTGTTTAGGCAAATAGCATATGCTACTTCATAAATCTGAATTTATATCTAACTGAATTATCTGAACACTGGCAAGTTACAATCGTGTAGCTTCTACTTCTAAGATTTACAATGATTCAGATCATCACTTCTAATAGTCATAATTTTCTGCAAAAACAAAATATGTTCTTTATGGCCTTTTGATTGTTTAGACTGTATCTGAGTTTCCTGAACATGTGCTATAAATTTACATATTTTTCAGTATTAATGTTTTCCCTGCATTGAAGATTATTTAAAAAAAATAGCCAAACAAAGAAACTCAAAAAAAATCAAACTACCAGAAAACATTGAGACAAAAAATAGGCAGAGATTTTATTTGCTCATACAGACTTTCGCCTTTATGTTTCACATTCTGCCTTTTTTTCCTTTTATGTAATATCAGAATGGGGTTAGAGCTAACTAGAATTTAATTTACTGTTTCAAGTGAATGTGCATAGCTATTAATCCTGTCAGAACACATTTTGGTTTACATACTTTTAAAGACAGACCTTTAGGATTTCTGCAAAGCATACATTTCATCAACATTCATCCTAAGAAGAGCAGTAGTTTAAACAGAGGTTAAGTAAGAATTTCCATTTCAATTTCCTATTATTTAGGCATCTGTTTTTGCTTAAAAACAGAAATTCTAATATTTTTCAGAAAATAAAATTACTAAAAGAACTTTTGGCCAGTCAGAAATTTTTGTTACTATCAGGTTGAAACAATCTTATTGAACTTTTAATCTGAAGTGAATTTTCAAAGGTTTCATTATGCAGAAAGTTTGGGAAACATTTCAAAATGGCAACATGAAGGTTTATACCACCAGAAAAAATTTTTGCAGTAAGAACATGATGTATTATTGAGTCCTCCCCTATTCTTGCAGTGATAATGTTCTGTCAAGTGCTTCCTGATACATTTCTTGGAAGGTGAATCTCATCAGGCCCTCCTTACCCACAGGGGTGGTTCTTCTGAAAGTAGTTTAGGTTAAGTTGGTGCCCCAGTCAGCAACCAACTCCCTCTCAGCTTCTTGTTCACTCCCCACCACATCTGTATGGGAGACAGAATTGGAAAGGTAAAAGTGAGAAAATTTTGGGGTTGGTATAAAGACAGTTCATAGGTGAAGCAAAAGCTGCACATGCAAGCAAAGCAAACCAAGGAACCTATTCACCTTTTCCCATGGGCAGGCAGGTGTTCAGCCATCCCCAGAAAAGCTGGGCTCCAGCATGCCTAACCATTTCTTGGGAGGACTGACACCATCATGTCAAACATCCCCACTTTCCACTGTCTTTCCCAAGCTCTGTATGTTGAATGTGATGCTTATGGTCGTATTCCACAGGGTTTGGAACACCTCTTTGATCATTGTGGGTCTTCTGCCCCTGCTGTGTCCCCTCTCAACTTCAACCGTTTACCCCCAGGCTCCTCAGGGGTGGGCAGCATGGAAAACAGAAAAGGCCTTGGGGCTGGGCTGTGCAGTGACTAAAATATCCCTGCATTATCAACACTGTTTACAGCATAAATTCAAAGTGCAGTCACTAGGATCACAGAATCAGAATTATAAAATAATTTAGGTTGGAAAAGACCTATGAGACCACTGAATCCAGATCAGCATTGTCAAATCCACCACCAAACCTGTCCCCACATGCCACATCCATGTCTTCCAAATACCTCCAGGGGTGGTGACTCAACAACTTCCCTGGGTAGCCCATGACAATATTTGGTAATACCAGTTACTATGATGAAAATTAACTCCACCCCAGCCAAAACCGGGACATAAGTAAAGGCTGTGCCTGTATGAAAACTGCATAAAAAATTCATTTTCTTATCATCTACTTTACAACTCTGTTACTCTACTGCCTGTGTGAATCTGCACCTGCGTGATTTACACCTATAATGATATCAAAAGAACATCTTGGCTGTTACTCTGCTGGGACTGCCAAGGTACCCTCACTCTCTGATCTTCTCATCCTTCCTTACTGTGCAACCTAACTTCTCTACTTTCTCTTTATAAATGGTAGAAGAATTTATGAAGGATATTAATTGTCTCTGGTTGATCTTGAAGAAAAACAGTACTATTAAACCTGTACTATTGAAATGCATTTTTCTCTTGCCAATAATTTCAGCAGTCTATGTACTCTTCCATAGATACAATAGCATACATTTCCTAGCTTCAGTGCTATCTTTGAGTAGACTCAAATATATGATAAATGAATAAAATATATGATAACTGAATAAAATATATAATTTTTGCCCTAACATATTTGTCTATGTTGTTGTTTCTTT
This sequence comes from Eulacestoma nigropectus, assembly GCA_013397775.1. Lineage (NCBI taxonomy): Eukaryota > Metazoa > Chordata > Aves > Passeriformes > Eulacestoma > Eulacestoma nigropectus. The sequence continues at coordinate 543,422 of VZTE01004968.1, read as the reverse complement.
GTAAATGCTGGCAAAAATAGTCCAGAGGAACTATATCAGCTGTGCAAAAAAAAGATCTGGAGCAGTCCCAGCAGAACCCTCTAGTCATTCCATTGCAAAAGTCAATCTGCTAAATTCTCAATTTTTTACAGCCTAAACAAGACTATATAGAAAATCAAAAAAAAAAAAGGGTAAACTCACCACGTACTAGATAAATATTTTGTTTTGCCTGATATTCTTTTCTTCTGAAAAAAAAGTTTCTTGCTGTTTTTGTCAGCTTCTTTTCCTCTGTTGTTGCGTTGCAGTAAGGAATTGCCTGAAAATTCAGTCTAGAATTCCATCTAGTGCCTGCTACACACTTGCACTGATTACTGTAAATGTCTGAAATGCATATTGACTATGAGGAGAGAGACAGGTTAAAAAAGCCTAGGGGGGTAAATGTTCAAGTAAAATTCAGCCCCAGTTTCTTTCATCTGAGAGCATGATCTAACCAGGTTTTTAATCCTGAAAATCCTGTTTATAGTTGAGTATTTGTTTCCAGACTTGCCTTCAGGAGAATGTGCTTGATGTCAGGGCTGATTTTAAATCCACAGCAATACCCTCCTTTTGCACAGCAGGAATAAGGCAACAGATGCCTGTCCCGTAAAAGACACTACAAGCACACTCTCCAAAACTTGTCTATGTTAACTTGTTAACTGCAGAACATTGTCTCCTGGGCTACTTCTCACATGTTTGTACCAGCCTGCTTCTGGTATTGAGTCACACTGTTGTGTGGCCATTTAAAAATAAGCCTCTGGACAAAAGAAAAAAAAAAAAAAAGATGTTTTGATCTTCACTATTGCCAAGCTCACTAAAATATGGGAAGAAAATGGACTTAATCTTAAAATAATGAAACTAGATTTGGTTCAGACATAATTTAAGAATTAGCAGCAGCTGAACCTGAGGCCATCATGTTTTCTTTTTAATTGCTAATCATCAGAAATTGCCCTCACTTGATCACTATTACTCAGTTAAATCAAAAATATGCTAACAGCATAAAATGATAACATTCAACCACTGTATCATAAAGTTTTGTCTAAATAATTACTTATGCCCAGGAATCTTTTTTTCTGTGATACCTTATGTGAGCTATGGAGAACAATAAGATATGCTCTATATTTGCCATACTCTGTTTTTCCTTATATTTACAGTTGCTTTATGTTCTGTATAATGTCACATAACCTAAATATACAGAGCGCAGAAGACTTTTTGTTAAACACCTGGCTTTCCTAAACTGTCTCCATTACTGAAAGTAAATATGTTCTACCTGTATTGACAGACAACTTTAGGCAAGAGAAGCACTGCTCTTTCAAGAACTCTTGAAACAGATTGCACTTTTTTCGTTCACTCTCTACTTACCTATTTGCATACTCCTTCAGTTGCACCAAATAGAAAAGATAAGCTGGTCATTTCTTTCTCAAAGATAATGTGAACCTTAAAATAAAATCTAGTTTTGGAAAACTTTGAGTATTTAAATAGACTTATTTCCTGAATTCCTTTAAAATGTATTGGTTGAATTAGTTTCCAGATTTTAGGGGAAAGTATGAGAGATTTAGCATGCCTTTCAGAGACTCAAGTACATCATTAAACAGCAGAAAATGTCTTTGGAGCAGATTATGACTCCAAAAAGTTAAGTGGAACCACTTAAATTTAATAAACAAAAACTCTCAAAGACTATGATCAATCTTCTTTGTATTTCTCCTTTTCCCTGGAGGAAGAGTATTTCAGAGGGCATGGTTAAAGTTGATGACAAAACCAAGGAATAAGATAGAAAAGTAGATGAGTGAGCCTGAGATGAGCGCTTGGTCAGATCATGGTGCTATGATCATGGTGCTAACAACACCAAGGTGGTAGATTCAATCCCCGCCATGGGCCATTCACTTGAGTTGGACGCAATGTTCCTTGTGGGTACCTCCCAACTCAGAATACTCTGTGATTCTGAGTTGCATAAGGGATTCAGAAAGAAACAAGTCATGGTTTTGTCTAAAGCCTGAGTGCTGTCAGCAAGCTCCCCATAAGTTATCAGGCAAGAAACTAATATGTGACAAAAGAGAAAAGTCACTCCCCACAAGTCAGCAAATGTTCAGAAAGGTTACACATTACACTGACAGTTGTGGACACTGTAATTATTCCATGGACGAGGCAGTGAGGCAGCAAGGTTTCATTAAAACCCGAGTGATGTTATTAAACTTTTATAATTTGACTGGGATATGTACAGCAGCATTTTATATAAGCTCAAGCCGGTGCAACATGTGATGAGGGAACCAATAAGTAGTGAATTACAATAATCAATATGTGAAATGACAAAAGCATTAATCAACTTTGCAACAGTGTCCCGACCTGGGAAGAAATTAGTTCTATATAGCTCACAAAAATACTAGATAAATTACTTACTGGGCCAAATGAATGGCTCATGTAACTCAATTGCTGATATATGCAGCTGGTGACACATTTGGATCCGGAGATGAATTTGGATGATTACGTTTTGACATGATATCATACTGAGTCAGGCAATTAGCATAACAACATTTTCACAAAAACTTATTTTAATGTAAAATTTATGTAGATTCAGCTGTGCTCATGCATTTTTCTTGTTTGTAAGGGGCATTATATTGCTCCACAAGAAAACGTATTTGCTGCAAAAGTTTTGCTGACACAGGTATCCACAGGTGGATAAGTTTAGGTTTGTGTATTCCATTACTGGAAACAGGAAAATTATGGTGTTTTGGTTTTTTTTAATAGAAAAAGACATCCCTTTAAATATATATAATAAAATGATAAATCAGACATGGGACCATTTGCAAGTTTTCAAAGACTTTGTAGAACAGCAAGAAAAAATTAGCCTTAAAATTTGTGTGTTGAAATTATTTTGGAAACTGTTTTTGTTTGAGCTATTTGATAGAAGTGATGCAAAGCAGAGAGGTTGTCTCTTACCTCACTGTCTTTAGTCTAATTCCAAGTACCTAGAAACATGTACATGTTTATTGCAATAATTTATGTACTTTATATAAAAAGTAAGGGACCTGTTGGACAACATTCTTACAGAAATGTTTTCAGGATGGGTTTAAATGAAGCAGCATATCTCTATGTTAAAGATCATATAGAATAGCACCAGTGATAATGACACTTACACATTCTAGTTCTCTCAGCTCACCATTGGGATAGATGAGAAGACTGTTTCAAGTGCAAGTATTCTCCTTCAAGAGACAGAAACAAATCCACTTGCTACATCCTCCAGCGCTGAGATAAATGACTCAACACATACACTGTTAGTGCCAACTTCTTACAGAAATGAAAGTAGGGGCTGAAAATGGATAGCAGCATGGCTGTTTGCCCTAGGTGCATCTCTCCCAGGAAGCATCTTTGAAAAGGAAGAGATAAACATAAACAGTAGGCAAGAGAAGATTTTAGGCTAACAAGCATAAATAGCTGTTAAAATTAAGAGAGACTTGCCTTGAATACTGCTGGTTCAGAAGAATATACAGTATACGGAAGAATAGCCCTGCATGGATACCCAAGTGAATTTACCAGAAACAAAATAAACATTTAGAAAGAATAGGTAAAAGGGTGAATTTGAAATAACTCCAATATGCCTTTATTCAATCCTCAACATTTCTGTATTCTGTATGTAAAAATAATACAAAAAATAAATGAAAATGGAAGGTTGCAGACACTGTGCTGGCTGACTACTGGTGTGTAGCGGGTTTGGTTTGCAAACCGGGCAGAAACACCAATTTAGTGTAGTGGTTTGATCACATGCTTTTCACTTTGTGAGATAAGGATGAGACGAAATGCAAAGCAGGCCTAAAACTTTAAAGAATATAAAGAAGTTTATTACTAACAGAATTTAAAGTAACAAGAAATAAAAAGAAGTGAAAGCAAAACCCTCTTCCCTCCAGCACTCTCCAAGCCAAAACTCCCCCCCCGCCCCCCTCCAGCACTCTCCCCTCCTTTTACCACCTCGCACAAAAGGTAACAATTTTGGTCAGTGTTACAGTCTTTAAAAGTCTCTTTCTTATGCTTAGGGAAAAAAGGTTCCTTCTACTGATGCTGCAAACTTCTGATTTTTTTTTTCACAATCTCAGCAGTCCACCCGGGAATTACCTACTGAAGTGAAATCTCTCCCATGAAAACTCCACAGTATATTCACACTGCAATCATGGGCCATCATATGGGGTTACAAGTCCTTTTAAAGATGAATTCTTCCAGCCCAAACACAAAGGTTTTCTTTTTCCAATCTCTTTTAAACATAAATTATTTCAGCTTAAACACAAGGGCTTCTCTGCTTCTTCACAAACTTCTAAAAGCTGCTTCACAACTACATGGCCTGGCATAGGCATTCTCTTACATCTTCACAGGCTGCAACATGAATTTTCACAGGCATGGATTTTTCATCTCCCCATACTTTTATAATGATTTAAAGAGTTCAGTCCTCCGCAGCTGCTAGAAGGGGTTTTAAGACTGGCGCCGGAACGCACACGCCCTTTTCTCCCGCCGCCATCTCAGCGTCGTCCCACGTGACTGACTTTCTCTTTCTCTCTGACCGTGCAGCCTCCATGTTCTTCTCCCTCACGTCTTTCCCCACGGGCTGCGCTGCTGTTCAGTTCGGTGCGAGCTGTGCAGGCTGGAAAAGGAGGCTCCGCTGGTCCCGCTGGGTCTGCGCGGGCTGCATGAGGGGGAGAGGAGGCTCCCCCCGGGCTGCATGAAGGGGGAGGGGAGGCCCCTCCTGATTCAGAAGCCGAGCCGGGTGAATTCGGCTATCGGGCAGCCCATAGTTAGTTTAGCTGCTTGCGGCTCTGAGGGAAGGGAGAGGGGGGAGGGGAGGGCAGGCAGGAGCCCAGGCCGGGCCCGGGCCCGGGCCGGGCCCAGAGGCCGCCCGGGGCTCGGAAGCCCCCGCTTCTCCCTCAGGAGACCGGGAACCAGAGAGGAACTTCCCGCCCTTGCACGGGGTTTAAATATGCAAAATTCACAAAAGCGCATTGGCTTAAAAGCTTGTCAATCAACTCAGTTTCAACCCATGACATGGTGGTATGTGTTGATCCTGCCAATGCCTCAGAATTGTTCACATGCGATGATTGCCTTTTTGACGGTTCACTCAATTCTTGTTAGCAAAATATCAGAGTGACACAGTGAGATCCATTAGTCTCCTCCAATGCCAGTGACTGTCGATGAAGAGTTTGTTTTCACTTGGACTAAGTCTAACTTGTGTGGATGAGGATACCCACAAGGTCACTAAATAATTCAGGAATGACCCAAAGCCTGACCAACAGCATTAAACCGAATTTATCCAACAATTTAGGCAGAGCCACAGTAACCAAAGTTGATTTAAGTTGCAAACAAGGAACTGAAAGAAAAATGCTTTCCCAAGAAATCTGCATATATCCGGTAGATAGAGAAAAGTCCTTTAATCTCATTTCTGAACAGAAATCCTGTGGCTCTCACTTGATAAGGAGGAAATATAAGATGGACACTAACATTGTCCTAAAGGAAAAAGCATGTGAGCAAACAAAAACCATATTAACTTTCAGTCACATTAATAGAGTTCTGTGTCAATAGAACTAGGGTATGTTACTTTGGTGTGGGAATACTCGCCTTTTTCCACACTTACTAACACTTGGAAAGGAGTTTATGTTATAAGCAATAGTCATACTTCTGTGCAAATGGGGATTACCTTTCTTTTCATAGCTAACATTGAAATAAAATGTCATGTCTGAAAGAAAAAAGTATGATTATACAAAAATTGAGGACGTGGGGAGAAGATCCAGGCTGCAGGGAAAAAAAGACAAATCTTTGATTTAGAAAAATGGTGGGTCAATTGGGTCACACTGAACACTTCCAGATTTGGCTGTTTTCTGTTTCCACCATTGTGATTATAAACACTGAAGTGTTAAAGAAATGAGACAGTAAAAGCTGAGGACAGACTGGGACTCATTTTGGAAAACCTGTGGAGGCATATATAATAAAGGGCAATATTAGTCCCAAACCACCACCGATTAAAACTGCATTGCTCAGTTTCTCTAGAATCTTATGTATGATTATTAAAGAGTCATTGATTGAAAATCTGTCTTTATTCCACTATAATCAAGTTACTTTGCCCAGTTTCTCTAAGTAACCGGAAAATAATCAGGAGTTAGAATGTTGAATGAAATGCTCTTTTTATGTATCAAAAAGGTATTGTAGGCAAAATTCTAATGTTAGCAAAGAAGATTGTACGTTGGGAAAGTTTTAAATACATACTCCTATGTTTTTGCTTGAGTGAGTACACTTTGAGTGCTGGGCATTAGCACGAAGCCTGTCATTATAAATTACACTTCCAGACAACAAGGAAAATAAATTTTGCCCCATCTTTATTATTAGTTACTCCATAGTTGCTTGTTGTATTTCATGAGAAAATATTGTACACCTATCATTCCAAGAAAAAGATATTTGTTCTATTATCTCATCCTAAAAGTTAAAAGCAGTAAAATATAACAAGCTTTGACATTGTGATTTATGGTACAAAAGTACAAACAGAAGAAAATGGATATGAAATGAACCCAACAAAATTAATGTGTGCTTTGGCAACTCTTGGTTTATGAGAAGGCTACATGAAGCAGTTTACTGGTCTGAAAAAATTTCCTTATTTTTTCAACCCTCTAAAATTTTTCCAGATAGGTTATTTGTTCAGTCTATCACCAATATGTATGGCAAAAAACTTACTGTACTACTAGAAAGTGGAAATAGGGGGTTTTTGACCAGTTCATGCATGAATTACTGAAAAATCGACATTGTCACATAAATAACTGCTTCAGAAAGTAAACTAAATGAAGTCTGAGAGGTTTTAGCTTTTGTGTTCCAGGATTTCATTGTCACTAATCCTTAAATAATGGTGAAAATTTGTATGTTAGGCTTATAGAGAGAACGTTACAAAAAGTAGAAAAAAAGGCAGAATTGCTTAAAATCCAAAATAAAAGTGTTCTTATTGTCTGGGGCTGTATATCTCATTTGTGGGAGACTTATTTTTCTTTTGCTCTGGCAGTAACTCCTTAACTGCTTTAGAATAGGCTTCATCATGCAATAGAAAGAGCTGTACTATTTAATTAGATTTATACAACAGGTTCAGAATATATTTTGTTCATTCTAAGAGCTGATTAAAGACCATCACACTGTGACCTTCCAGGTTTGGATCTTCCACAAGGAGTACTACAAATCCCCCTATCCCATTGACTCGGGTAAGATGTGAATCCGAGAACAATTTTTTAGAATGTGGAATCCATCTTGGAAATTCAGTTCCATTGTTGTATTTGAATTTCCGTAATCTGCTATTACAGCTTTGTTCTCTCTTTGCAAGAGTGTTGTTTTTTTGTAGGGGTTATGTGTGGATTTTATTGTTTGTTCATCTTATCAGTCCTCAGCCTTCAAGCACTTCATAGGATGAAGCATGACAACTTTTATTACTACAAGACAGGAACCAGCATTATGGTGCAGCCAGTGAATAGTATTTCTCTAGACTTAATGAATGCTGATCTCATTTACAAAGTGCATTACTTTGCCTCCCATTCTAAGAGGAATACATTAATGTTTTTGAAAATGACATCTCATGATTAGCTAAGCATGACACCTACACAGACATTTCAAGTAAGATTGCCTGTTCTCAAAATTGTTTTACTATGTCAAAGGAAACAATAGTCTTTCTTGCAAGTCTGTTAAAAATTGAAAAACAATTATTTAAATTCACTTTGACTCACTGGCCTGACTTTTCAGTAAAGAAATAAGCTCATATCTATATTTTCTTTTCTAATATTCTTTAGTATATCTTATTTTCCAAAGACTTTCAACACCCTGTGGATTTGGGAAGCAATTTTCATTACTATAAGCATTAATGTTTCTGGCAAAGGATTATTTAAGAACATAGAAAAGTTAATTGACCAGAGATTCACAGGAAATATTTTGCCTTTTACATTGAATATGAGTAGAATATCAATGAATTAATATAGGATAAAAAGAGACACCTTTCCAAGGTTTCATCTGTGATCTTGTGACATTTACAAACAAAAATAACTGAAGAGAGGGTTATTTTCAGTGCAGGGCGGGATTTAGAGTATCTAAAGAGAGTAGGTGAAAGCACTCTGCTGAAAATGAAAGGAGCATGCTCTGTGCTGTGTGACACAGAAGTTCACAAGTGTTCAAATTGTCAGAGCTCGTTGCTTAGCCACAGCCCTCACCTGAAGTCAATTGTGTGTCTCCATCAAGCTCAGTGATCTGGGTCACAGCAGTGGCTGCTCCCCTCAGCTCCATTGCCTGCTCAGTTACTTGTGTTTGATCACTTGGACTGAGTGTCAGCGCAGCAGTGGCTGCGATGCCAATTAGAGGTTCTCATTTCAGAGAAATGAGCTCCCTGCTTTTGATGGTGACAGCACCTACCACGTGGGCTACAGCAGCACAAAAGGGGAATATTCTGGATAATTTTGGTTGACTCCCTAGTAGGCTGGACAAATCTCTTTTGCAATTGCTCATACTAGTTTGCATCACCATGTTTGAATTCTATATAGGGATGAAAATGCAAAAATTGCAGAGAGCTGCACTTCCCAAAAGGCAACAAATCTGGGAACATACAGCTGAAACACACAACTACAGTGTAAACCCACAGAGACTAATATGTGAAATGGCAATCTTTCTGTAGTTTTATCCAGAACACATATTGAGGTCAGTAAAATATATTGAGTATATACATCTGCATGTAAGATAACAGTGTAATACTTTTTTGCTTTGTGGAAAATTTACAGCCGTATCTCTACTGAGTTTGGTGTTTGCAATACTTAATTCTGTCATATGAGATATTTAAAAAAGGAAGATGAAGAAAAAAAGGAAGAAATAGAAAACCCATTAACACACTCTGATGACTGAAGAAAGAATTTCAAAGATAGTCTATTCACTTTTCAATGTCAAGAATTCATTTGTTTCTCAGTTTCATCCTTCAGAGACCTTTGATCTGATTCTCATTTCCCATCTTGCAACTTCAATGTATATAATGTTGCTTCATTATTTTCTGACATCTTGCCTCATGGTGAGCAGGTGTGACTTGAAAATAGTATATAAAAACAATCTCTGGTGCTGTTTCTGATCCCTGAAAAGCAATCTATGCCTGAACCACTCACTTGCAAGAAAAAGCATTTCTTAGGTCCTTGAAACATGGAACATTCTCTCCTGCTTTGGAGTGTGAAGCTATTTGGCTCACATGAACATTGAATTTGGAATACCTACCCTATTTTGATCTAAATGGTTACATACATGTTCTGAGGGCAATTCCCAGACTAGATTAAGGTCAGTGAAGGAAAAGGAACTGCAGAAAAAAGCTTACTCTGCTTTCATTGCAGATTACTTGTGGCAGAACAGAGCTGTACACAACACAAACAGAACTTTTACTATTTTTACCCTGTCTGGGCAGCTGGAACTCAGGTCACTCTGGTAGCACCAGCCTTCTGTATTTGCACTTGTACGGGCCAACATGCTCCCTTCTTTTGACACTGGTGTGATTCTTCTCCTTAAGCCATCTCACAGCAGGGAATAAAGTAAAATAAAGTAAAGCAAAGTAAAATGGGAAGGGAAGGGAAGGGAAGGGAAGGGAAAAGAGAACTGGGAAAAAAGAAGGAAACAAATCTCTTTGTAACTAGGTCATGGATCATTGTGACAGTAAGAGTTGCTTCTCTGAAGTCAAGGCTTCTGAAATTAAAAATATTTTGACAGCTTCATTGTAGCAGATCTAAAATGTTGAAGCACTCCAAGATTATTAACCTCCAGATAAACTGCATCTTCTCTTCGAGAGGAGTCTTTGATCAAAGCATTCCTTTGTTTTTTAGTTTTTTCCCAAGTCATATCAACAATATATGAAATATTTTGACCATCATTTTGCAGATGATTATTAAGAATCAATGATAGGGACTTGGGAAGTGGTGAGAGGATAGATTTATTTCATTTGCTGTACTTTGAGCCCAAGAGATATATAAGAAATTAATGCTAGAGTCTTTAGGAACATTAGCATAATACCTTTTTTTTTTTTAAATTGGAAACTGAACTGATTTCTCCAAATTGTAAACGTAATGACTCATTCTGAGCTGGCATCCTGCCTGCAGTGCTTTTTGACCCTGCTAAAACAAGTGCTTTCCCTGAGCCAGAATATGTGACAGGAAAAATGTTGCTTAACATCACATAGATAATACTGGCATACGCAAAATGTCTACATGCATCACATTATAATCATAAGATACCAGCATTACAAATATGCTTAGTTCAGATTTGGCTATTATTTAGTCAAACTATGAACAGAAAAGACTGAAGAATAAACTGTATAAACTTGTATATATTAATATTCTGTTAAAAATGTCTTCCTCTTAAGTGTTTATATTTTTGAAGCAAAGTGAAATTTCTACAAGCATAAGGCAGAAATTCACTTGTATTTGCAAACATATTTTCAATGTTTGTGTTGATAACTTTCAATGTGTTTATTTTGCACCAATATTTTCTCATGCTGGAAATATTTGCTGAATCTGAAAATAACTTTGCATAACGAGCATGGAAAAGTTAGCCAAACTGAATTTTGTAGTAAATGATCAATTTGCCCACAGCAATCTCACAGCTTTATGTACCATACTTTGTGCTAAACGGTTTCTCTGTTTTTTGTCCTTCAAGAAAAAATGAGTAAAACTGGGGTTTGAAAATGAGTCTTACTGCAATAAAAACCAACAGATGTAATAAATTTCTTTCAGCAACAGAAGAGTTAGTTGTTTACAAGAATTTGTTCTTCTAAAATACTACTAGCCGTAGTATTTGGAAGAATAGCAGGTCATGAAACTAGAAGACAGTGTGGTTGCAGTAAATTCTGTTAAAATACCTCTACAACATTTCATTTACTAAGTGACAGCATGTTTTCTTCTTTAAGAGAACTTACAGTTATTTTTTAGATTATTGGAAGGGCTTAAATTGAAATTAAAGGTAATTTAATCTGCTTCATAAGTTAATTAACCAGTTTTCAGTGAAAAAAAATATTTTGTAATTTTTATGGTTTCACAGTTGCATTCTAAGGATGTTACTTGACTAAAATGAAATATTATTTAAAACATTTTTTTTTTCAGTTCAACAAGCACACACAAAAGGCCAGTTCTCAGAACTCATTACTGAAGAGTATTTCAAAAGTAACATGAACATTTTCTGCAGAATTAACAGTTTAAAAATTCCTATTAGAACCGTTTGATTGAGCATTTCAAAGAATATTTTAATATTTCAGAAGTAAAGCAAATCATTTGAGATTGGGATAATATTGCCTTCTTAGCAGCAACATTTGGTATAAGTTAATTTGATTTAAAGAAAAACCTGAGACAAAATCAAAGCTTTTGCATGAAAGGAACCAATATTGCTGAAAATAACCCTCATAAATAAATAAATAAATGCCATGTTATTAGTAATCTAATTTGCTATGAAACTTAGAAAGTATCTTCTTGTTAATTATTTTTGCTACATAAAGATGTAGAGATGTGGGGTTTTCTTATAAGAGGTGATCTTTTGGCTGTGCTGTATGCACAACCGATAGTCTAAATAAACGAGGCAGATTGAAGATGAAGTGGGAAAGATGCAGTCTATAGGTCACGTGTAGGCCATGTCCAAACTTAGCAGCTTGGCATCGGTAAAGAAAAGCAGGTCCCACTGCTGGTCCACACAATGCATGTTTGACCAAAGACTTTTCACAAGAAAAAAGCAAGAAGAAAACTAAATTAGACAAGAACCACCCATTTTAGACATCATACACAAGGTTTCAGGGAATTCAGCTGAGGACTACTAAAGAGAAACTTTCAGTTAAGGACGATGTTTTGTACTTGTCTAGGAGGCAACCCCTCTCATTTCCTCTTGAATCATTTCATACAAGCCATTGTCAAAGATAGGACAGGTATATAAATGGGCAATTGGCCTCATCAACAGGAACATTTCTGCGTGGTTATAACCACTACTGCTAAGCACTTCTCCAGAAAAGCTGACAATTTAACAAATGTTGCCCAAACAGCCAGAAACTTGTTTAAACCAGCGGGCGGTATAATCACCACAAAGTTTCAGAATCTGATTTTCTACAGACAGGGCAGCTATTTAAAAGGCCTAAATGCACTAATTATAGTAAGTGTTTCGTAATGTTCCATCAAAAACACTGACCCACACTGCATAGCAGGTGCTCATTAAATGTGCAAGATCTGCTATTAATAATCATTTGCCCATTGTGGAAACTGTGTAAAGTATATAATAAAGATAAAATTTAACTTCCCAAGAACGCTACCTAAGAAAACAATATTTCAATGATACCAAGTTAAAACTCCTAGTTGAAAAGAAGAATAAAGTGACCTTGCACTCTGCTGATCTCTCAGAAACTAAATACTATTTCTCAATAAAACGTGTGTACTAATCTCCGTATCAGAAATACAAAGCCATTGGATGCTCTGCTATAACATACATATGTTTTCAGTATTGCTGTGCATAAAAGCTACATCGCGCGTCTTTTCATCAGTGTTACTGAGCATCTCAAAGGCAGAACGTACACATGAGTTCAGCAAACGTAGGTAATTGTCTGATAATGTCAGTAGGACAAGTTATAGCCACAGCCCTATTTTCTACTTTCCCATTAAAGAAAAATCTGTCTTCTCAGATATTTTTACCCACTGACAAGGACAGACCTAGAGTCCTGCTTCACAGAAAGCAAATATAGCTGTAGTGTGCCTAGTCCCTGCCACAAAATAATGAAATGAAAAGGCAATAGGTTGTGTGAGGCAAACTGCCTCGTGCTCCCATCATGAGTAAGCACTACTCTCCAACTCTAAGCACCACTAAACTTGAAGTTCATTTAAAGGGCCAATAAATATGGTGCAAGTAAGCATTCTTTTTTATTTTTATTTTTTTGCCTATGTAGTTGGAAACCTAGAGACAGTACCACAGGAGGAGAAACAGGTAATGTCTAGACCCATTTCCTGTAGCTTATAAATATCTATGCTCATGATTCCCAGGAGTTATCCTGTTGCTTGAGAGCAGCTGAAGGTGAGAAAACTGAGTTGTAATCACTACAAACTCAGACTTTGAGAATGCATTCTTCTGATAGACAATTTCAAAGAAATGCACTGACTTTTTTGAAACACATTTATTTAAAAATACTTCAGAAATACTATTACAAGCCCAGGTGGCTAATGCTGCTAACAGATGTGCAAATTTTGTCTGGGGATTACAAAAAATGCAGTTTATTAAATTGTGTCATATGGCAGATGGGTAGGAGCTCTGTGGAGTATTCGGTTGATTACTCCATAGTTTCTGCAGTCAGAGGAAAAGCCCCGGCCTGCCTTTTTGCATACGCAGTTACTGGAGAGTGCCAGTTTGCATTTGTTAAAGAAAGAGTATTGAAACAAAATACGTCAGGGCTTCTCCAAGGTTATCTATTCTGTATTGGTTAAGGCTGAACATTGTCTTCTTGTGTCATGGAAAAGAAATGAAACAGAGATACAAGCCCTTCCATCTAAACAGCTACTTTCTCTGATAAACGTGGGGTTTATATCTCACTATTTCATCTGCTCTACCCAAATAGACCTTTAAACTTTCTTTATTAGCTGTAATTACATCACAACAGTTATATGAAGATTCAAACAATGCTTCTGGTTTTAGAACAGCTTCCATATCTAAATGGAAAAGCTCTCATAAATCTAATTTCCTATTCTGTTTACAGAGGTCTGCTGTTTGGTGACTCATAATCTTCCTATGAGGTGCAGCAGTCAAGAGAAAGAGCAAGCAGTTTATGTTGACTCAGCAAAATAATTACCTTGAAAAGAACAACCTATTTTTTCCTGCCAACGCAAATTTTCTGCAACAGTGTTTACACATTAGTATGTGTAAAATCAAACAATACAAAAAGTAGAAAAAGCATAGAACTCGAGTACCAAAAATAACACATATTCATAATAATTTAAAATATTATCATGATTACATATTCTATTGATTTCAGTCCAAAATAGTGTTATGTGTTTTGTAATTAAAAGCTAAATAAGAATATCCTGAAACCACAAACACATCTTATGTGAAGGGTTTGATACACTTAATAGCATAATTATTTCATTTATAATTGCAAGAAAATGATGAAAAGTTGAATAATATTTTTCTCATCCATTAGTGTAGCAATTGAAAAGTGGCACATTATAAATGGAGCTGAGTAGGAATATGAGTATAAAAACGGCTGTCATCTAACACTTTCTGTATAAGATCCTGCATTCAATTATCTACCAGTTTGTCAAATTTCAGCTGTTGTTGCTAAAATTTTCCATGTCAGCAAATGCACTTCAGACAGAATTTCTTTTAGAAAGTTTCTTTAAAAAAAGTTTCCAACAATAGTATCAAGGACTAGTAATTGGTTTATGTTACATTGAGACCAAGGCTCTGTGGAATAAGACCTTCCAATATATCCCTGCTTTTGACTCAGGAAAACAGCTGTTTCAAAGAATGCCTACAAAAGCATGGAGAACTTACTAACCTGCAAAAAAATCCTTACTGTTTTTCACATTTCCAGTGTTCCTCCTTCTGAAGAGTGTGCAAATTTCTCTGAAACAGAAATTTTTGCTTATTGAAATTACTACTCATGACTGCTATGAGCAATGGGTCTATGAGAATGCACTTTCTACTGCTCTAAGTGTGGCTGTTGCTGGAGCCCAGAAGAAAGCACAGCAGCCTGTGAGATGGGGAAATGCAGCCTTACAAGGCAAAAGACCTAGATGAGCAAGAAGTATGTTGGGAGAGGGGAATATACAGTGAAACTAGTATAGCAAGGCTGAAAATAGGTGAACACACGCAAAGAGATGAATAAATATCTGCAGAAGAGGGTATGGCATTGCGGGTTAGAGAGAGACAGACTCTAAGAAGTTCATAACAGGACTGGGTAAGGACAAGCAAGATGCAGGCCTAGAGGAGAGAAAAGCATCTCTCCAAGTGCAGAAATGGACCCACACATGCTGGAGACACACCAGCCATCAAAGCTTGAAAATCCTCTGCTAAGTTGTGGATCTCACCCTCCGCCAGTACCGGTTCATAAGGAGAATGAAAACTCCGTAATATTTATCAACTAGTGCCACAGGAGCTCTGCTCTGAACATTCAAGCCCTACTCAAGTATCTCAAGGTGTTTATAGTTTTCTTTTCTTTTATGTCTGTAATTTCACTGCCCTTCATGTCCTGATTAGTAAAAGGAGAACAGTCCTACATCTCATCTCACAGTCAGATTGGAAAATGATGTGTTTTCTGCACTCAGAGCAGGGTCTGAACAGTTGGCAGTAAATAAAGCGAAAGACCACAGGTTGACAGAGAGGCTGGCAGGAAAAATAAATAAAAACTGCCACAGCCTGTTCTTCCCTTCAGTGCACCCAACAAGGCAGAAATCTGTGAAAACGAAAGTAGGTGATTGTTCAGTAAAAAGCTCTGCAATGGGAGAGGGTGTCCACAAAGGCTAGCTTTAGTACTGGAGATTTTAACTTCCAGACCTGCTGTCAACTGATAGAGACAGCTCCTTTGGGAGATTTATAGGCCTTAAAATGGGCTCTTATTCTAGAACTGCTCTCCAGAAAAGTTTGCCTCTCCCTGTCAAATAAGGAGGAACCCAGAAGAGGTAGCACCTCTCAAGCTCAGCTATGCTTTGTGAATTTTCCTCTGTGCCATACTGCAATATACTGCCAATGTATAAACTATTTCTGCAGGAAAAAGAACCATCAATTATTAAAAACAAGAGAAAACAACCCCACCAGTAACATTGAAATAAATCTTTTAATGGTTCTTCTTCCATAAGGCTCTGTGAATTTTAATGATACAGGAAGCTTGAAGAGCTGTCTCTCCGTTTCTGAGCTCAGCTGAGACAAGTGCATGGTTGGAAACAGCATGAAAAATCCCTAAAGGATTGATTTTCAAGTGAAAGACTAATTAATTTATTTGCAAAACAAAACCAATACTTGCTAAAACTTTGTATAAAGCAATATCATTCTTTATATATAAAGGTGTTCGAATCTTTCTTTACGTACAAACCCATCTTGAAATAAGAAACAATCTTAATTTAGTATTTTGATATCCAACAGTAGAAGTCTTTTGAATGTATTAGAACAGCTTCAGGGAGAGAGCTGAAAGCATCAAACTGACATTTTTTGTCTACAAGCTATTTTCCAGACGCAGCTCAGCAGAGAAATTGGAGACGGGCTTGAGACAAACAGCGAGTCAAAGGCTGGCATAACAGACCAAACAGGAGCTAATCCTGCTACAAGGCAGGTGGCAAAAGCCAGAGGTGCAGCTCTGCAGTTCATGGCACAGTGTTTGTGCTGGATATGACTTTAGAGAGGAAACCACTGGAGAGGCTTTGAAGAAACTGGCATGTCCAAATTACAATTCCACCTAGTTTGCAACATGCAAGCACGGGTTTCTACCAGTGTAGGGAAAAAGCACTTTGGACAATTAAGTTCAGCAGATATATTTGATGTAACTGTAGTTTCCTTGCTTACAGTTTATACGTGAGGAGGAGAATTTTTGAGTGAAGATCCTCAGATTGTTTGTGAATACATTGTGCACTATGACAAAGCTGCTTCACTGGGCTCCCTAACTCCTTGCTGTATTACTGGTGACCATATTCTACAGCAAAGGTCTTCATTCAAGATGGTGTGGAGGGGAGCTTATCCAGTCACTGCTTCTTGTCCAAGTACTTAGAAGGAGGGATGTCTCACTGACTGAACTACAGGAATAATTGAACAGTTTTAAGAAGTAGAATTTTGTTCTGATTCTATGTGCATCTCAAGCCCATGACTCAATAAACAGTAAACAATTCAACCTGTATGATGTACAGCCCCTGGAGTATGAGCAGGAGGACTCATATGGATGAAGATCTCTGTTAACTCCTTTTTCACCCTCTGTTGCAGGTTTCGAATTGACTGAACCAGCTCTGCAGGCTCTAACCTTTTCCAGCAACAGCATCAGAAAGGAGTGATAGCAAGCTGAGCTATGGATACCAAGCCAAGGACTCACCATATGGTGTTTTTGTTATACACAAGGGGAAAGATTGCTTTAAAGACCAAGGGCCGAATTCATCCCTGGCTTAAGACTACTAAATTCAGTGGTGTTAGATCAAGCATGAAGTCAACAGCAAACTAATTCTCTGTGATGGGAACAGGAGTCAAGGTTGTTTTTTTAATAGCCCAAGGATGTCTATAAGGTAAACTCAGCTGAGCCAAGTTTATTTTTTTTATGTCTAACTGACATCTGTTCTCAGAAAGCCTGCAGCACACTGAAACTGTTTCCCAACCTTTTTACTCTCTATAAACACTGTGAACTTCTATGACGGTCAGAGATGGTGAAAAGGCATGTTTCTTACAAAAATGAGCACCATAAATGACTGAGGAGATACTACGCTAAAATACCCTGACACTGCTTTAGTAATTCTATATTCAAGAAGGAAATACAAGAAAACTTTCCAACAACCAGTTGTTAATTTTTGTTTTGAAATGTATTGACACATGACAGCAGATGAATTTTAGCCAATGTTATCACCTTTCACATTAAACAAATTAGACTGGAGACAATACATTATGAGCTAACCAAGATACTGACAGTCTAAGCCCCTTTTTTACATTTTCAGAGCATTTGAAGTACAGATCAATTAAAGGGCTTATCTCAAGTCATCTTCAAATAGCACAGCAGCTATGACATGCAGAACTCCCATAATGCAGACATTCAGTAAAGTGCACGTTGGTACACTTTTATCTTTACAGCATGTTATCTCATTTTTACAGGGATACGTTACCAGAATGAATTGGTTGAAATGCAAAAAGTAATTGAGGAACCTGGCTTTTAAACTTCATGAGCTATTAAATAGATGGGTAAAAAAACTGGTTGTTAACATGAGTCAGGTTGTCTAACCTGTCTACTGCTGTGGGTTAACTTCGCAATACCTGAGAGAGATTTTAGAGGATATTTTTGAAGCCTGGGATAATGGCTGGTGAGGTTGTACTCAAGGCAATGTAAATCAGCACTTATTCAACAGAAGACAGTTAACAGCTATAAATCCAAAAGAAATATAACTGGAATCAGGCCAAATATATATTTTGTTTCATATAGCAGGAGATGCTACATAGGTATTTTAGAATTGAATTCAGGCAGGAAAGTGAGAAGAAAAATAATGTGGCTAAATTTCCTACAATATCAATAAGACCCATCTGCAGAATCAATTTTTTATTGACAGAGCAAAGGCAGCAGTGATGCAGGTTTCAAGAAGTATAGGTTGTCTCGTGACTCTGGCAGTTGCGAAGCGGCAGGGTGAGTACACAAACCTGAGAGATGAGTTTACAAAATGGTCACTCTCATAGGTTCCTGTGGGAAACCAAAACAAATCCTGGTGGATATAAATTATTCATGCCTTACCTATGTTATTGATTCTGGTCCTAAATTCAGCACAACCTGAAAAGGTAGGACTGACTGAGAAGAGAAAGGGGATACCCTGAAGATGCAGTCTGGTAGGGCAGGACATGCTGTTAGTGTAAGGAGTGAGGCCGAAGGATGCCAGCAGGAAGAGAGTTCATAAAAAACCCTGATATTTTGCAGGAAAGATGAAAAACTCAAAAACATTTTATCTGTTAGTGGTTACTTTGCAACTGCCAGGGATCTCTTCTTGCCACGCACGGCAAGAAGGAATTAGTAGAGCTGCCTGTCTCTGAACCTAGCAGTCTCCTAACACCCTCTTTCTTGCCAAGTGACATATCAGTATTGATAGTCCAACTATAGGAGCAGCAGTCTTGTACCGACAGCACTGATATCTGTTTGCAGGCTTTTTCCCTGGGCAGCATTTGTGGCAATAAGTCCGTATTTTGTCTCATTCAAGGACAAGCGATTTTTATCAGACTCAGGCATTTTGCCCAAGAGCTCTTCTGCTCTTTTACCCTAACAAGTATGTCTGCAACCAGAAACTCTTCCAGTCTTGCATTCAATTTGCAGACTGTATGTTCACAGTGAAATACTATCATTAAGGGGTAATGAATACATTTGACAGGCCCAAACGGACTATAAATAAAGATACTAGACATCTTTCACACTCAAGGACTTAAACAATCCTACTCTTCTGTTTGAGCTCATCAACACTGGGCTTCTCTTGAACCTGCAACATAAAAGATTGCAAGAAACGAGGTCAGACAGACATATCAGAGGTAGTTCTCTTTGCTGGAGTCTATCTGTTCATCTTTCTGCATATTTTTTGTCTTAGATATGTTGTTTTCCTGTAGGAAATACATAATTTTTTCTGCCTAGCTTTACTTTTGATTATTTTCCGAAGTCTCTGGGTGTTTTTGTTGTGCCTTTCTCCTCTTTTTCCTCCCATTAGTGTGTTTTCTATGTACTCTCTATATCTTAAAGGTGTTAGAGGTGCTGATAAATCATTGCACATAAGGAATGCAAATGAGATGGCACTCTTGAGGAACAGCGTCTAAACAGAAGAGCTGAGAGCAATGGGGAAAGACGAAACCAAGCAAAGGGTTTGGGATTGTTGATCAAATAAAAAAGTGTATTCTGCCTCCTTGATGGCATCTGCTGAGACATAAAAAAGAATAGAAAACTGTAGAAAAGTCCATGCAGACTCACAGACACAAAACCATTACATTTCAAAGGAAATATTTTCAAAGCCTACAAGCAGAAGGAGTTGCACAATGCACAACACTAAAAACTATGACTAGGGGTCTGCTCCATCTCTCCTGAGAATGCATCACTAGTAATTTGAGAACACTTTTTCTTTCTAGCTGCCAGGGACTTGTTTTAATGACAGAGTATGCACTGAAATAAATAAACAGAATTGTTCCTAGGCAACACTCATAAATCCTCAAGGCTGAGGTACATCTAGCTAATCCACATAAAATATATCTGGACATTTCCTAGGTCAAGCAAGGGCTGCATCTGCATCTCATTGGTTTTTCTCACAGTATCTCAAAATTGTCCTAATGGAAGCTTTTTTCCAGGAAAACTTTTTCATGGCAGAAGTCCAGTGGCAGTTGTTATTAAAGAAAAGAAAGGTGTTTTAAAGCCATTTCTTGTTACATGTGAAGAACTAGTAATGTATTTTAATTTGTGAAATCACCATGACACCTACTCCAACAAATCTTTGATTGGATTCAGGACTGCAGACGCTGAACCCCATGTAGTAATACTAGAGAAGATCTTTCCCGTGATTACGGTAAGTGTCTCCTGTTGAAGCTAGAACATGACCAGGACTGTGAGTTTACAATAGCATTATATTTTTAATACAGCATCTGTATCAAGAAAAATGTAGAAATAGATTAAGAAATTGAACACCTGTCGCGGTAGAGACGGACAGAGGACACACACACTGTAATCCAAAGTCATAAGAAGCAAAAGAATTTTTATTATTCTCTGATACTACCCTTAAACCTTTTCACAATTACTGTGGCTTATTATGATTGTCTGCTAGCAAACAATGACAGGGCTGTCTAAAAAAAATGACTATTCAAACAGCAATACAACTAGCTATACAAACAATTAGTTACATATTATATGCAAGTTCCTTCTTGTACACTCCTAATGTTCCATAACAAGAACAGCTTCTCCTTGTATGCAGAACGTCTTCTTTTATTGATTATCCTCTTGGCTATCACTGTGGCTTTCACTGTGACTGCAGTTTCTCACAGGTAGATTTTGATTGTTTTTAAATCAAACTCTGTGAGGCTTTCAGACCAGCTGTCAGCCTCATCAGATCCCACAAACACAGACTTGTCATCACCCAATGCATTAAGCTTGGGAGTCATCTTTTCACATATCCCTTTCTTTCATCGTGAGTCCTCTGGCCCAGATTCAGCCATTTGGGGAATCTGGAAGAAGTGAAATTTGAAAAAAACCATTCTCTTCAGATTGAAGAGGGGTTATCAATCAGGGTGGAAAACGTGCATACCTCTATGCTTTCTAGCACTCGGTAGCTGCCATATCTGCTTCTTCTACTTTTTGAGTCAGCAATATATGGCCATGGTTTAAGCACCTCTTTCTTGCAATTTTTTTTATAATGCTAGAATTTAAAAGTAACCTACTTTTAAGATCTTGTCTACTGTACATATATTGTCCCATATGAAAGGATTGTTTATGTACCTAGAAATTTTTGTGTTTCAATGTGATTTGCCAGTTTTTATTTTTTATCATGTCTGCTTCTGATTCCCATCTTAATTGTGTACATCACTTGAAAGAATTATGCTTTTATATATATATTTTTTTTTTGCTAAGCTCGTTTTAATTCACTGAAGAAATCGTATTCAGTACTAACAACTGAATAAATGTAATTTTGATTTGTCCTTATCAGTGAGAGAGGTTAAGATATAGGCATTTTATCAGTCCATGATTAAGGTACGAGCACTCTGTTTAATTCGGTTTGATTCAACTTACTGACAAACCCCTCGTAGACAAACACCTCATTCTTGATAACTTAAAGAAAATATATTTACTGTAAGGCCACTATTTTATATCCAATTGTGCTGGTTTTGGCTGGGATAGATTTAATTTTCTTCACAATGGCTAGTATGTTCTGCCTACTGCAAATTTAAGACAGAAACAGATAATTTACAATTCCTAGATCTACAAACTATGGAATGATGCTATTTTCACCAAATGTCTTGAAAATAAATGAAAAAGTGCTGTGGAATCAGATATCTTCATAGTTAATTGAGAAACTGAATCCTTTTCATAGGTTTACGTCTACTGATAGTCATTGATACTGGAGCATTTAATCATGACCTAAATCTTTTTAGCTTCTTAGCTCTGGCTAGAGAATGAATTTACATTACCAAGAGAAAAAAAAAGGAAAAAAAAGACGAGAAATTAAGTAGGAGATTATAAAAAGTGCAAGGTGGAATTAATGAACTGTACTCTGGTGCAAATTAGTGCAATATATACACTTTCAACAAATTCTATTTTGTCCTTTGTATAATTGCTTTTGTTTCTACACCCTATAAAATAAACTAGGTGCTAGGTGAGGAAAAATAAATGGCACACCTCTACATATGCTATCTCTGTTCCACTGGTTGTTGTTTAAAAAGCAACGAATGTTCTGCTTCAAAAGATTATGCCAATTAAAATGGCATTTCTTTAAATGGAAATCTGAAAGAAGAAGCAACACAAATATATTTCTGGAAGGAGGAAAAAAATCTTTACTTCAGTCCTTGATTAATTTGTTTTAAATACAGCTGTGGCTGCTTAGACTTTTGTTCTACATGAGGGATGAATTTTGAAAAAGAAATTATGTTTTTTCACTTTCTATACTTCTTTTGTCTTCAGTCTTTGTATTGGCAAACATGCATGTGAGCAAATGTTCATGGAAATGTTACCTAGGTGAGCTCACATTATAAAAATACCCAAACATTTATTATAGTATTATGAAGCCCAGTTATGCTTAGATTCAGGCAAACTGTCTATCACTCAACATCATAGTCTACTGTAAACTGCATCTTTTGTCTCCATTGCTTGGTAGTTGAATAATTTTTCTTGTTATTTTCAATACCAACTGTGAAACCTGCCTCCATTAACACTGTTTTTCAGTATTATCTGCATTTCTATTTTCTGTTTTCTTCCTGCAGTGAACAGTTTGTATGTCTTTACAACCATATAGTGTTTGCTGCAAATTGTGTCTCTTCCAACCTATACTCTTGTAAGTCACAGATTTCCTGAAATTTTGTCTTTACAGTCTGCAATGTATCAAAGAAAATCTGTATATTGGGAAAAGACTTCTTCCTACTGTATTTGTTGGCAAAAGCACCATTTTTATCTATATACAAGAAAGTTTTTTTCTAACCGAAAAGATGCTTTAAAAATATTATTTGAAGTACTTTAATATTCACACTTGTGTTTTCATTCAAAATAGTACCTTAGCTCCTGTGTCCCATTAGACTGATGAAATAAAAATTGGAAGACAGGAAATACTGTTAAAGCTACTTATCTCTCAGAGAAAAAAGTTTAGAAAATCATAGAATCATAATTGTAGAATGATAAGAGTTGGAAGAGACCATAAAGATTATCTTGTTCCACTTACCACTAGACCAGGTTACCCAGAGCCCAATCCAACCTGGCCTTGAATGCCTCCAGAAAAGACTCTTAATGGAACTGCAAAGCTTCTGTTTCTCCTGATCCTCCATTAGACCTAGAGAGAAAACAAACCGTTATGAAATGAGAGTCAGCAAATCAACATTTTCTGTATGGCCTGTGGAGTTTATAGAATACCTACTTTTAGATACCTGGCCAACAAGAGTTAAGGTGGCATAGAAACCTGAGCACTTCAGGAGAAATATCTAGAAATGAAAATTGACATTTCAACAGTGAGGTACAAAGCAAGACTATTAAGGAACACCAAAGATAGGATCAGCTATATAGACAGACGTAACAGTCCCGTATGGTATATTTCAGACAAACACTTCAAATTGTGTCAAGTTTATCACCAGCTAATACACCATTAAAGCACTCAATGCATAGAAAAACTACTAATTCCAGCAAGTCATCTAAATTGCACTCAGACAAGACAATTTTCTTGCTCCTTGCAAAAGTCTTGTTTGACTTACACGGCTAACTATGTTTTTTCACAGATTTGGAGCCACATACCAAATTACATAATAATCTATTGAACAACTTTCCTTGTGATATTGTGCACAAGCCAAAAACTCCTAAGATACTTGCCAGGCTATTATGCAGAGTCTGTCCATCAGCAAAGAAAATCAGTAAATAGTTTGAGAAAGAAGACAAAAGCTGGCTAAAGTAAAAATCAAATATTTCAGGAACACATAGAATTTCTAGTAGTCAAAACTGCATGTCAGGTATAGGAAACTACAACAATCCTAGAGAAGAGCTGACTACACAGAGGTGGTCTGGAACTGGTATCTTGCTTTCACATTTACTACCAAGTATATATTATCTTACATTTCCGGGACAGATCCATTTGTGCTACAGATCAACCCTGCTGTTCACTGAAAATAAATGTAGACATGAACAGAATTATTTATGCTTCAGCACAATATTCTCACAGCACTTCAGCTGCCATAGCAAACAGCTGAACCAACAGTGCTGACAGGACCATAGGGTTTGTCATAAATAAAAATCCATAGTACTGCTCCTCAAAAAGACCTCTTGCTAGTGCAGTTTGCATGACAATCCTGGAATTATAGGATGCCAAGAAAGTCAGCTAACAATACAGCCAAGTGAATTTGGTTGCTAATGCCCCTTCCATACAGGGTAAAACTTCTCAGCTGCCCACTACTCTGCAAAACTAGAATTCTGTCAGTAAGTCTGTTCATTCAGTCTCAGACATTTCACACAACTTTAAGTTGTTCATTTCTGACAAATTTTCTTACCATTTTACCAACAATTGTACTATATATGACTTGTATATATATCTATGAAAGGTTGATGAATCATGAAGAAAAGTCTTGCAGAGAGATGGTACAGTGACTTTAATACTACAGATTGTGTGCACCTGTTTGTGTGATTTAATTTTTCAAATAAAAGTTAATTTTTCCCAGCATCTGCTTGCCCCTGTTGTCACACATTTGTTGCTAATTGGTTTGTTTTGTGGAATTTTTGTGTAAACATAAACCCACGGTTTTCACCAAGCCTACTGCTGCTTATCTTTATCAATAATCTCAAAGAATGACATATAATTAATATTTTTTTTAATCCTATTAAAACTGCACAGTAAAAAAAAATATTTTTACATTTTCATCTTTATTTCCCTCTGGCCCAGCAAACATTTTAATAAAACTATGTTTCAGACATTTCTGCATCTTCTCCACCTGCTTTCTTCTCATACCTCTCTGTTCTGTAGACCTTGTTTAATACCCTCTACCACTGTCACAGGATACTTTTCAAAAGATAGTAAAAAATTTTGCCTGTAGCTTTCCAAATATATGGACTTAGCTTCATATGACATTAGATCTCCTTTACCTCCTTTTTCTAAGTGACATAAAGTGAAAGGGTACCATCAGGTTCTGATTTACTTATGAATGCAGCCTAAATCACGTAATCCTTGGCAAATTGCTGAGTCCAAGATTAAAGCAGACTACTCTGCTCAGCAAGACTCTGTCTGCAATGGGAATTTGAAAAGTACAAGCCAGACATCTCCAGACGTGCACTGTAAAAATCTTCATCAACATAAAATTTACATATCTGCTGAATAAAAATCCCGCCTGCCTTACATCAGGTGTTGCTGTAGTTTGGAGGAATGCTGCTGTATGAACAAGTGCAGAGATGAAGGGGCTTGGACAGCAACAGAGTAAGAAATGTTTTAAATTAAGTTTTACACAGAAGTCTTGTCTTTTCTTTCACCAAAGGAGCTGATGGTAGTGTCTATATGCTATCATCCCCCTTTCTATTACCTAAGCTTAAGCATGTGGCCATTCCAGTCTACTTACTCCCATATATCTATATATGAATAAATAAATCTATTTCAATATAATATAAATCTATAAAAGTTAAAAATGAGGGTAAAAAATGCATGAACATTGTTTTATCGTAAACTCTAGGAATTAGGTCTGGGAATGTGAGTTTATTAAGCAGTATCTGTCACAGAACCACACAGTTTCAGACTGGTTGAGGTTTGAAGGGGCCCCCATAAATCATCTGGTACAACACATGAAGTTACAGGCAGGATCAGCTGGAGCAGGGGGCTCAGGGCCATGTCCAGTCAGGTTTTGAGCTTCTCCAAGGAAACATGACAGCATCTTTGGGCAACGTGTTCCAGGGTTCAACCATCCTCACAATAAAAGATCCTAAATGAAATTTTTTGTATTTTGGTTTGTGCCCATTGTCTCTTATCCTGCCTCTGGAGAGCATGAAGGAGAGAATGACTCTGCCTTATTTATTCCCTCCACCCCCATCAGCTGCTTACACACAGTGATAAGATCCCTACTAGTTTTTTCTTCTCCAGGGTAAAGAGTCCCAGTACTCAGCCTCTTCCTGACGCATCCTCAGATGCTGTATAAGGCTGAGATGCTCAATTCCTTCTTTGTTTCAGTCTTCATCAACAAGGTCTTCTAGAACCCTGTGCTCAGAAAAAAAGGATTCCAGGAGAAGTACCACTGGCTGTAAATAAGGATCTATTTGGGTACCACTTTGAAAAAATTGACATACACTAATCTATGGTACCCAATGGAAGACAGCCAAGGTGCTGAAAGAGATAGTTAGTATCCTTCCAAGGCCAATTTCTATCATTTTGGAAAAGTGATGGACAATGGAGGTCTCTGACTGCTGGAGAAAGTCATCACCATAAACCATCAAAATTGTGGCTTGAAGGTGAAAGGCTTCCATTGAAACTTTTACAGTTTTTCTCTGATATGCTTATAAATTGCTGTAGAAATTGCTTTTTAGCAAGTAAAATCTTTATAACTTGTTTATTATTCTAGCAATGATTTAGACATGAGGTGAACATCCTTAGCTGCTGATGTTCAAACTCTAACCCGAAGACCTTATTATACTGACATTTTATCAAAGCTTTTTCATATATTGGCACAAAGTTTCTATGGTCACATACTCTCTCTAGTTCTAGCCTTTGCTGTTTCTCACATTCAATCAAGTGGAATATTTTAGGAAAATAACAAACTGCATCTGTTGAATGCAATTTTTTTTCACAGATTTTGAGTCCTCATATTTTCCCACAGTCTTTTATCAGTTTTGCCTGCAACTGAAAATAAAGATGTTTTTGTATACTGACATTTACTCATGATCTGCCCATTTATTTAAGAGAAAGGGAAATTATTGAAAATTTGACAGAAAACTATTTTAATTTGGAGTCCTGAGATCTTTGTACATTACAACAAAGATTGGCAAAGTTCTGAGTTATAGTTCTTTCCAGATCATTCCCTAAATGTAGTTCTAAAACACTCCCTGAAGAATAATCTTGCATGTGTTTAAAATGTATGAGATTTCGTTTATTAAAAATGTGTAAAAGTTAAGATACTCCAGCTTGAATCTGTTTTCCCAATACAGCATTTATTTATAGATTATGAGTAATTTTTAATAATTTCTGATGTCTCTCTCTGTGAATGGAAGTTTCCAGTCCCCAAAATATAATTTCAGAGTATTCAGGTGACCATGTTAACATCATTGCAGCTTTTCTTTGGTTTTCATATCTAATGCTGCATCCACAATAGAACTTCTAATTTCATGAACCTCCATATTAAACCAAATTTTTAACTCAGCTGCTAATAACATTTAGTCACTGCTTAGTACATAAAAAGGTTTGGGAAACTTGTAAAGAGAATCAATGCAACTAGCATGTCAGGATGGAGAAGATAAAATAGATAAAATAAGGAACTGTGAACGAAGGAAGAATTGATTTTAAGAACTTAAGGATGAGAGATTTGAATATCCATTTGGAAAATTTGGATTCATTGACCAAACTTTGTACTTAACTTCTGTCAAAGAGGAACAAGATCAGTCCTTCTGTTTTTGGTGGTGCTGTTCCTTTGCAAAAGTTTATGGGTTATAACAAAGAGTGTGTGGGAGATTTGGGAATAGAGAAGTGGGAACCTGGGAAGCACTGGATAGTCTAAAACTGTGTCTAATGAACGGGCTTCTACGGTAGAATTAATGTAGAAGGTTCCCATTTCAAGACTCCTGATGTTCAATTTAGCTACAACCTAGCTAAAGGTTGTTAAGATGGTGCGGCACCAAGACAGTGTTTCTTAAGGAATTTACGTGAAAAACACCCTTAGTAATTATGGATGGAAGTTTGTAAATTTCTCTTTGGAATCATTACCTAAATTCTGCTCATGTTCTACCTCCAGAGCATGGAACTGCTTTTACTTTAAAATTTCTAACCCCTGATTAGAATTCTGTCTTTATAAGGTATTTTTATTTGAAGAAAGGCATTTGACTTCCCTTGTTTTGTTTCCAAACTATTTGCAACCCTTACTAAGTTTTCTAAAAGGACCATTTTCCTTCAGAGCAGAAGAAAGCAAACTGCCCTGTTTTGTTGATTAGTAATTTGTAGACAGCAGCAAGAAGCCATCACTTACTGAATGTTCATACATTTTACAGGTTCTTGTGGTTTTTCACTCTACTTTGTTCACTTTCCTATCTTGCCTGGAACTGATGAAAATATTCCAGAATAAATACCAGTGTTTGCTGATTGCCATTTCTGGTGGCCATCTATGAGTAAATACTTAATTAAATATTCCTGCACATCATCATTATGTGTATTATCCAGTGGCAGAAGGACAGCTACTGGCAAAGACACTGAAGGATGCATAAACAACATTCATTTTTTGTGAGAAACTTGTCCTCTTTTGGTTCTTCCATGTCAAACAAAATGGTGCTGTTTACTGACTGTGTTAAAAAGTTGCTGAAGAGACAGCTTGACATCTGTTCTAAAGTAAACTGAAATTCAAAGACCAGAGGAAAAAAACCCGCAATTTATACTGATATGTTCTATGAGCATTTCAAAATGAAGATGTTCCTGGTCACATACAATCATGCATCTACATAACTTTCTAATATTGTAGTACAAATACATATTGTATTCTATGTATATATAGATTTATGAGATACACTGAGGATGAATAGTCTATATAAGTGACAGGATTCAGAAATTTGGGTTATTCTTTTGATATTCCTCTGAAAAATTCAATGAACATAAGTAGAGATCAGCTTAAATTCCTTTGAAAATCAGAGCACTTTGGGGTTTCAAATGAGATGAGAAACATTTCTTGGATTTACATAGCAGAAGCCTGCTTCCAAGACAGCTGCAGATATCAAACAGAATATAATTAGGGTGAATTAAATCGCTCTAGGGCAATAATACCACATTCCCTCAATGAAGAAACAAACTATTTTAAAATAGTTTTCCTAATGAGTTATTTTTCTGTGCTGCTTCTCAAAGATGCCTATTTAGGGACCATTTATGTTGCAATATGGTGTGCAGTACTTTATCCAGAAATCATTTTAAACACTTTGTATTTCTCTGATGAACTTATTTGCAGGATCAATAGAAAATACTTTAACAGGTAAAGGGGTTTATGGTTGTTATTTTCTTTTCTTGTTATACGAAGGCTGTTATAGAGACTCCCTTTGGGATGCTCAGTTTAAAAATTACAGAAACATAGTAATATATTGTGAGATGCAGTTCTGGTTTTATTCCTTCACACGGTTTTCAGATTCTTAGGTCAAAAATTTAAAAGGGCTTGTCAGGTTCTAAATAACTACAGAGAGATTTGCAAATCTCTGCAATGCTTATGAAATATGAGTTCCAGGATAGTAGTCCAAAAAGCAGTACAGAGTAAAAACAGGCAGGTTGAGGAAACAGTAAAAAGTTTGTCCCTCATGAATAGTGTAGGGTTTTTGTTGTGCACCATGTTGATGTTGTTTGAGGCACAGTTTCTGTATGGCTCAATTCTCTGTGTCTTTTGCAAAAGAAAATGTTTGAACTGATGTACTCATATATTCATGACATCCCTGGGTTTTTGTTGATCTGCTCTCACCCTGAAGTTGTATCTGCCCCACAAGGTGAGCAAAGGGTAACTTGAGAGAAGGATCAAACCTGCTAAGCTCTTGTGCCAGCAAATTCTCATTCCAGGCAGCCAGCCTGTTGTAGCTCTGATTTAAAATGTCCACCTGGGCTTGGGGCTATGTTCAGGACATATTATGGTGAGCCCAGCTGGAAAGAAACCTGCCCCACCAGTACTGGCTCACAGCCCACAGTGGGATCGTGAAAAGGCAAGTCTAGCACCAAGAGCTTGAGCTTTTCCCCTTCCAGAGCATGGTGCTTGGTTTAAATCCAAGGTGAGAGAAAACATCTGCATGGGCTTTGATCCATCCTGAATGACCATGTGGACAGACTCCTACTGCGTCCCCATAAAGCAACCTATTCCAAGGATCTGGTTTAGCCTGTTTCTCTCAGCAGCTCAGCCAGAGTGCTGGCATGTGTAGTCTGCATCTGTGAGGTTTTCAGGCACTCAGGCACCTTTTCCTAACACACAAGTTTCTCAAACAGAAAACAAAACAGCCCAGCACTTCCCAAGGTGCCCCTTAAAAAGACCATAGTAGGTCAGAATATGGATCCTTCATATTCTCAGTTGCCTCATCTGCCTGTTCACTTCATGTGGCTGGAAGCACTAAGAGACTAAAACACTTCTCTGTGAGCAGTTAGTACAGATGCATATTCTTAGAAATAAAGTATAGCTGGTAAAACTTTATAGAGGACTGTGCATACCGCAATGCTGCTAGCAGATGAATTTTCCAGCTTCTTGCATTAATTCTTTGAGAACCTTTCCTTTCTCACCCAAGATATGAAAACAGTAAGACAGTTTATGTGAACAATATTCACATCTGGTGTTTTGCTAAGTTCTGTTTATGGTACACTGAGAAATGTCTTACTATGGATGTGATAGAACCTGAACCAATCGCCCTAGGAGGTGTGCGAATATTGTCCAATCGCTTTATGGAACTAGACTATATAAAAATCATTGTAAAATTAATAAATAATTCATTCTTTCGCTGGATTTGTGTGTTGCTACATCTCTCCGTTCCTGGGTCAATAGCAACAGAGGAAAATCTTGAAAAAACAGTGTCTTAAGACAACAGACTTTATGTAATTTCTTGTATTTTGCTTTGTTTTCTTTGATCCAAAGGTTTTACAGGAAGCTGCAGGGGTAGAAAATTGTGGATGAACCTTAAATTTTCAGTTTGTACTGTTGCTTCTAAATTGTTTTAATATTTAGGCTATTTGACAGATTCTTAAAATGACTGTATGCTTTCTTAGGCTTACCACAACTCTCTTTTTCAGCACTCTTCACAATTTCTTTTGTGCAGCAGGTAAAAACTATGGTTACTTTACCTTTCCCTCTCCTTTTCCTGTGCATCAAAAATGTAGCATCAAATAGCAGTAGATCAGCATTAAAAAAACCAGCATTTACCTCTCATCTCACCACAAGATGATCTGAAGATTCAGATCAGCCACTGTCTCAGAGTTGTGAGCAATGAGCAGTATGTTCACTTGAACATATTCAAGATTTGCTGTTTCACAAGATTGTTCTGTTGAAATTATTTTATTTGGGAAATTATTATTTTCAGAACAGTTGGTTTTTTCCTTCAGTTCCTTGCACATGCCTAGATCGCCATAGGAGTCCCAAGGTAGACTCCTCAGAAAAACAAATGAGCAATAATGTACCCAACAATACCATTGTAACCCAGAAAACTGATACTGCTTGACCAGAATTGGCTCTTTTTGACCTGTAGTGACCTAAGAATAACGAGTCTGCCTGTGCAAACTCTTCTACAGCTGTGTGTGGAGGCTGATTTTTTTTTTTTTCCAATTATTTTTGGCCTGTCTCCATTCATCAAAATCTGTTTGAATTAAAATAAATCTTTTTTTTTAGGAAAACTGCAAAAATCAAGCCCCCCCTAAAACAAGAAAAGCATTTGGTCAAATAATTTTAGCCACAGAAAGATATCTAAGCTTTATTTAGTAAAAGGCTTTAGGAAATTTGGAAAAACTACTGAGATGAAAATAAACACGATTCCCTCTTTTTTCTCAGCAACCTATTGTTATTGTAGCTGTTGGGTAGTAAGAACAAGAATTGCTTTAAGGAGCTATAGAACATTTCTCACTCTCAGAAATACCCATTTTCATCTACTTGCATTAATAATACCCTTGTGCAATGGCACTTGCACTTCACAGAATATATTTTATTATATCATAACCTGACCAGAGATATTCATGATTTGTCTGCACCAGTTTATGTGGATTTTACTTATGTGTGATATTTTCATGATCATTTCATAAACCGATGGATTATTTCCTGTGTCATGGCTAGAACATTGCTGTCATTGAAGGCAATACCAATACACAATAAACCAACAGAGCACAGCTCAGGAAGCAGAGGGAAATGTCAGAGTAAGGCAATAAAATGGTGCATCTGCAGAGACATAACTATGATCGATATGCAGGCTTTCAACGAGGGAGTTTTCATCCTGTGACCTCGCTGAATGAGAATGGCAGTCTGAAAACCAAAGAGCTGGAAAAAGGAAGATTTTTTCATTTCTTGAGGGAAGCGACCCCAGAAATTATACACTTTACGTTCAGTTTCCAAGCACAGTCAATGTTAGGTGAAGTATTTTTTTAAGGATATGAGTGACACCTAGTTCCCAAGAAATGCACTTAGGACCACAGTGAAAGGGTGGAAGGCCTAAAAGTCTGATATAAATAGCAATAAAAGGGACAAGGGTTTTTTCCAAAGGGAAAAGTCTGTTCATTCCACACAATTTCATCACTTCGAAAGTGGACACAGTGAATAGCTGACTAACAGTAAAGTATTAAATTTTAATCATGGTGTAGTCAGTATTGGGATTCAGATATGCAGCAATTATGAATCCAGCAAGTCTACAACAGAGCAAAACTTACACATATATATGTATAAAGACATATATACAAGCATACTTTAAAATAAACAGGACGAAGTAGTTGAGAGTTACACTTGCAGCAACTGGAATAATAATATTAGACCTTCACTAAACAGCTGTTTTCCAGCTTTGTCATACCACATACATTCAGACTGCTTTAGAAGTCACCTGTCCACAGAAGACTCAAAATTCACAACAGCATCAGAGAAAGAGTGAAAACTATCTAAAGAACAAAGAAGCAGCAAGAGAAAAGAACCGATAACTTCAGTCAGTGTTTCGGTCCAAGTATGTGTCTGCTTCATTCGGTTTTGAACAAATGTACAGAAATTTTTTGAGATTTGGGAGTCAGCAGCAACACTGTCACTCCCTCTATGTTCTCTTTTTTGTCTTTCCTTCATTCTCCAGATTCTATCCTTTCCATATAGATCAAACAGGTCTAAAAATGAACCCAAGGTTTTATAATTATTCAGCTATTCTACAGAGGCATAGCATAGCCACGCTTTCTCCCTCGTGTGCTGCAATTTGTGAAGAGCCCCATTCCAGCACACCAGGTGTGCCATGGCAGTGTGTAGTGCCTCCAGGTCCACAGTGAAAGGCAGCCCCTGAGGTACAGCAGATAACAGGTCCTGCTGGAGACACACATGTAGTTGGGGTGATGGTGATGGGGAATTCATTAAAGAAGGGATAGACAGATTTGTGTATAATATAGCTAAAATTAGGATTAAATAAGGTCAGTATGTCTGCTTGTCAGTCTCTTACTGGATGAATGCATGATATTTAAAGCCTGTGTAACTGTTACAATAGGAACACAGGATTTAGATCAAATCTGCTCACTGTCTACAACTTTTTAAGGATTACTCAGCTTGTTATTTAGAAGAAAAGTAATGTCAGAACCATAAAATCTTGTTATGAACCATTACACAAATTACCATGCTATGAAGATAAGGTTTGGCTGATACCTCATTGTTTGGTTTTCAAATAATCCTTCATTTCCTGTACCAGCTCGGTATGCTAGTATCAGACCTGAGCAAAACCACCATATTTAAAGAGACCAGTTGTGTTCCTAGATCTGAATTTGCGATTCACATTTTTTACTTTTGTTTTTTCCTCTTTCACTTGCACTCTCTGAGATTTCTGACATAACCCTTGGGATGGAAGTATTTCTGCTAAGCTTATAAATTAGTTATTACCTTCACCCAGTTTCACTTCATCAGCTCCAGAAGCTCCTTGAGTGTGGTGTACTGAGAAGATTAGCACTAGATTTAGAAGTGTCACAGGGTACCTTCAGACTGCATTTCTGTGACCACCTGACCAGTCTGCCTAAATATGCCTCTGCTTTTCACAACTGGAGAGAGGAAAGGAAGAAGCTTCAAGTACAGGTAAATCCTAATGCTGGCTGAAATTTCAAGGATGTCACCAACAAAGAGACACAAGTCCAGGTAAATTACATCAATTGTTTTTCCCTGATCCACCAGCAGTTTAACTCCATTTTAGAATGCCACCAAATTTGTCAGTTGTGATTTGTCCTTTGTTGGACAGCCTTGTTGGCTGTCACCAATCACCTTGTTTTCCATGTGCCTTAGCATAGTTTCCAGGAGGATTTGTTCTATGATCTTGCTGTGCACAAAGGTGAGATCAGCCTGTAGTTACCCAGATCCTTATTCATCTTTTTAAAAATGGGGATTATAGTTCTCCTTAGTTCACCACTTGTTTATTGCATTCTTCATTACATTACATTGCATAATAATTTTTTTGATTATATTTCAATTGATAATCTCAAAGCTTTTTCAGCCCTAATTCAGGAGATTTTGCTAGGAGAAAACATTTTAAAATTGCCACCCCATTTTACTGTAATTGTAGATAGAGGACATCTCTGACCCCCTGGTAGGGAGTTTAATTAGGTCTCTGCATGCCAGAGAATATACAAATGAATAAAATATGCCATTGAAACCACTGAGCCAGAGTGTGCTGGCTGACCCACATGACTATGAGCAGGTTAGCTAGACATCAGGCCTGGGGAAAGTAATAAGACAGTTCATACAGCGTTCAAAAAAACAATGAATATAAAGGACTGTAATTAATATAAGACAAAGAGTGAAAATATAATGCAAGCAATTGGCATGCTTTCCTAGAAAATGTATCTTGTCAAATGGCTCAGTTTAATTATCTGAGAAAATTACAGGTTTGATTATTAGAGGTAATGGCGCCAGGCATCTGACGTACAAGCACCCTGTGTTCTGATATTAAAAATAGGGCTGTACTTCAGATTTTCAAATGCTGTTCTCAGATGGAATCACCAGGGAATATGGGCAAGGTTCCCCACAGGCTCAAAAACCTTCAACAATTTCTAGTCTTTATTCAGAGTAAATATGAAATAATACTTATTTTTAGTTATAAAATGAATAGACCACATTGGGAGTATAATAATTCACCATGAATTCAGAACAGCCATGCAGATAAATTGGAGCCTTTAATAATTTGTTGAGCAAAATGTATGTTTAATGTAGCCAGTTTCAAACTTTCACATCTGGAAAGACATGATTGCTGTACTGGAGGAGACTGTGGAGGGAAGGACTGAGTCTAAGATAGATTTACAAATCTCATGAACCAAAGAAGAGAACATCAACTTCCAAGATGAGGAATGGACAAAAACAGCGTAAGAAATTTCTCACTGTACAAATAGACAGCAGTAAATAAGTTGAGGAAGGCAATTCCTAGGTATGGAATAGAAAATACGTGAGTTCTAATGCTGTATTTTTAAAACATGTACAAAGATGAAAGGTAATTACAACACACACATACACACACACCAGTTCCTGAGAAATAGTTTAAATTAGAAAAAAAAAATAAAACCAAAAACCAAGGAATATGAGATCCTAAGGGTCTTCTTAAACAAAGATCTATGGTTACAAATTGACAGTCATTTCCTTATTTGTGACTGCAAATGTGACTAAGTAGTGTACAATACATTGGAAAAAAATGGATTCACTATTTTATGTCTTATTCAATGGAACAATTAATTCATGCACAATTCATGCACCTGTGGAAAAAGACATAACCCAAAGGATACAGGAGATGAAACTAAGTAATCTAAGGATTCCTTCCTGACTTCAGTAACATGACTCAGTATGTCAAATTAACCTCACTGACTGGACCGAGCAAAATACAACTATCCATAGACCCAAATTAATTTTTAGAAAGTAACTATAATCCTCTTAGTGGGAAGGAAAATGAAATGTAGATAGTATAATTGAAATGACAGAAACAAAATCCATAACCAAGTGAATATCTAAAGAAATTATTAGCAATGAGTATTCTGCCTATTTTCTTGATTTTGCTTTGATTCTTACATTATTTTTATCTAGAACCCTTGGTATACTAATATGGATTATTATCTAAGAAAAATGTAGAGATATAGTGATTTATAGAATGCAGGCTTCTGCAGAATGACTATTCACAGACCAAGTGTATTATTTCAAGAGATGTCATGGGTTGAAACTGAGTTGATTGACGAGCTTTTAAGCCAATGCGCTTTTGTGAATTTTGCATATTTAAACCCCGTGCAAGGGTGGGAAGTTTCTCTCTGGTTCCCGGTCTCCTGAGGGAGAAGGGGGGGCTTCCGAGCCCCGGGCAGCCTCTGCGCCTGGCCCAGGCCCGGCCTGGGCTCCTGCCTCCCCCCCTCACCCCTCACCCTTCTCTCAGAGCCTCGAGCAGCTACACTACCCATGGACTGCCCCATAGCCGAATCCATCTGGCTCGGCTTTTGAAATCGGAGGGGCCTCCTCTCCCCCCTCATGCAGCCCG
>VZTE01004968.1:378814-506610 GCA_013397775.1 Eulacestoma nigropectus | reverse complement strand
CCCTAAGCATAAGAAAGAGACTGTTAAAGACTGTAACACTGACCAAAATTGTTACCTTTTGTGTGAAGTGGTAAAAAGAGACGAGAGTGCTGGAGGGAGAAAAGGGAGGGGGGAAGGAGTTTTTGTTTGGGGAGTGCTGGGCAGGGGGGGGAAGAGTTTTACTTGGAGAGTGCTGGAGAGAAGAAGGTTGTGCTTTAACTTTCTTTCTATTTCTTGTCACTTTCAACTGTGTTAGTAATAAACTTCCTTATATTCTTTAAACTTTTAGGCCTGCTTTGCATTTCTTCTAATCCTTATCTCACAAAGTGAAATACATGTGATCAAACCACTACAAGAGATTAAAAGAAAACTCATTCAAAGTAAGCAAGATCCATGTACTCATCCCACTTTCTTCTAAGACTATTTTCTGACATGGAAAGAAAGAGTCTACCTACTTCAGCTTTGCTAATGCTTATTTTAGTGAGTGTATGAGGCAGGTACTCTTTTTTAAGAGTTTCAGGTTTAAAGATTTCTTATTTTTTGTGAAGGTTTGTTGACATCACTAAAAAGTAACAACCATGGTCAGCTACTAAATAAACATTTAGGATTATGCATCTAAAGCACTCCACTATTGCATTTATTACTAAGAAATGGATTTGCAGTGACTCTCTGGGCTGTAACACAAGGGTAAACAATTGTCTGGTTTTGCCTTTCTGGCTGTCTTGAGTGCATCACTCTGGCACTTTTTACTGTGTTTGCCTTTTTGTCTCACTCTGAAGAAAGATGGGAAGGTTCCCAGCTGCAGAACTGAGAACTTGTGTGCTAGACCCATCTCCAGTCTACTTTACTGATGCATATCTCCTACCATGTGCAAGAAAAAGATTTTTTGATGGCTGTAGTGCATTTTACACATAGCAGATGAATGATTTTAACAGTGGCACCTTCCTGAAACCTACATTTAAAAAAAACTCAGGCTATTTTTACATGGTTTGATTTTTTTATATTTGCTCATTTTTCTTCTCCTTATGGATGATTTTGCTCTTTCCCCCCCTTTCTCTTCTTTTAAAAACACAACATCCCTGTTAAAGATGTCAAGGAAAAACATGTTCTAATTGAACAGGCAAACAGAGGAAATGTAGGTTGTTACCAATAGTAAACAGTGTCTGATATGTACACTTTCTGGCATGATTATTCAATATCTTGGCAGGATGATTCAAGTTCTTGGCATGATTGCAGCTTCCAGTTCTTGCCAGCTTTGTCACTCTCAAAAAAACCCACAAAAAACTGATAGTAAAAAATCCACACAATTGAAAAGGAAGGAGTGTTTCATAGCAGGGGCAGGTATTTCCATCCTTTCAGATGATCCTAGAATGGCTCATAGAATAAGAGCCATTACACCATTTTCCATAGCTTACTTCCCCTGGCTCTTAGCCTTCTACATTTTAGACTAAATTATGTAGAAGGTCTGAGCACTACTGAGAATCTGAAGGATCAATAAATGCTTTAAATTATTGTGCAGTGTTGATTTAGAAACAAAATAATAAATTATGTTCATAGAGCATTCATATGAGCACTTTCATCTTCAGCTTCTTTTTTAATTAAGAATCTTCCATTTTTCTTTAAAAAGTTTGTTTGTCAGCATAGAAAATGAAGCACTGAGGGAAAAGGGGGCAGCATGAATAAGAAGATATAGGAGGGTTAATGTTCTGAAATATCCCTTACCATAGCATCCTTGGCATGCTAGAAAAGAAGACTCAAGAACACCTGTTTTTGTTCCTGAGGATATCTCACCCTTTCACCCCTTTTCACCTTTCAGATTACTACTGAAAGTAACCTGAAAAATGTAACCTAACATTTAGTTTATTTATTACAAAAGTAAGATATTGTTCATTCTTTATTGTGAATCTCCAGGATCAAAAACTCACTTCTGTCTGTGTTTGACAGATGCAAAAAACCCCTAGTATCAAATATTTCTGTATATACATATTACATTTTATCCATAATGTGCAGCTTCATCAACATTAACATTTGCAAAATGCAGAACTATTTCCATTAGCACTGAAAAAATTAATCTCCCAATTCATTGTTGTAAGATTCACTTTAGGAATATAAAATCAGATTGATGTGTAGCAAATAAATATTATACAAAATTAATTTCTTCATGGAATCATATTATCTAAAGCTGCCAAAATTTAGTAACTTGTCTCAGTTTGGGTCTCTTACAACATTCTCATAGACCAAAGCACTACCAACTCTCAATACCAAAGAAAATATTAATTTAGAATCTTTCAGATAGAGACAGAGGAGGACCATCTTCTGTTTTCAAAAGGTAGGCATCAGCACATTATTTAAATGGGTAAAATCACATTTTTGTCACATTCTATTAAATATTTTAGTTCTTTTGCAATAATGAGATTGGTTTAAAGTGTAAGATATAAAACTTCAGTGCAACTACAAATCTAATATTTTCAAAATTTTCAATGCATCATTCCATCAAAATTTTTTTCTGAATCTCTCTTTTAATTAAGGATATTGTTAATTAAGGATACAAGAAAATGACATTCAAAAGTGCTAATTACCTAAAAGCTGTTTAAATAATTATGAAAACCCCCCTGAGAAGCTCAAGGAATGTGTAAAATTACATCTACCATGGATCTCCTAATTGACAGGATCCTCACCTCCTATGGATTGTGTTGTGTATCTTGACTAGTGAGTCCTGAACCCAGAAGTCCAAATCACTGCTGTAGGGAATATGTATACAAGAGCATCTTTTTTTTTTTAATAGCAATTGATTATCAAATTAAAAATATTTTATAAAATAAAGTAAAAAGAGGTTTTTGTTATATTTGGCTTTTGCTGGGAGTCTGATAATTCTGCAATATAAAAAAGCATATATCAAAAAGAATTCCTAGAATAAATGAGGTGGTTGTCATGCCTGAAAATAGATCTGATACCAACAAATCCTTTTACCAGACTAATTAAGGGTCAGGACACGCTGCAGGAAGTAGAAAATTGGAAGCAGTTAGATTTGAAACAAAAAAAAATAACAATAAATTATTAATTAGGCAAGATTATTTCTTTTACATGGTTATGTTCACAAATGAAACCTATAGACTACAAGTAGAGTGAAAACACAGAGCTATGCCCCCAGTTAAATCTTGTGAAGAAAATTGAAGATTTTATTGCACAGAATAATAATAGCAAATACTTACCAGCCAAGGACTATTATCTACTTAGATACATGTTGCGTAAAATGTCTGAAATGTCCAAAGTAAACTTTCCTGTATTTACCAAAATTTTTGGCGGAAGGTCTAGAAAAATGAAATTTACCTTCCCTTGTTTTGTTCCTACTATATGTCTGAAAACACTTTAACTTATCTCATTGACCCTGAGTGGGAAAGCAAGTACTTAGCAGCACATCCCACATTTCAAGGGGATTCCAGGACCTGTTAGATTAAGTGTCATTCAGTTCCGACACAACGACCTCCTCCCTGCAATGAAAACAGGGGTGAAGGAGTTGAACATCTTCCATAAAGGCAATGTCCTTCCCTGCATGGCATGGAACAAGTTTGCAGCCAGCAAGTTCAATCAAGATCTGGGAACTGTCAGGCACTCCTGAGGCTCTCAGTATTTATGCCAGCCATGACTTAATACACACTTAGCATTAGTCCTGCACAGTATTTGTTGCCTCTAGGCTTACATCAGATACTCTCTCAGTTTGGAAACAGAGTCCTGAGACACTGGCTTTTTGATTAATGTGAAATCTCGACAGTTTTCAGAAATACTTGGAAGATGTTTTGTTTGTATGAAAAAATTAAGCCTAGGTAGCTTCACTTTGCACAAAGCAGGCAGCCCAATGGCCAGTATTATGCCCCAGGGTTGAAGGTCAAACCCTGAGGCCTTTCATTATATTCATTAGACCATGCTAATGGTCAGACATAAAACCCCAGTGGCCGTGCTCATCACTGAGGTACAGAACCATGATGCTGTAATTAGTGACTGACCTGCCATGTGGGGCAGCTTCTCAGACAGAGCAAATGGTCATCGATCCTCCCCTCCTAGCAGACTTACCTGTCCAAGCGAATGAGTTGACCCAAGAAATTTCCAATCAGTTTCTCCATTTTCGACTCATCTTTACAATGCACTGCAGTCTAGGAACACAATATAAAAAAACCTCTTTGAAGACCGCTTTGTTTCTCTGTTGATGCTTTTTTACTTGCTCTCCTATTACTATTATCAGAGAACTAATGTGAGAAATCCTCTCCTTGCACTGAACTTTACAATGTGGACCTGTGTGATGCCTAAACACAAATGCTAGGCAAAGTACAGGAACAGAGCAAGTATACAGGCACATTTCTACTACCTCTAGCTCTCAGTAGTATGGAACTTAAGGACTTAATTTAGAGATTGTATATCTGGGTTTATATTGCCTTTGATGGATTCTTTTTTAAATTTATTCCGAAAGTATGCCTAATCACCTTTTTAAGCCACATAAGCTTTTAGCAACTATATCCTCTGGCAATGGGTCAGTAATTAGACACTTTGTGGAAAAGAATGTAGTTTGCTTTTAAACTTCCTGTATGAATATTGACATTACTGCCTCTAGAGTTAGACTGCTCAAAATGCTGATATTAAGCGTTTCCTATTATCTCTATTTCATTCCTGATTCAAGAAATTTCTGTCATTTCTGACAGAAAATTTTTCTTGACTGAGGAACTTGATCCATTTCAGGGTTCTTGAGAAGACACTGTTATATAACTCTGGCCATCCTTCCTGCTTGTTTTTCTGCCTATTTCACTTCTGCTGTGGTTTTTTACCTGAGTTCAGAAAAGCTTGGTATAAAGATGTGATTTCACCAAAGAGGTATTCAGTGGTATAACCACTTATCATTTTCTCTGTCTTTTTCCCAAGAAATTCTAATGTCTTTCTACAGCTTCTAAGGATAGAGATAATGTTTTTGAACACTATTCAAGATGTCTTAAATATCTTCTGTCAAAGTTGTAATGGTTAAGTAAAAATTCATCATTAGGTACGTATAGTTTATTTTCTTTTTTCTGAGAACACATTTTGTGTTTATCAATGTGGAATTTCATCTGCTGCTTCACTCAGCATCATGAGATAAATCAATCTTTCATTAATTTAATGACATACAATAAAGTATTTTAACCAGAATATCAATCTATATAGCATAAAAGACCATGGGAAAACTACTTGACAATTCCACTGAAGAAAAATGAAATCCATTTCCCCAGTCAGTGTCTTTTCACACAAAGAACAATTAGCTGTACCTTTAAATTTCAATGAATTTTTGGGGTGTTAATGAGATTATCTTTGAAATATCTCCTCAGTTTGTATTTTAATGGAAAACATGATGTCAGCTGAGATGTCTCATTAGCAGTTGCTGCGTTTGAAAGTAAAGAAGCATCATACAGGATTCCCAAAAGCAGGATTCCTTGCCTTGGTGAAACCCATATGATGTCCTTCAGGACACACCCCTACATCTATAGCAGACACACAGCAGTGGCAGAAATTAATTAGGACAGGTCCTTTGATGATTAGGGAAGTTAATTTTATTTCTATTTTATTTCACAAATTCTTGCTGTTATGTGTGTTTTCTCTTGTGAAATGGGAGAAACAAGTCATAAATAATTATGCCCTAAATCTAAAAACAATGTGCTAACAATCATATACAAATCATCAGGCTGGTTAAATGGCTCCTGGTTTATTCACAAGCATAAGGGAAGATTAAGCAATTCTTTTCATAGCCACAAAACTATCCTCTCCCAGTATAGTAGTAATAGTACATTAATAGTATGCTTTGAATATTGACTTTATTACAGATCAGTCACAAATCCATTATGCATATGCTTTTGAGGAGAATTGAGGTTTTTTTTTTCCTTCAGTCCAGTAGGAAGAGCCTTCAGCATCTCTCATGAGGTTTTCAGCAATTTGAAAAATCAGGATCTGCTGCTCAATATTTATATGTCTGCAAAAACCAGTTGCCTGTAAAATTAGTATTCAACACTGCTGTCACTGCATGGATGAGAAAAACCTGAGAAACATGAGAAAAAACTATGTTCAATGATCAGCCATTTCAGTCTTTCTAATTCTCCTTCAGAAAGATTTTATTTTTGTTAAACTCATATTTTGCAGGTTAAGAAAAAGACAGTGTTCTGACAAAATGTACGTGGTATGGAAATTCCCCAGGCTTAGCCTGCAACTCTGCTGAGCCAGTAGGCAGGTGCTGAGCATTCAAAGCTAGTGAAAAAAAAAACCTGAATACATTTTCTGTCAAGAATATCAGGGCTTAGAAGAAAACAGGATGTCATTTCATTCAAAAGCAGTAATTTCTGCATTTTATGTCACAAAATCCAAGGTCAAAGTCGTCAGGGCAGTGAAGGATCATGCAGTTTGTAAGTTTTAAACCGAAACCTAACAATTCCCCTTCCTAGTATGATGCAGTAAGCCACACTTCTTAATCAATCCATTGTGATGACAAACAAAAATCTGAATCAATTAAGCAAATATTCATCATAGGAACAGTTTTAAAGTATGGTTTGATGATAAAATCCTGGTCAAAGTCCAAGATGAAAACAAACAGAGCTCCAGCCACAAGGAACAGAAGAGAACAGATGGACTGGGTCAGCAAAAGCTGCTTGGTCCACAACTTCTGTTCACAGAAGTATATTATATGTTGTTGACATGAAAAGTCTTGTTTAGAAAATGTGCAAAGGC
The DNA here is from genome assembly GCA_013397775.1 of Eulacestoma nigropectus. Classification (NCBI taxonomy): domain Eukaryota; kingdom Metazoa; phylum Chordata; class Aves; order Passeriformes; genus Eulacestoma; species Eulacestoma nigropectus. The sequence goes on along the minus strand of VZTE01004968.1, from coordinate 499,896 downwards.
AGTAGGGATCCAAGCCCTGCTCTATATAATGAAGCTGCTGAAAGGCAATCCTGAAAGAAATGATAAGAAATTCCCAAGTCCTTTGCAGTGACTGTGATTTCAGAAAGAAGTTTTACTAATGGGCCCATTTGAGCAATAGATAAGAAGCAGCAATAATAAGAATTAAGTATATTAGTAAAGGTAGCCTCTCATAACAGCTGGATCTCTTCTGTTGCACCCAAAAAGTAGTGACTGAAAATACTAAGTGCGGAAAAAAACATCCATGTCAAATGTATAAGAATCTTTAGTATCAAAGCAACTCAGAAGAAAATTTCATACTGCTTTACAAAACCATTTTTAAAAATGTGCTTTCCAAAACACAAATTAATATTCAGGAAGACATATGTTAATCAAGAGTGAAAGCTTTGACAACATAACAAGCTCAGAATTCTGAGATGAATGGGGATTTCAGAAAATAGCAGAGGTCTTAGAAAATACAAAATGAATTGGTATTTTTTTTTAACATTTCTTCCTCGTAATCATTTTAGTGCTTTCCAATTGTTGTTATTTGATTTTAAAAAAAGACTGGTGATGCAAATTTAATATCACAGCCATTGCAAAATCTATTATGAAAATTTGCAACATATGTTAAATGACATTTTCAGCAATCATTTGTCAGGTGTCAATGTAAATTGCATTAAAATGCCCCAAGAAAGCTTTAAAACAACACTTTCTGTCAAACTCTGCTGAGAAATACTGAGTTTATCTGCTTATCTGTTGTGCTGATTTTGCTTATATAATTTCCTGTATTGTTCTTAACACTACAGCGTTGAGCATATTTAGCTAGTTTGCTAAATATGTGTGATGCTTGCCCTGTGGTATTTATTTTCTATCCTGTTCTGCCATAGTGTGTGTGATTTTATGCCCATATTTGTGGGTTTATATCCATTAGCTAGATATAGCTGCACAAAAGTTTTTTTTAAAACAGAGATTTGTAATGAGGGTCACAAGTATGGACTCCTCCTCAAACAGTTCTCTTTGCCATGAGCCTAATGATGGAGATCCTTTAAGAAAAAATTAATTATCCACAAAACAGCTGTACACACTCTCTTTGCTACGGAAATGAGGCGTAGATGACTTGGGAAGCACTTTGGATCCAGAGAAAGATATTTCAGCCAAGGTCCAAGGAGGATTCCAATTACTTTCTCTCCTTCTCCTCTTCTGTTCCTCTGACACAAGAGGTTCCAGGGTGTGAGACTGGCCTTGATGTGAAAACTGCGCAGCTGCAGGATTTCCCACTCCTCTTTGCTACTTAAGTCTCAAGGAATATGGGCTTCTGTTTCTTGCTGGAAATGCATGCTGAGAAGCATGATGGCACTCGGTACAGCTGCTACATCTTGATGGATGGCTGCTGCTGGCTCTGCACCACTCAGCAACCTTTCCCTTCTCCCCCCCACAGCCCCAGTCTCCAGGGGTTTCAAGTTCTGCATTCCCTGCTAGCTGCAAGGCCTACAGAGGATTTTTTCCATCAGGAAAAATGCAATCTGAGTTTTTTCACATTTTATTTAAGGTGATTTAGGTGTTTCAATTAAAAAAAAAATCCATCTGTGTTGAAGAGTGTCGCTGAGCGCAGGAATGTTACCAGTGAAACCTCCATAGTCAGTGGCTGCTTCTCCTGCACCTTCCCTTTGCTGTTTGCCCATATGGGACCAGGTATTTAGTCTTCAGATTTAGTCTCTGTGTTAGCCTGGTCCAGGAGTGGAAGCCTATCCATGATGCTTGCTGGCTTGCAATCCCCTTTAAAAGCCCCGGAGGCAGAACACTACTGGGTGGCCTGAGATAATTTCTCCAGGAACCAATGATTTCAAACAAAATGGAACACTTGGCACAGCCTGCTGTGTGTATTTTTTTTCCAGAGTGTTGTGACTGGGTTTCATCCATGCTGTCTGAACTAACCAGAGGTCCTGAGGAAGTGTTCAGTGTGAACAAGATGATGCTGACTTTCTGAACAGAGAGCTAGCAGAGGTCAGTACTACTCCAGCACTGGGACAAGCAGCAGGATCAGAGCTCACCCTGTCACTGTTACCTTTTGTTTCATTGCTTGCAGGAGGAATGCAGTTTACAAGGTACAGAGGGAACACTTTCAACGTGGGCATATTGATTGATGGGCATTTTTTTCTTCCATTTTCTTTCCAATATTTCTTTACGTTGTCTATTCATCTATTCATCCTGCATTGACTGCACTTCTCCCCACATTTCTATGAGGAGGTTTCCCATCCTTTTCTTTTCTTTGTTTTTATTTTCTCCCAGCCCCCTTTCAGTCTACTTCTTATCCAGTTTCAAATGTCAATTTGCCTCCTACACAGTCAGATCTGACTAAAGTAAAATGTTTCAAACACTGCATTTAACAAGATTCTGCTCGAAATCCAAAAGAATGATTGTAACCTCAGCCCAGTAAAAATATGTTGACTGTCAGCAAGGTCAGAAGAGGAACCGTTAGAAGAGCAGTTACATGTTATTCAAATTTTTGTTGCATAAATCTATTGACCTTTTAATAGCAGAGTCGATTAAAAAGAAAAAAGCTTACGAGCTCCATTCCCTGCAAGACCTACAAACCTCTCAGAAGCCCTCATGTGGCCACCTTCCACTAAAGCCAGCAGAAGCTTTTTTGCGTCACATCCAGCGTCAGCTTACCACACAAGATTTGGAAAGGAATCAGAGAACATATTCACAGATACATCCTCCTCGTGAAGAACATTTAACCGTCAGATGCTATTCAACAAGAAGAGAACCTAGCAAGAGCATTCTGCTACTGCAGTTGTGCTCTAAGGAGAAATCTCATCTGACAGAATGCAAGTGTCTTTCATTTCCTTCTTCCATTGAACAGGACCAGCGAAAGTTGTGGAAAGCATACATAAAATAGCTAAACTGGAATATTTGTCATGTTCTGGTCAGACATCCTAGAGAGCTCATAAAGAGACTCTGACAAATTAATTCATACAAGTATGATGGAAAATAACCAACTTAGGAAACAGAAAAACAAAAATGTCTCCGCTTGTCAATACTGTGACCAGTAACGTAAATATTCATGATATTTCTTTAACAAATACTCTCAAAACAATGGATTATGTAAATAACTGAAGAATATGACTTGTGATATTTCAAAAGCATTTTATACAGGGAAATGTTTATTTAGGACTACTTCAATGGCAAAAAAAACCTGAAGGTTAAGCTCAACAGATTTGCATGTGAAAATTTCCAGTGCCACCTATTGTCAGAGACAACAGACAGGAACTAGCATGGTGCTACATGTCCTCAAATACACTTTTCCTTTGAAAAAAAGGCAGAATAAATGTTTGTATTTTACGTTTAAAATGCTGTTCCAGATTAGAATTAAACTCTGGAGAGGCACACACATAAATGTTCGTTTCTGATTAATGGCTTTACTTCCCAAGTCCTGCTGCTACCTGTGAGCCTGAGGCAGTGATAGATGATGGTCCTCAGAACCACCTTAAAATGAGCTGCCCAATACCCTGGGAGGGCTTCTGAGGCTTTTGTCTCATTTTATAGCGTACATAGCATCCTTTGCTTTTTCCTGACATAATTCATAAATGAAAGGCTTTAATGAAGCCTTGAACAGCACGCAGTCCTTGCCAGAAACTAATTTTTACGGAACCTTTTAAAGAACTCTGCTGATTGTTTGCCTTTTCATGGCAATGTATTTAAGTAATCATAATGTCTGAGTGGAAGTCTATTACTATCTGTTTACCTCAGTACTTTGACATTTGAATAGGAATTATCCTATTTGATTTTTTATGTCTCAGAACACAAAAAAAACAACAAAAAAGCCCACCCAAACAACAGAAAAAACCCAACCCAACCCAAACAAAATAAAAACCAAACAAACAAAAAACTCAACCAACCAACCAACCAAAAAATCTCAAAACAAACAAACAAAAAAGAATCCCAAAAAACACCACAAAAAAACCCCACATACTACGTTGTTAGTAGTGTTTACGTACTTATAACAAGATTACAGAAAAATAAATTATGGAAAGTAAAAACTCTTATTTTTTGCCCTAAATCCTACCTTTACTTCTGCTGACAGATGGAGGTGGAAAATTGCCCTTCTGAGGATGTAAGGAGTCCTTGCCATGGCTAAGGAGAGTGTAGAAGCAAATGGTCACGGTGTACAGGGGTGGCAGAGCCTGGTGAGCCTTGTTCACACCACCTGCAACAAATACACCTCACTAAAAATAATTCAGCAGCAGCTTAGCACCTGAAAACATGAGGAGTGAATGTTTTTGTTGGTGTATTACAGAAGAACAGGGAATAACACCAAAGTTGTGTGTTTGATCTCCATACAGGCCATTCACTTAAGAGTTGGACTCGATGATCCTTGTCAGTCTCTTCCAACTCAAAATATTCTGTAGAAAGTCTCAGAACTGGGGCAGCATGGGGAGAGGTGTATTAGCAGAGAGGGTCTGGCAAAGCATGGGGACTTGCTAAAGCAGCTGTGCTCCAGAGTAGCTATCAGGGTTCATGTCTATCCGACAGGGTGGGGTAAAAGGAGACACTCACAAACAAAAGTTTGCTTTGAAAATAGTGACAGTATTTTCATAACATCACTTTTTAAGTGTCTAGCTTGCTAATTTCCAGTTCAGGGTTTAATTAAACTTGATAAAATTTTCCATGGAAAATGAAGTAAACACCACAATTGTGGTGGTTAGCTCAGAATGATTTTGTAGATATCTCTATCAGAAAATTCTATTTTTCAAGTAAACCAGCAGCAAATATAGTCAATTCTAAGTATCATACAATTTAACAACACTTCAAGACTTGGTTCTAACAGTTAATAAACTAAAGAACACAACTAATTTTGGGAAAATGTGCTGAAATTGAATACAAAAAGACAAGTATATTTTAAGACAAGTATATTTTAAGACATATGAGAGCAAAATCTTGCACTGTTGTTAGGAAACCAACATTCTTTGTGACAGGAAAAGGAAAGTTAGTGCTAGAAAAACTTCAAAAAATAATAGATATCAGATTTGTTCAATGATCATCAGAATACAAAAACTTTTCAGTAGCATTAATGAGTTCAGTTTTCAATACAGACTCCTAAAGCCCAAATATTGGCAGAAACGATTAATGTAAAATATGATTTAATAAATATTTGCATGATAATTCATTTTATTTGTAAAATATAATAGCTAGGAAAGCATATATCTTTAAAATAGTCTTCTCAAAATGAAGTCTTTAATATCAATCATTAATTATGTGTGCTTACTCTGCATTTAACCTTTTCGACAGCTGAAAGGCATTTCAGAACAGCCCTGAGATTATTTGTGAATACATATTTTTTTGCCAAATTAGATGTTAATAAGTATCAAACTAGAAATATATTTAGTAATTTTCTAGATTTTCACTAATTTCCAGATCCAACCTAAAGGAAATATAATGAGAAAGGCTGGAGGTTTTGGAGCCTGAAGAACAAGGATGAAAAATGAATGATAAGGGGTTTATATGCGCTATATAAACTGTGGCAAAAATTTGCGGTTAGTGAACACACACATAGAAAATCCACCTCCATTGATAATCTGTGTGCTGTTTCATTCTTAAATAAATTTATTCTGAATGCCATGCGAAGGAGCTATGACTGTGCATTTATCTGAGATGCACAGATATTGAGTAACCACACAGCAGCCTCATGAGCCATGTAGATACAGCAGTCTCAAGGTATTAACAAAGCATTAATGTCTCTGTATGTGTGCTATCCCCTCTTTTTCACAGCATCCTCAGAGATGACGACATTTCCAAGATGTTGGTACTGATATTTGTTATCTGTTGATCTTAAAATGCAAAAAATCATTATTCATTTAGTTCTCATCACTTAATGCTTATAAACAGTAATAAGAATTCTGATTGCAATCTTTGCTGTTAGTCTTACTTCAATACTATCAAAGCAGTAAAATGGAGAAATCTAGCCATTGCTATATGAAAATTATAACTCGTAGGGATAACAGTAAGTATTGTTATATTTATCCTGTGAACTGCTTAAACATCCTTGCAATCGTGAAAATTTTTGGGTTTTTCGAAGTCTGCTTGGCCAGGAACATAAGAACTACTCCTACTGTTGCAATCAACCATATCATAAAATCTTTTTCACCATCTGCTGGAGAAACACCTTGACGCATGCTGTAGTTCATATCAACATTGCCATCAACAAAAAAACCATTCCGGAAGCACTCCCAAGTTTGAATGAAACTTTAGATCTTTCAAGATGACAATTAAACCTCTCAGGGGGAAAAAAAAATCTTTCATTAAATAGGGCAATGGTATGCACAAAGTATTTGGAAAGTGAAGGGAGAGAAAAAACTAGATAAGCGGGCTGCTACCTGGCCATAGCTGTGGGCTTTGCAGTGACAGTCTCAGCTCCTGACTACCTGACGTATCAGAGCTATAGGCTCTGAATTAAACTACATATTTTCACCCATTTGAAAAAGAAGAAATGAGCAAGACTAATGTAAAATGTTCATTTGACCTGGAAAAAAAAAAAAAAAAGATGATATGGGATAATTCAGCTTTTCTTCTTAAAGTCTTTGCATTTCTAGATGGCACATATCTGTCCTTCAATACCTTTGTTTGCTTTTTTTCTATGATCTGACATGGACGCATGCCTTATGAACCTCTCATCACACACAGGTATAAAATATAGACTTGAATAAAGTGTCAAGGGCATTGCTGCATGCTCGGCTGGCAGCAAGGCTCTATCACTCAGCTGCTTCTGAAGGTCCTGCACAGCCCTGTGCTTCGCTGGGCTGCCTTGTTTATTTTCCACTGCCATTTTACAAGCCAAACTGGGTGTGGATAGTTCACTGCCTATCTATTTCTTCCTGCTCCCATTAGTATGTCTCTTTAAGCTTTTGTCTTTTCTCCATCTATGAATCTTTTCACAGGTGTTTTTTTCTTCCTATGTAACTAGAAAGTTCTGGATTAGTTGTGAGCTGTAAGAAGTGAGAAGTCCATACATCATAAGAACATGTACTTTTCACTGTTCTGATTGCAAAAATTATTTCCAAATATTCACATAACATGTACACATACAAAGAAGAAAATATTGGGCCACAACATTCACTGAAGAGAATTTGTGATACAGAACATGATCTAGTAATATTTCACAGACTCTAATATTAAGTTTTAAAAAATTCTAATAAATAAAATAATTTACAGACAGCAAAAGTTACGGTTTTACTTCTGCTACTTACATATTACAGACATTAAAAATTTTTATTTCAATTATTTTATAAATGTTAAAAAATCTTTTTGAAAAAATTTCCTGGCATTATGTGATTTGGAAAGCTTGCAGTCCCACCTGCAGCGTATCATTACTTTGGCATTGAATTTGTTTTTGACCTTTCCAGGTCTAGATAATGCTGCCAGGCCATCAGCCAAGAACAATATTGGACTGAGATAAGCTACTATTCAGAATTACTGGTGGTTTATGACACATCAAAATTATTATACATTTTGTAAAAATAACCTGTAGTGAGGGAGTTTTCAGTAAACAGGAATCACTGTCTGCCAAGGGAAATGTCTGATATGTAGTGTCTTACTTCATAAGACTTACCTATTACTGAAAAAAAGAATGCATGAGGAATGCTTCTCTAGTAATTTAATGACCAGGGATTCATGTCCATGAATGAAAAGAAGCAAAAAAGAGACAATAATGACTCATATTGCAGCAGATAGACTATGTTGATGGCAACTCCATTAAGTGGATTTTCTAAGATTCTCAAAGGAAAATTCAAACTCTCTTGACAACCTACCAACAAGAATAATTCAAATTAAGGTTTGGCTTAAAAAACCCTGTATGGTTGGTCAGAGCCAGAGCACAAATCTAGAAGATAAGCTGCAAAATAGGGAATTTCACTGAGCCAGAAGAGCAGGAAACCAAGCTTTTACTGAGTGTGACCAAGTTCATTTCAGTCACAAAAACAGTAAGGTGGTGGGATCAACACTCACAGCATGGCCAACAAAGAGGAGGAGTTGGAAAGCATTGCTCTGATGGAACTGGGGTTGTTTATATTGGAGAAAAGAGGACTCAGGAGGCCTTATCACTCTCTACAACTTCCTGAAAGGAGGTTAGACACAGGTGTGGTTTGATCTCTTCTCTCAAGAAATGAGACAAGAGGAAATGGCCTCAGGATGCAGTACAGGAGGTTTAGGCTGTTAGGAAAAATTTTTTCATCAAAAGAGTTGTCAATCATTTTAACAGCTGCCCAGGAAAGCAGTTGAGTCACCATATCTGGAGGTATTTAAAAGATGTGCAGATAAGGTACTTAGGTGGTTGACTTGGAAATGTTAGATTAATGATTGGACTCCATGATCTTAAAGGGCTTTTTGCAACCTAAAAGATTCTATGATTCTGCATTTTTCTGGTATAAAGTATGTGTTTTAGTACCTTCTTGCACTTACCTTATCAACTGCAACCCTATCAAACCTGCATCTTTGAGGAAGAATTCTCCCTGGTCTTGAATTCATATTGCTACTGTTGATATTGAGGTTTAAAATCAGATTTCATAACTTGAGATGACGTTTGAACATATTTCATCAATAAAAAGAAAAATTTGTAAAGGGCTTCAAATTTGATAACCCTGGCTTAGTTCTAAGTAAGAACAGGAATCCAAACTTGCAGAATCAGTAGAAAGACAAAAAAATGCCTGCTTATATTTTTAGCCAGTCCTGGTCTTTATTTGTTAGATTTTCAACACAAATTTGTTTAGTTAAAGGAGAATTCCAAGAACTTGCATTACAGGTAATTTTTAGTTTAGGGAATTGCTTTTCTCAACCTCAGCCATGCTTTAGTTTCCAATGTGCAGACACTCTATTAGCTCAGCATGTTTTTTGCCATGGTAATGTCAAGTGCCAAAAGCAGAACAGCAGCAGTGCTCCTCATGGTGTTACATCTGCAAATGCTTAATGAATAGTGGAGCTTGTACATTTCAATACATTTTCAATTATATTTGGCAGAAAAAAGAAAGCATGACCTGGCTTAAAATGTATCTCAGTCAGATCCCTGGTATTTAAGCAAGAAGCTGCCTCACTGGAATACAAAACCTGTCTAATTGTTTTAGAGAATTCACACTATAATTAAGCTTTCTAACTGTTCTCATTTCTAAATGTTTCTCACAGTATCCTGTAGATACTGTGGTCTGTTTTCTTTGATTTTACCCAAGGACTTTTTCAGTCACATCTTCTGAAGTGTCCACTGGTAATGAGAATGCTGCATGTTATTTGTCAGTGAAAGTGATTGTGTCAGTCAGGGAAAGTTATGATATAGTCCATGACAGCATATTATGACTCTGAGATGGCTCTTACCAGTAGTGTGCTGACTTTAATAATGTTTTTATCCGCAGGTTGAACTCCTCCTTTCCCTCCTATCTTTGGCTCAGTCTCCATTCAGCATTGGTAGTAGGATTATTTGCAGAATCTCAGCAAGAGCTTTTCAGGAAAAGGTACCAAAAATAATTTTTCTTTCTTGAAAACTTCTACTTAAGTGGATAACTTTGGCTACAGAATAAAACAGAGGATTGCACCTCTGTCCTAAGGAACTGACTTCTCCTGTACAAAAGTCCTCTTCCAGAAGTCCAAAACCTGCAGCCCAGAAGCCAGATGCTCTTCACAGCGTCTGTCCTATACAAGTACTCTTAATGCCCTGGAGCAGAGAAGCTCACTTACTGCCAGGAGATGTTTTTTCCGGAATTTTTCCTGCTTCCAGATTTTCCAGAAATTAGGCTCAATCTGCTTTTTAAGCTTTCATCAGCATCTGTTCTGTCACCCAGTAGTATCAATTCAGAGCAGTGTAATACATATCCAGCACACATTACTACAACACAGTAGTCAGCAAAGCACCCATGTCCCCATCTGGCCAGTGGTTGAGATGAAGAAAATCTGAACTACAACATCCTCTTTAGACTTTTAATTATTTTCTCATATATTTCATTACTCTTTTACTGGTTGTCATCTTCTATTGTGTATCTGTGAGGCACTTTTGGAGCTAATTAATTATTCATATGCTGGTTATTTAGATAAGTCTTATTGGGAGGTCTCTAGATTCTAATTCATATAATGCCATACCATTGGCTCATCTGTAGATTTACACTCAATATACTCTAACGAACCGCAACATATCCTACTTGTTAATTTGTCATCACTCATGGTTAAAAATCCCTGCTACCTGCTTGGCACTGCTACAGAAATGAGACCTTTCATACAGAGCCTGTGGCCTACATCCAAGCCAATTCCCCCTATTCTCTGCCAGACTCCTTCCTGCCATGAAATGTTCCTCAAACTAGACCAACGACCATTCCTTAACTTTCATTATAAACTTGTATTCCACTTCCTTATGATTGTCTTCTAGAAAGCTGAAACATCATGACAAGCTGATCTAACAAAAGGTGAATATATTCAAAGTGTATATTTTTAATTCAGATAAAAATGGTTTGGATATGTTGTCTCGTGTATGCTCTTTCCTTTCCATATGTATATCTTTTGCTGCATTTAGAGACAATAATTATAATCTTTATGAGCTACTTTTTTTGGTAGGCTAAAAATCAAACTTTTTTAGTCCCCTGTCACACAGAAAGCTCTCCAACCTTTTCCCATCAGTCTTTAACTCTACCTGCTTAATTCTGTATTTCATCAAAATATAAGGCTAAAATTGTAACATGTGGTATGCCCAACACATGGTCACTGTGTATTAGTGGGTTGTATTCCTTTCTTAATTTTTGTATCTAGAGAGTTCCCACTTTGTCCAAAGTCCTTTATGTGTACTTTGCACATTGTGATGTTACCTGCACCATGTCTCTGAGGTCTTACTCTTTTTCTCCAGGCTCTAAGGGCATCCAGCTCTTCCTGTGTAACATCATAATCTTTGTTTTAACAGTGGTTTTCAACCCAGCATCTCTGGCAACTTTTAAGTGTTCTCTTGCTCTTTGTGATGAAATCGTTAATACTAATTGCCTGCTTTTCACAGGAAAACAGATTTATTATGCAACCAGAGTTCTCTAAATAGAATGCACAGGGCTCTTGATTTTAACAACCTGCAGCCAGCTTTCACAGTTGATAACAATTTGCAGATAAAAATCAATCAGCCATACTTGACTGGGCTGTATAACTGTCCTACCACGCTTAACTAGGCCTGTAAAATCACCCCATATCCAAAATTCCTGCTGCTTTTATTTACAGAGTCTTTTTCCTTTTCTTTTTGTTAGTGATTTGAATACTTATGAAAGACAGTAATTCCTTAAACCAGAATTATGATCAAAGATAACATTGCATTATACGTCAAATTTTCAGTCTTTTTCCCCAAAAAACCCCAAATCAAACCTAAAAATGCATGTGTTGCCTTTCAGAGAAGGATACTTCTGAGACTCTCAAATATTTTGAAAACTGTTATAAAAAGAGACTTATCAGATGTTATTCTAAACCCCTTTTATAATTACCTTCCTGACTTTTTACTAAGTTATTCTGTGTGCATGAAACTCATCATGTGTTCAAAATGTCTGGGCTTGTAGTGGACTTTGTTGTTATAAGAAATATTTTTTAGTACTTTATTTCTGGAGTGTGACACAGGAGATTTTAAACATCTATGAAATCAATCAGATGATTTCTGTGAGAGTGTTATGGGATACACAGCTGAAAATAGCTTTAAAACAGTCAGTAAGTTTATATAAATCCCATAGTACATCAAGGAGAAAAGACATTAATTTAGCATTTTTATTAGAAAAAGGAGTGGGAAAGATGCATGGAAGAAAGTCCAGAGAGGCCCTAAGTGCAAGGACTGATCAAGCTCCATCAGGAAGTGAGAAGCACTGGGGGGGAAAAAAATCATCCTACTATGTTGTAAATTAAGGTTTGTTTGCTGAGTTTTAACTTTCTTTCACACTTTGTGGAGGAAGCCAGAAAAGGCTTTCTTCTGTGAGATGTCACAAGGGAATGGCATGTGCTGAGGTGTGCTGTCTCTGAAGTGAATGGATACAGATATATCCATTTTCTTTCTTCTCTTTCTCTGTAGTTATCTCTAGATCCAAGGGGTAAAACTTGTGCAGAAAGCAAAACAGTTTAAACACTGAAGCATAAGTTAAAGTACCCTGATGGACATGAATCAAAGTATACAACACTTTGCACAATGGGATTTTTAAAATATTCTTTTTGGAGTAGGTTGCTGGGAAATGCTTAGCCACCTGAACCTTATTTCTCCTGCACCAGCAATGAGGACTAGGAATTTACTGTTTTCCCATTCTGGGGTCCTCAGACAGGTATGGAAGTGGATGATTTGTCCTGCTGCAGCAGCTGAACACCACATAGCTCTTTTAACACTGCGTCTCTGAGAATATACCATAACTGATGCTTCAGAGGAAATCCTAATCAATAATACTAGATATCTTGGGAACAATTACTCTTCCCTGTCAATGGAAGCGAGGAGTTAATATCCTAAACAATATGGAAGAAAGACATCTTCCAAAGGGAGTTTTGCAGATAAATTTCACTTTGCACAAAAATGTATTCCCCTGAACCATTTCAAACACATTAATCTTACTGTCTGTGAATGCTTTTCTGTATTTATATTATGGGAAGGGTATGGACTAACATTCTTTTTATAATTTCTGACTTAATATATATCTTTACTATAACAGATTTTACTGTCTTGTAACAAACCTACTCCCCACTCCCTTCAAATTAATTAGTCCAGCTGGTTTCAATCTTTCCTTTTAGGGAAGTTCTTGATCTTCTAGACTTCAATGATTATAATTTCCCTTCTCAGGACTTTTTGTATATATGAGAAGTTTGAAATTGGTTGCTCTCATATTCAATGCTTGGCATTTCTCCATGTTGAATTTCAGCAGACATTGTGTAATTACATAACAGCTTTAGAAAGTATTTTTTTTCCTGCCCGAATCTTGTCAAACCTAAATAATTTCGTCCTCATAAAACCTCACTACATAACAGTTTCTGTTTGATTGAATCAATGAGGAACATTAGAGAATTAGAAGGAAGACCATGTCATCAATTACAGAGTAGAAAATAATCAGAGGATAGTAATTTCTGTGTATTATATTACCACACAAGAGAATTTTAATTAACTGAGAGATAATAGAAGCTGTGCTGGTTTTGGCTGGGATAGAGTTAATTTTCTTCAGCGTAGTTAGTAGGAGGATATACTTTGGATTTTTGCTGGAAATAGTGTTGATAACAAAGGGATGCTTTCTCACTGCTGAGCAGTGGTACACAGAGCCAAGGCCTTCTTTGCTCCTCACCCACTTCACCAGTGATGAGGGTTGGGAGGCAAAAACTTTAGGAGCAGACACGTCTGGTATACCTGATCCCAGCTGCACCAAGGGATATTCCAACCCATATGGCATCACGCTCAGCATCGAGAGCTGGCAGATGAAGAAGAAAGGGGACTTTCAGAGTGATGGCTTTTGTCTTCTCAAGTCACCATTACACGTGATAGAGCCCTGCTTTCCTGGGAATGGCTGAACACCTGCCTGTCCCATGAAAAGTGGTGAATTAATTGCTTGGGTTTTGTTGCTTATGTGCAAGGATTTTGCTTTCCCTGTTAAACTGCCCTTATCTCAATGAATTTTATCCTTCTGACTCTCTCCCATCTAACCAGCAAGGAGTGAGTGAGCAGCTGTGTGGGGTTCAGTTGCTGGCTGGAGTAAAAGAACAGAGTTTTCTTCCCCTAGTCCTCTGAATTTAGAGGGATACATCTGTTGTTATACTTCATTTCAAGAAAGATGGAACTTTGGTCCTCCAGGGACACTTGATCACACCAAAACTGAAAACATCCTTCCTGTATGTAAAACATTTTAAGTACTTTTATTTATACATATACACACAGAAAAATGAGGAAACAAATATAATTAGTTAATATATCCAGAGAAAAGACACAAGGCAATCCCACAGTAGGTGTCAAGAAATTATCATCTTTTCATGTCTTGACAAAAAGACACAGAGAAAATATTTTGAATACATGAAATACCTCCAGAATATCTTGCCTTTCAAAGATATTTTGATCCAGAACACAATTTGTGGCTGCTAGGGCATGCTTGACACTAATGTTCTGTATGGATTTTGTTTGATGCCAAGTGTTGGTGAAGTGCATTGGTGAAATTTCCTGCACAAGGCACTTGGATACCAACACTGAACGCTCAACAGACTGGAAACCTCAGAGGGCTGAGAAGCCCCTAAGGACTGTGTAGGCTGAGAGTTTCAGTGAGGTCTGTGGCATACCTGACATACCTGAGATACCTGATACAGCAGTTTCTGGGACTGCAAAACTGGAGAGTCCTAAAAGCAAAACTTTTAGATTTGAAGTTCAATCATCTCCCTAACTAAACAGCTAGTGAAGGGCAGCCTTTTGGGACTGTACTTGTCACCTTGCATACTTAAGGGCTTTTTTAATTTAGCCATTAGTTTAGAGGCCCAGAGACACAACTACTTAGGAATCACTACTACATTCTGAGATATTTAAGCATATTTCATTTCCGTTGCCCTGCCCATTTTGTTTTAATGCCAGTGCATATTACAGACATAAATGCAGTTCCAGTACAAGTGATAGTTACCTATTGTAAGAATACAAAACTTTAAAATCAGAAAAAGATGCTTTTTAATTTGTGTATTAGGGAACTCCCGCCTCTGTGTAACCAGGATACCTTGCAATAAGACTTTATCTTTAAAGATCATTTGGATGAGGGGATTGAGTGCATAAATTTGCAGGTGACACCAAGTTGGGCAGGAGTGTTGTTCCACTGCAGGGAAGGCTCTGCAGAGGGATCTGGACTGGCTGGATCAATGGGCTGAGGCCATTCATGTGAGATTCATGGCATGGTGATGTTCACTCAAAGGTTGGACTTGATGATCTTGGAGGTATTTTCTAACTGCAGGGATTCTATGGTTCTATGATTCTATGCTTAAATTAGTCTTAAATGGCAACTAATACTTCAATTTTAATTTATTGCAATGAAGAATTCCATAGTTATTGTCTGGGCAGGTTCGTGTTACTATTGTTTCTTTAGAAACAGATGTTTACTTTGGATCAAAAACTCTGAAGTGAGAAACTGTTAATGCAAAGGAAGTCCTGAATTCAGTTATGCTTCTGCAAAATTGTATTTATTAGTTGTAACAAAATAAATGTTTTCTCTGCCTACATATATTTTGCACTTTTTTTTATTTTATAATGTATAATAGAAATATAAAATTCTTCTAATCATAATGGAAATTTGATTAAATTTGAAAGTTTACATCAAGAAAATAATGGAAGCTTCACATTTAAAAAAACCCCTCAAACTCATTTCCATTGTTAAGACTAAAGGAATGTTAGAATTACTCTTCCGTGAAAAAGAAATGATCATTACATAGATATCTTGTCTCATGCACCTGCATAGCTAGAATCTCTCAGCAGCATTTTTCTTGTTCAACCAAGCATCCCTTCTGACTTCAGAGCCTTTACCTCATTCCTTTTGCCTCCTGATAGAATTTCACTACCTGTGAGAATTAGTTATCTTCTGGAAACAACTTCCACTAATAAAGCAAAAATGAGAATTTTACAGGACAGACTGGAAAATCTCATCTGGATGTTGGCAAATGAAGCAATCAGAGGAACCTGAATACTGGCCAGACTGCTAAGTATTTATTTATGCTCTTTGAGAATCTCAATCAATAATTAGGGTGCTACTGCCAAATTCTATGCACCCATGTAATTTTATCTTCTGACCTCACAGGCACTCTTTTTTTCTGCAACAAAATTGCCTTGAGTCCTGAAAGTTCCCATCAGTGCAATGAAGGATACTCTGCTGGCCATGGCCATTGCAGGTGTTGGAGGGTCTATTTGCCTCCGATGGCTGTGCCTGAACATCTAATCAGAAAACAGCTGCTGAAAAATACCGTCCCTGAAACAGAACAAGGGCAGCAGATGGAGCAGGTTTGAGTTTTTTCCTACAGATGCTTCTGAAATGCAGCCTGGGTATTATTACAGAAGATGTCTCAGAGCAAAGGACAGCCTAGCAGGGAAGGTATGTATAAGGGATTGCTGTGAAAAGAACACAGCGGGGAAAAAAGCATCTGTTCTGCACTGCTCAGTGCAGAGGCTGTGAGCTTGTGGAGGGCTGTGAGCCCTCAAGGCAGGAGCCTTTTGCACACCCCCAGAGGAGTGAGAGATAAGCAGTCCTCCTCGGGTCATGGTGACCTCCCAACATGCCTTGTTTCTTCATGGTAATAGCCTGTAGCCTGTTGGCTAATGGGTTTCCACCCCACCCCCTGTTTTTCCCATATAAACCCCTGCTTATACCCCTGACAACAGGGAGTTTTCGTCCCTGGCCTTCCCTTCACAGGGCGGCTGGACAATAAAGGCTACTTCTGTGGAATTGCCATACAAGGCTCCTGTCTCTCTGTCCCTGAGTTTGCCTTGGGTGATTTCACAAAGAGCTGAATCACAAGAGCTGGAATCACTTGTAGCTGAGAGATTGCTACACTTGCTGAAATCACCCGTCGCCCAGGGAGGCTGCCTGTGCCCCCGGAAGGGCTGCTCCCTGCGGGACGCTCTCTCTAGGAAGGTCGCGGCACACCGGTGCTGACCAGCACCGGACCCTCGGCGACATGAGCTGAGTGTGTGACTGCTTCCCTGGGGAATATATGGTGTTTTCACCTTGCCTGGAGCCCACAGTGCGGGGAGATCCCTGACTGGACAAGAGGGTCTCTGTGACCAGGGGCAGGACAGTGACTTCTCTAAAGTTATGCCCAAGACGCAAGATTACATAGAATATACTTCAGAGGAGCAAGTTCAGGCATAGTAGCATCTGGTCTTCTCAAATCAGCATCATCCAAAAGACACTTTAGGAGATAAAAATCTCACACATTTGGCAGCTGGGCGATGCAGAAACATTTGTAGTGTCTGAACAATTTCAGTGCAGCTGTCACCTCACTCAGCTTTTACTGAGGTTGCCATGATGGCACATTACTGAGACTTTCAAAATAGACTTATCCAGTCTTTTATATATATATATATGTACATTTTTAATACATCAATTAAAATATAGCCAAATATGCAAATCAATACGTTTGAGGAAGGGCCATACTATGTCTAGTTCTCAGCTAATCTGTTTTTATTCTTGTGGGCAATGTTTTTGAAGATCAGATTCTATGCTCTATGAAATGTGGGAGCTACAATCATGCTTGAATACTGCTTGAATTATAGTCTCAGAAAGGTATGTTTTACATGGTATAGGAAGAGGGTAAAATAAGGATATGTAATAAAAGGTTTGTCTAGTCAAACAGGTTACTAACTAGCTGTCTCTGCCTACAGAGTCTCTCCGTCCTTTCCCTTCTAATCCCGTAAGGGAACTTTTGTCTAAGTTTTTGCTTTGCTTTGAGATTACAGTTGGGACTTTTTAAAAATCTATATAATTGCTGTCCTTCAAAAATTTTGTCTTTGGAAACTGTTTCCTAGCAACAATGTATTTATCATTCTCAGGCAAGGAAATGACATCTTGCCATTCAGATACACTAATTGTGATTTTCTTTTTTTTCAGGCAAGGAAATAGCGTGCACTCAATGCAACATTAAATTAGAAGGAACAGAATTAAGAAATAATGGCAAACATGACTGGAAAAAAACCAACCTGATCTTATCTATTTGAATATGATGATGGAGTTTCTTGCTAGCGAGGCTGTTGCTGCCATAAAAAAACAAACTGATAGTTCCCAGACACATGTAACTGACTGGCATTCATTACTTTTAAAAAGCAAGGAGATAGAATAAGGTAATTTAATGATTCTTTACCATAACTTGGAAGATATTTTCTGATGGAAGTATCTTTCTTTGTTAACATCAGCGGCGTGTCCTCTGCTTGTGTCTGATGCATGTGAAGAGAAGAGCTGTGCATGTTACCAGCTGGTGACTGTAGGTCCTTAATTCCAGTGATGTCACACAGCACTCTCAGAGTGCTGTCAGGCATATTGTCACCTTTTGCTCTGTGCTTCTAATGCATCCGTTTTAAAATATTTTCTCAGCATGAGTTTCAGAGACACTAAATGAATTAGACTTTAAATATATCTAAGATTATTCTTCATGCTTTGTTACTAAATGGGTGAAAGAGTATTATCATGATGCCTTATCTTAAGCCAGACCATTTTGCCCTTCTGATAAATGGGGATGGTCAGCAGGATGGCTGTCCTAAGCAGTTCTTCAAAACTCTGTGTTTGTATATGGCTGAGGACAAATACTGCCTGAAGGTATCATGGAAAGCAATTCCTCTAATGCAAAATTATTACTACTAGAATCAGTTACATGATAAGACTGTTCATTTGGAAATGTGTAGATATGCAAAGTTTATTTTGTTTTGGATTACACTTTCCTAATATATTGACACCAGATTGGATCTGTATTACCTGAAATCATTTGATCTTAAGTGCTCAGCTGTATCATACTGGACTTTGTATTTCCTCTTTTTTTTCCCTGAGTTTCCCTGTCTTTTTAGTGTTCAATGAGGCAAAAAATTTAAGTGTGTAGGCATTGAAGGCAAAATACATTGTGGTACTATTGGGGGAAAATAAATTGATTTTACATGAGAGGACAAAAATCATTACTGGTGGAAGAAAAAATATTATTTCTGTATTTCCTTTTAATTACACAAATCAGGGCTTACAATATATGTTCAGAATATTAGCTTGATTGCCACATAGACAGATAATTAGGTACTAAAGGTTAAATAACTTTAATTTAACAGTGAAATTTTGTATTTAAAAATGCTCGTAAGTATTTTAATCAACCTCCTTTGTCATGGTACTTTTGATCAGGGAAGTAGGAAGAAAATTAAAGCAGGTGTCAGCTTTAAATTTTGAACCTGGAGAGTGCTATCCATGAGTTGTCCAACTGAAAAAAAAAAAAAAACAATAGAGGAAAATTATTTATGTTTAAACTAGACCAGCTTTTTAAAATATGGAAAGGACTTCACATTAACAGTGTAAAAAAATCTCTCCTTTCCTCACCTTGATGTTGAAGAAATAAATAATAGCAATAGTTGTCTGTAAAAAAGAGTCTCTAGTGCTGCTTTTAGCATATTTTCATAACTTTATGGGGAAGCAGCCATTCTCAAACAAAAATTCGTTTCATTAATGAGCAGACACACTGATACTGTGAAGAGTAAACTGACTGACAGAGCTGCCTGCAGTTTTTTATTGCTTGAGTCTTATTCATGGTAGAGCTTTCTCTGAGTTATTTATTTTTCTTACTATTAAGAAAGCAGAAATAACAAGTAGCTGCAAGAGTAACATAACAGTATTCTGGTAGAAATGGGTTGTTTCATGTCAGCTATATGAATTTCCACTCTCTGGAAGCCTCAGTATCCCATTGGCAAGAAGCAGAACATTGTTTAGGATGTATCAGCTACCACTAACAGGGAGGATCCTTCTGAAATATAATGAAAATCTCCCAGGATGAAATTCCCTTATGGACTAGAGCCAGTAATTACATGCCTTGAGGGCTAAAAATAGCTCTTTGACAGTATTAAATATGCTTGCTAGGATAGTGGGTATTTAATTCAATTTCTTGCAACACTTTAAACATAAATTAGCTGATTGGTCCCAGTAGACTGGAGGCTATGGTTTTAATCTCCAAAACTATCAGCTCCCTCTTGGAGACAAAGCAGGAGCTGAATAACCCATGCCAGACTGAGCTGGAATATGTAGAATTTCACAGGACTGGACTGGCTGGCTTTTCATGAAACAGTTATTGTCTTTTGGAAAAATTTGTGTTTCACTCATCACCTTCTGATTTGAATAGCTCTTACCTCCAAATTAGAATATTAGCTAATTTTTCTAATTGTTATGTTATCTATCTTAATTTTTATCAGCATCCAGATTTCTTCTGCTATGTAGACAAAGTTGTGTGCATTTTTTTCACTTCAATGATAATTTTCCAACAAACTGAGCAATATACAGGAGACATAAGCGCCAAAACTTTGGCATATATTTTTTGCATAATCACTGGGACTAAGTTTTACAAACTATAAAAGCACCTGAAATATCAACGTGTTAATAACCAAATCTGCACTAAAATTCATCAGCTTCACACATCTTTAGAAGGATTTGCAGCTGTCAGGTATCTCAGACTGTCAAAAGACTGATATTAAAGCTGGCAAGAACTTCATTTTCATGGTGATGTTTTCCAGCTGAAAAGAACCTCTATTACCACATATTTTGAATTTTGAATGCCCAAACATATAGAAGAACACATGAAGGAAATTAGATTTGTTCGTATTTGGCCAAGAAGCTGTGGATATTTTTTCCCTACCTATGTGCTTTAATGAATTTAGTCAAGATTTCGTCACTCCGACCTGGTTTATTTCAACATAGTCTTTCTTGAAATGACACATAGAAACCACATCAACATCTGAATTAACACTGCATTTATTTGTTGGTGACCACTCTTGTACAATATGCATTTATATCAAAAAGGGAATTAAAATATTTCCTTTGAATTGCTCATTCAGTTTACACAGTTTTAAACATTTTGGGCTCCACACAATTTAAAGTGCTTCTGCAGACACACTAACACAAACTGGCTGACTGTTAGAATATAAACTGGCTGAAGGAGAAAACTGAGACATGCTTTAAAACCTCTGGTAGGTAATTTTAAATTGTAAACTACTGTTAAGAGTTGCTTTGCAATGATACAGGGATCTTTTTTTCCCTATGCATGTGTGATATATTTCTTGACTGTGTATAAAAAGAGACACCTAACCATCTTTCTTTAATAACAGAGTGCTAAGCTGAATTCCAGGCCGTTAGAAGGAAATTTTGTGCATATACACATATGGAAGACAACCTCTTATACAGAACAAGAGAAGCCTTAGAAATATCAATTACTGCCAATATTATCTCTTTGAGGATAGAAAGACCAATTAACATGTCTTAGGAAACTGTCTTTCTAAAGCTGAAATAAGTAGTCAGTAAAAGATAATAATGATGAGTAAAGGTGAGGAAGCATTAATAATAGCTGCAAAAAGTAAAATAAGACACAGTAAAAAAGTGGTCAGGAGAAACTGGAAGGCTGACTTGCTGAAGACTACTCTGCTACAGATGCATTCAGTAGCATTTATTTCAGTGGACTTTACCACTACTGCAGGGCCCACGTACGTGCGCGTACAGCGTGTGTGCCTGTGCAGGCATTTGTGGACATTTATATGTGTACGCTTACTACGCTAAGCAACATCCGATACAGGCCTCTGGTTCTGGAAACAGGGCCCTGCATAAAAACCTTTATCAAAGCTGTGATTTAAAGTTACAGCTGAAGTTTTTAAGAAATACTGACACCCTTCATGTGTCAGTTTGTTAGCGTGGAAAACACATAATCACAGAATGATTATATGCAGGTGCTTTTATTTGAAGAGAGTACAGACCCAAATCTGACTCCCACATGGATTCGAGAGGGATACATTTTTATACCCTTTCCTTACATAACTGTTGCCTAATCACATGTTAATCATTGACTTACTATTGTTCTATTGATTTCACCCGAGCATAAGTTACTAGACAATCATCACATTTAACTTGATCATCTACCATACAGGGGATACACAGGTGCAGGTTCATATGATTTAGCAAAGACAATGGTGGGTACAAGATAACAGTGGGTACAAGATAATGGTGGGTACACTGGTGCAGGTCTACATGATTTAGCAAAGACAGTGCCCACTCCCGTTCCTGAGGCCTACTGTAGCTACCAAGATTTTAGAAACATTTTAAGCCTATGCTATCAAGTTCAATTGGACTTCTGGTGGAGAGGGGATCCCATCCTCTCAACAAAGTGAGATCTCAGTATACCCAGATCATACTTAGCTGGTGGACATCTTTACTGGGACTCATCTGTTTGCAGCAACAGAGAGCACTATTGGTTTTAAACAGTTTTCATATCATTGCACTGTTATAAAAGTGGTATATGAGTGTCACAGAAAGAAGGGAATTCAGATAAGAGATTTATTAAGAACAATTAGCAACAGCATTAGAAATGAGACCTTCACATCCTGAGTAATTTCTCACCACACCATCTCCAATTTTTGTTTATCAGAAAATAACAAGTTTTGAAATCTCTTTTAAAATTAAACTTTGCTAAATATCCTAAATTAAGCACTTGTTTAATGCTGCACAACTTATTTTCCTACAGTTCAGGACTGGTCTTCATTTCAGCACTTTCATTCAGGCCTGAATGAATCCATGTTTGAAATCTGAAACTCATTCTCACATGGCTTTTTCTAACAATTTAATAGCATTAGTAATTTACCTAAGTTAAATTATACAGCTAAAATTCCACAGTACTGTAGATTACTTTCATTTGTTACAAATTATTGCTCAAGTTATTGCACAAATCGTCCAGTAATGTCAGCTGTTTATTGTTAATGAAAGATATTACTACATTAAGAAATCAATTAATTTAGTTTCTTTTGTAAGTTTGTCATTAAAAAAATTACTACTTGGTATTAGAGACAATGAATCAACATCATTTGACATAACCCAGTGTCTCCTGTGAGACGACAGTTAAGTAATTTTCGTTTCACTACCAAAATCTACAATTCTTCCAGGGACCTGTTCTGCTGTTAACTCATATAATTAATTATGTTTAGTGTTGAGAGAATTGCACCTGCATGCTACAGACAACTAAATATCATCCTTAAAATTTTAGCACTATAACTTGAATATTCTTTCATGATGATGAAAGGGTTTGTACTTTCTATGCTGTTTTTTCCCATCTCTCTTTATTAAAGACCATTCTATTAAACAGATCTCAGAGAGAATATTGCTACTATCTCTTCGGCTTTCTGGTGGATGTTAGTCCTTTGTTTACCCATGTACTGTGAGTACCCAAGACATACCTTCAATGATGTTGACTTTCAAATGTTTTTTGTAACACAGCAGTTTTTTCCCCTCAGATCTTAATTTTTTGGCTTTCAACATGGTAGACTCATGCCAGTCCGAGACAACTGTTCAATAGGTCTTTTGAGCAACTTTTAAAGAAATCCTTTTCCAAGTAATCCTGTGCCCCAAACTGCTATGCTATTAGAAACGTGCTGAGACATGGATTGGTAACAGAGGCACATTCCTTTTTATAGAGATGACCTTAGGAGAGATATAGCATTTTAGTCCCCAGATTTAGAAGTTTAGTTTGCCTATGAATTAGGAGAACAAGGGTCACATAGTCTATGTGCCGATTTCCTTTTTTCTCTGAAAACCATAATTTTCAAATTTCAAGCTAAGAAGCAAACGCTTAATTATATTTCATGATATCACTTTAGGACATTTCACCATTCCCTTCATGAGAAGAGACTTGGAGATCTTAAAAATTCTCCTTAGCGCTTTTTAAAAAATATTTTATTTTATTATAAAATGATGAGAAAGAAATAGAATATGCATAATTAATGATAAATATGAGAATAAAAAACCCTTGATTCAATTTTTTTTGTTATATCACTTGATGTAAGACTGCAGGCTTACAATACTTTGCAATATACTTTTAAGTCTACATTTACAATTAGTTGATTTCTGACATGAAAGCTAATGGCATCTTCAGTCACATATAAGACACTAAGACAATACTCTATTGGACATCATACAAGAAATAAAGTAGACCACCCCTGGCTTTCAAGAATTTACAGTTTAGGCATACTAACTTGCGATTTTTTGCCTGCAAAAAAAAAGAATGTTAGTACTGGTGCAATATGATATTAGTACCTATACAAAAAGATAAATGAAGCTTAAAAATTTTTGAGAGCTTGAAAAAAGTCTATTCAACACTGTGTGTGTACCCATGGGAAAGCCATGAATATAATGTAAACCACCTTTATGAATCAAGCCCCTAAGAGCAAATACGCTTCTCTGACACTGAAGAGCAGTGTTCACTTGCAAGTTATCAAAAAATAGCGAGATAACAAAGGACAAGTGTTTTATCAGCAGCCTGATGACATCCTTTGACTAGAGGACAAAAAAAAGCACTTGGTGTATTCTAGGTGTATGGGGAAAACAAAGGCAGGAAGAACGTTGAAAAAACATCCCCCTCACTCACCCAAACCCAAACCCAATGCCAAGAAGAGGATTAAACTAGCCAAAAATCCATTAGTAGAATAAATTAATTGGGCACTAATTAATTAATAACATGGCCTTATTATCATCTCCTTATATATCAGTTTTATAACAGTTTCACTATTAAATGAATTTCTGATATGTTTTGTATGGCACAAACCAGACACAGATTATTAAGGTTTTATTTTTGATCTTAGAGGTGCTCAGGAATCTGCTTAGTTTGTTTAAGCCACATGATTTTTCATGCCTGAAGAATCAATTTACAGCATGAAAAAGTATATTTGCGACAGAGAATATTTCAATTGGCAACTACAGGACTTGGAGCAAGCCCAGAGGTATGTAATGAAGATAAAAATTTAAATAATTTCAAAGAGGAAGAAGAAAAGTAGCAGTGCACAAGATTCAGCTGCTTAAAATATTAAGTTGTTCCAGTAAAGCTGAAAAAAACATGAACCATTGTAAATCTACAAGCAGGAGATACCCTAGACATAAATTTTAGGGAAGAAAAGAAACACCTCACTTATATTTTTCTCCAGGAATCAAAGCTAACAGTAAATGTTAATGCTCATTCAACTCTTCTTTTGGAGAAAAATAAAAAAAGTTATAAATAATAAAAGTATGAAATTTTTTGTTTCACATAAATATAGAAACAACACTAACAAAAATGTAATTATGAAATATTTTTCTTGACCTGTTAGTGAGATGTTCCTTTTATGCCCACTTTATGTCCACATTTTCTATAGTTGCATAAAGTGCCTTATGTTAATAAATTGCTTTCTTTTATTAAAAAAAAAAAAATTTAAAGCAAAGGCAATTAGGTTTAAAACGACTGTTTCTATTTAATAATAGGATGGATAGATGCAGTTCACATACATTTGGATTCAATCACCATCTAAATTCCCTCTGACATGCTATAGAAAGTTAAACCTCAGTACCTGATTCCACTGAATACATTGCAGGTTATGTACAGAGAGATCTCAAAAAACCCTGAGATAACCATATGAGTCAAAAGGCGGGGCTGCCTTTACTAAAACCAGAAAATGTTTAAGGTGACACTCTTCAAAATAAAGCAAGGGAAGTAAGAATGCAGCATGTTACATACAGAAGTGGGGGCCAGAGGTAGGAAGGAGCAATACACTTGTTCTGGAAATGCTGTATTTACTAACACTAGTAAGAAAAAAAATTCCCATTAAAGGGTTATCTAAGGAAATTCAGAAAAATACTCAAAGAAATTTTAGATTTTAGATTAATTTTAGAGTTTCCTTCAAAAAAGAAGTTGAAAAGATGTTTTCTAAGAAAAAAAGTATATCAAATAGCTTTTATAGAAAAAAGTTCAATTAACATATTTTATGGGAATCTGTAATAAAAGGTTAAATTTGTATAGGCCGTTAACTGTGTATTTTTGCCCACTTCTCGTGAAGCAGCTGACACACAGTAACTTGTTAGCATGCCTAAGCCCTTGTACCTAAACCTTACTGCATGATTCATTAGTTTTATTACTGTGTGAAAGTACTTTATTCATTCCAGTTAGTGCTCATACGTGAATATAAGAACTTCTATTGATCTATATGGGGGAAAAAAAATTTCTATTATATGCACTATGAGATAAGCAGAATGTTTAACATAGGATGGTGAAATGTTCCTATCATACAGACATACATCATTATTATTGGTGGTCTAGAGTACATGAGATCTTTATTGCACTGCTAGCATCTGTTTTATCATCATATTATTATTTTTTAATCTTCTACCACAGCAGATCTTTGATCCACAGCATTTGTCAAGGGAAGAGGAAAACCTTAATGTGATGTATCGTTCCAAGAGCTCTCTTTAACTGAAATGGGAACAGACAAAGTGTTGAGTCAGTGGAGGATCAGAGGAGACCCTTCACCTGTGAAACTCTTTGTTAGGTGACAGGCTTCTTCGTAATTAAAAAGCAAACTGTTTGCCATGAGAGATTATACCAATTTTTTACCTGATAATTGGGTTAAAAGACAAAGCCAGAACAGTAATACAAATATAACTGTACAGGATTTTGAAGGCACAATTACTTTGGTCAGCAACTAAACGAGATGAAAGAAACAAGGGAGATTTTTAAGATGCTCAAAGCAGGATCTGGGCAGGGAGACAGGTGCACCTTTTTTTTTTAACCAAGAACAAAACTTGGACTATGTAATAGAGCTTTTTTTCCACACTTTTGAAGAAAGGCACATTCTGAATTTAAGATGATTAGCGATCATAATTTTGTAGTTAGAACATAAACAGTTAAGCTCTGGTGTGCACTGGATATACATATTTAATTTATTGAATGCTTCTGCTGGAAGAAAAGTCTCAAATATTCCTACTTATTTCAGAATTTCTGAAATAAATTTAAATCAGTATTGGCTTTCATTTATTTTACGAAATAAATTTCCTCATTCCTTGTAACAGTGGCAGAGAAATTCTGCTTACAATGTTCCAGGATTCAGCTTAGGGCTCTGCAGTCTAGTGTTTGCTGTAGGTTTGCTTCCAAGCCAGGTTCTCGCTGAGTTTAGAGCGGTAAAGAGGAGAGGCATACTATCCATTGAGGTAACAAATGATGGCAGAAGCTCTTTTTTAGGGTTAAAGGCAATCCGAGACTTTACCAAAGCTTCAGGAAGAGTTCTTAAAAAAGCAAACCCAACAAATTAGTTTATCTCATACAGTTCCTGCAGACCCATTTCAGGTATACTTTTAAGTTGAAAGTATTTAACTTTTTTACAAAAACTATTAATACAGTCTCTCTTGTAGATGCTGCCACTCTGATTATATACTTTTTTGTAATTGCTAATAGATACTACAAAATTCTTCAGTTATCTTTTCAAGGCTTTGTCATCTTGAATTGCTTTGTATGTCAGCATGTGAAAAGCGAATATAATTGCTTGGATTCATGTCTGTTTGCAGTTTGAGGCTCAGGTCAGCAAAGGCGGCTGACATCCCTATATTGCACACAATCTGTGTGGCACGTGAGAGCTACATCTGAGCACCCAGTGGGATGATTAAAACAGCTACCTGAAACGTTGTCACTGAAAAACACTGCAGAGCACAATGGTACAGTAACGATGATCCTCTGTTTTCTAATTTGTCCTATAATTTTCAAAGCAAAACTCGGGGTCTCAGGAATTTATGTAGGAGTTATAGCCGACTTCTTGCATAACCTCTGCTTCCAGCTAAATTGTTAACTTCCCAGAAACATAGACCTGAATAATCCTTATTATTAGCACAGAGTAGATTCAGCAAAATATGGTCCCTGGTGTTGTCCCAGACCACACTGCAGGAACCTGCGAGCACATTCCAGCTCTCCAAAGAACAGATCATGTCTAAAGCATCCCCACATCTAAGTCTCAGCTATCTGTCCTCATATCTTCAAATGCCACTTTGAAGTAAACCCTGGCCCAGGGGCAGAGCAAAAATCTTAATTCCACTGCAGGATTAAACTCACTTGAGCCAAAACAAGGGAAAGAGGATAGTTTTCTGTTCTCTTACCACGGACACAAACAGCTTTGGTCCTCTCCATGATGTCTGGGCTGTGCATGTGTTCCTTCTGGATGTGCGTTCTTCTCTTCAAATCGAGCGTGGCTGGGAAAGATGCTTGCTGATTTCACCACAGCTGGCAGCAGGGCCACCGTGAGCAACCTGTTCCACTTTTGTGTAAGAGCACCCAGCATTTATGCTCTCACTGGAACTACAGCCTGAGCAAGAGTTGGGTGTTATATGCCTGTCACTGTGCTTTTCTTTCCAGTAGGCCTGCATGCTGAAAAAAAAAGTTAATTAATTCTTGAGTGACAGTTTGATGATATTTTTGAAAAAATTAAAAAAAAAAAAATTCACCTAGCTTTAAGTTATTTTCTCTCAGAAAATTCCTGTACTTATAAGTCTTTATCAGTTGCCAAATGTGGCCAACACAACCACCAACCTCATCAGAGCACAATTCACTGCGACAAATTTAAGCACCTGCAAATATTCTGCAGTCATGGTTCTAGATACTACAGTTCATGTGTGATGTCTTATCTTTAAGGACTATAGCCACACTCCTTGGAAAATTGCAGTCAAACTGAAAAAAAAAATAAAAATTGAACACGCTGTGTTTTTCAAGCACTGGAACTGAGGACAGCTCTGGGCTAGCATCTTCCCCCTTCAAGATCTTCCACTCTTGAAAGTCTCTCTTGCCTTTTTTTTCTTATTTGATGTTGTAAATCCGACACCCAAGAGACAAAGGGGAATTAGGACAGACTTTTCAAATGCAACAAACAGAGCAAATGTAGCTGGGTGGCTCAATGGCAATTCTCAGCACCCCAAAGATTAGAGAGCAACACTTTTTCTGAACTGGCACAGAGAGGAGGGGAAGAGGGGAGCCAGAGGAAAAAAAAAAATTAAATATCTATCTGTAATTCCTTTTACTTCAGCTAAAGTAAGTTGCCATGGGAACTCCCGGCAGAGGAGATGGAGCACTGGACCTGACAGTTTCTGAGAGCTGGTTCAGGCACAGCTGACTTCTTTCTTGCAATATTCAAAAGGGGGAGAAAAATATAAAAAATATTTTATTTACTTTTATTTCCA
Source organism: Eulacestoma nigropectus (assembly GCA_013397775.1). NCBI lineage: Eukaryota > Metazoa > Chordata > Aves > Passeriformes > Eulacestoma > Eulacestoma nigropectus. The sequence goes on along the minus strand of VZTE01004968.1, from coordinate 471,199 downwards.
AAGTAAAATTCAAAGCTGTAAGTTGTCAGCTTTGCCTGCCATAATGTCTATTATCTTCACTCATTATTACTAGGTCACTGTCTCTGGAAGAAAAATGGAGTGGAAAAATCATCGGACAGGCATCAATTGAAAGCTTTTATGCTGCTGCTCACTCTCTACACACCAAGAGGGATTTCTGAAGACAGTAAATATTGGTATTCCTGAGAACTGACACATGGTCCTGCTATGGTAGTTGTTAGATTGCCTGTCAGATGACTTGAAACTGTATGGTTTATATAGTGCAACTTGTCAGAAATGGACATGTACATATTTTCTGGGTAATGAGGGGAAAAATCTTACCATTGTTCCTAGGGATATTCTGTAGTGGTACACCAGCTCTGAATATAACCCAAACAAAAAGACAAGCAACAGTACACTTATTTGTGGTTCAAAAAGTATTCTTACCTTTCTACCTGAATTAAAGTGTGAGCAGAAGACTTGAAATTATTAATTCATAAGATGAATGGGAGATGGAGCCTCCAACCATTAATACCAAACATTGTATTAGCCCAGTCAGGCTTCAAAGTAAATTAAATATGTAATGTGAAAATTGCTTTGGTGAAAACTAGTAAGAAATCATGACACTGAATGGGGTAACTGAAATCAGCTGAAGTCTGGACAATAGGCTACCTAAACATATTCTAAGGGGAGAAAAGTTCTGGTAATTTTATAGAAGACCTAACAATATCCTTACTAAAAAGAAAGAAAGACTGTTCATTTACAAGTTTAACCTGACTCTTCTTGTGCTCCTTCGGATTAATTTTAAAATATAGAAGAATTGCTTCAGAGAAATACAAAAGAGTTTGTCAGAGACTGTTTTACTTGGTGGCTTCTCAATGCTAACAGTTAATGTAGCCTAATAAAAGGATATTTAGTTGTTATATCTCTAATTAGTCCATTGCTATTAATAATCTGGTGGTAGATTTTGAAATTTTATACTTTGCAGAGGATGGTCTCTAATATTTGAGTTCCAAAACTTCAAAAGCTCTTGAAAGGATCTGAGCAAATTATAAATACAACTCTCATTTTTTCCTATTAACTACCGTAAGAAGTGGGAGGGAGTCCTGGATATATACCAGGATATCCTGGAATAGCTGCTTTTATTCCAGAAAAAAAACTTGTGAGAACAACTTGTGAGAAATTTCAATATCTGTATTTTCCATTTTTACTTCTGCGATGGTCACAGATCAGACAGCAGGTACAAGTAATTCCCTGTTGGAAAGAAATTACTCTGCCATGGTATTTATTTATCAGATTCCTTTAGCTCAAGGTTTATTAGCAGTAATTGTTGTCCTAGGAATCACTGCTATGGAACTATTCAACCTACCCCCTGTCTTTAAGGGATGTATTATGCTGCTGCTTAATTATTTTGTTGCCTTTTCCTAAACCCAAATTAAAACAGAAGCTCAAGCATGAAAAAACCCTCATGTGAGGAGCAATAATGTAGATAGTTGACTCTGGATTCTCAAACTCATATTTCCATATCCCACGAATGAATGTAGAGAGTTTATTTCTCAAATATATATATACAACTTCTTAGAAGTCTTAAAAGGAAGTTTCTACACCTCAACTGCAGTACAGACTTTGAACTTAATATTTCTCCACCATTCTTGAGCATTTTCAGGTTTATATTTTTGAATTTATTGCTTTTGTAACATGAACTACTAGTCTTGAGCAGCAAAAGAAACAAAGAGAAACTTGACACATCTTTTTAAATGTCTTGTGACTATCAAATCATAGAACCACAGAATAGTTTGGGTTGGAAGGGGACATTGAAGATCATCTAGTTCCAACCCCCCTGCCATGGGCAGGAACACTTTCAACTAGACCAGATTGCTCAGAGCCCCATCCAACCTGGCCTTCAACATTTCCAGGGATGGGGCGTCCACAACTTCTCTGGGTAACCTGTTCCAATGCCTCACCACCCTCACAGTAAAGAAATCTAATCTAAACCTACCCTCTTTCAGTTTGACACCATTCCCCTGGTCCTGTCACTACAGGTTCTTGTAAACTGTCTCACCCCATCTTTCCTGTAAGTTCTCTTCAGGTACCAAAAGGTCACAATTAGGTCACCCCTAAGCCTTCTCTTTTCCAGGCTGAACAATCCCAGTTCTCTCACCCTTTCCTAGCAAGAGAGGTGCTCCATCCCTCTGATCAACTTGGTAACCTCCTCTGGACTCGCTCCTACAGATCCATGTCTTTCCTGTGCTGGGACCCCAGAGCTGGATGCAGCACTGCAGGTGGGGTCTCACCAGAGCGGAGCAGAGGGGCAGAATCCCCTCCCTGGCCCTGCTGCCCACAGTGCTCTGGATGCAGCCCAGGACACCTTTGGCTCTCTGGGCTGTGAGCACACATGGCTGGGTCATGTCCAGCCTCTCACCCACCAGCACCCCCAAATCCTTCTCAGCAGGGCTGCTCTGGATCTGTTCATCCCCCAGCCTCTGTTGATATCAGTAGCTGCCCTGCATGAGGTGCAGCACCTTGTACTTGGTCTTGTTAAATCTCATGAAATTCACAAAAGCTCACTTCTCAAGCTTGTCTAGATCCCTCTGGATGGTATCCCATCCTTCAGGAGTGTCATCTGCCCCACTCTTCTTGGTATCATCATCAAAATTTTCTGAGGGCGCGCTCAATCCCTCTATGTCATTAATGAAGATATTAAATACCACTGGTCCCAGTATGGACCCCTGAGGGACACGTATCGAGGTGTCAAAAACAACAGCTGGGATGAATTTGAATTGTAAGATAGATGCTGGCTTAAAACCTCAAAGGAAATCCTTCTACCTAGTATTATACTAAAAAAAAAAAAAAAAAAAAAAAAGGTAAAAAANAAAAAAAAAAAAACAAAGGTAAAAAATGAAAACCAGAAAAGATAAAAAGGAAAAAAGGAATGCCTACCGCATTCAGAATTTGTAGATTGATATTCTGATACTTCAACTGGTTATCAATATCAGAGTTGTGTGATGGTCACAACTCCAGAAACACAGAGGCAACCATGTAAAGACAATGAACCAAACCTTAAAACTTTTCACAGAGGTGCCAAATTAGATTCATAAAATACCAGTTGCATGTCATATCCTACTTGAGTGCAACTGTAAAATTATGACAGCATGTAATTACTATCATCAATTATCTATCCATATTATTTCCAATTAAATATTAATTTAATTTTTTGAGAGCTGATAGATCTGAACAAAAAGATAGATACCCAATCTTACACCTTTTATTTTCATTCCGTAATCAGGCAAATCTCACTTTATGAGCAATGATCTCATGCTATCACACGCACTTTCATTACACTCCCTCACACTGTGTCAGAGCTTCCAGACAGTAGTATCTATTGGACCTACTTGAAGGAATTGATGCAGACTACAATCAAAACAGAATAAATCAAATCCACCTGTAATAGTCTCAATAAGTACCATTTTGAATTCCTCATAATTAAATAAATCTCAATGGGAAACACATTGTGTTTAATTTTACATGTAGCAATGGTTGTTTATGAGCATTTCACAGAAGTAACAGGAAAAGAGTTAATTAGCCTTCCACAGAAAGCTGCAGTATTTAGAGAAACAGCCTTAACATTACCTGTAGCATAGATTTAAAAAAAAGAGAAAAGAGCTGTTTCTAAAGAAAGGAGAACATCTTTGAATTATTAAAGGGAGAGGTTTGACTCAAGTGTCTTTTGTCTCTGTACTGAGTTGGAGGAGCATTTACTTCACCCAAATCTCCAGCATCAGAGAGAGCTTTCAACAGTGGAGGTTATTTATTGTGAGGAAGTTTCTTTAAAGGTTTTTAGCTAAAGAACAGTGCTACTCTGAGCAGAAACTGAAAAAATTTCTCTTCACTGGAGGAATCTAATACTTTGCTTTCATTTCTAATGTCTCCCCCCACTGTTATTCTTACATTACCTCACACACGATTGACAACAACCTTAAGAATTACTGACTACACAGCTGTTGCCTCTTTGGTGCTTTTATTTTTCATCTTACGAAGTTCTAACTTTTACAATTTGTCACTAGTTGTAAGAAATATTTTTAGTTCATGGCTAATATTAGAGATAAAGGTTTAAGTTCATTCTTTATCACAACTAGGAAAAGGAAAGCTGTGGAAAATGGTTTGAATTTATATCGTTTTCAAAAGATGAAGACGTTTCAATTAAACATACAAAATATATAAACAAGAAAAAACAAAGGAAATGTAAAAATGTCAATTACATGTGTTTTATAAATGTTATTGTAGCTTCCCTGATGTAGTAGTTTTGGATGTACAACAGTCCCCAAAGTTTATTGTAGCTATAAAGTTTGTGCTGTTGTAGACAATTAAAAGGTATGGAAAAACATGTTATTTTACACCTAAATATAAATGAATATAAAATATATATAAATAAGTTTTGAAAATACATTTATTAAAATATAGGAACTTCAGAATTTTAATCAATATAATTTGTCCTCTTTGTCTGCTCTATGGTATAGCCTTCAGTTATAGGATCACTATTTTCTTGATAGTTCCACATATAACGGTGAAAGTCTCTTTCACAAAATGCAAGCTCATTTATTTGTAATGGTCTAATATTTGTCATTATATGTCATTAAAACTGATAGTTAATATTATTCAACCTAGTTTCCTTCATTAATCATAACACAGCAATTCACATTTGAAACTTCTCCATTCAGGTTTCCTGAATCAAGAATTCCATAATTTGCAAGCCAGACTTTTCTAGTCTGGAAAATAAGTCTGTCACAAACGAGATGATATACAGCTCATAACAGATTATTCCATCAATTCTGTCAGACTCTGTAAAATATATAATTTAATGACTGAGCACCAGATTTTAATATAGAGAGGCTGTAATTGGTTCTAAATTTCTGAACCACACATTGATTCAGTTTAGTTTAAAGACCTGTCTTAATGTGTGCTGCTGAATTGTTCTTACATAAACTGTGGCATTAAACCAGCTATTCATTGTAAAGTGCAATCAGAAATGCACTTTTTAGGTAAGAATCACAAGTGCACTTTCTAGGAGTGCTATGTCACAGAACTCTGTAAAAGAAACACTATTGAGCTTAGTAGAAAGGAAGAAGAATAAAAATGGAGAAAAAAAGCAAAAAGAAATGCAGTGGCATCAGTATGGGGTTGATGATTCAGTCTTCATCTGTTTCTTGATGAGACTTAGATGGGCTTGCCCTTAGCCTTCAGAATTTGGGTGAAAAAGACAAAATTAGTTGCTTGGTTTGAAAAATTTCCCCATGATTGCTACTGCAATGCCTAATTCTGGAGGCTGTATTTGTGTCAGGAACTTTTAGGATTCCAGCAGCAATAGGTAAACATGAACCTAACATTTTTATTTGTGAGCTTACCCAGTCATATCTAATCAAGCATAAATGCCAGGAGAATAGTCTTGTGTAGATAAGCACTTTAATAAGCTCGTTTGATTTTGAGATCAGATAAATAAATGAAGGTCAGAATGAAAAGCAAGACTTCTGAGGAAGGGTTTATTTTTGTAAATTTTCTCAGGATCTACTAAGTCCTTTGTGGAGGTTTGTGCCTTTTTCCATGTTGCAGTCAGGTCTGATTCCAGGACATTCTCAATGCCACAGAATTCAGATTTATATTAAGGAAAATTGAACATCCAGGATTGTTTATGTTATAAACCTGCTATATTCCCCCCTTCTCTTGTTTATCTTCACTCATTTCGTTCTTTTGTTTCAAGAATGTTCTTGTAAAAAGTCTCTCAATTTGTAACTGCTGCTGGGTCTGGCTGGTAGCATTAATGTCCCTTCGGAGAAGCCCATATGCTGCTGTGTTTTGGCTTTGTGGTTAAACAGTTCTGTAAACACACCAGTTAAGAGCTTTGGCTGTTACTGAGCTGTGCTTGTGTAGCATCGAGGTATTATCTTTCTCCCACTCTGCACTCCACATGAGTAGGCTGGGAGTGGGAAAGAGGCTAGAAGGGACAAAACCAGGACCCAAACTGACCAAAGGGCTATCCTACACTAACCCATCCCATCCCATCCCATCCCATCCCATTTCATATGATGTCATCCCTCACAATAAAAGCTCAAGGAAAGGACAGGAGGGGGGTACATGTGTGGTTATGGTTTCTTTCCAGGTAACCATTGTGAATACTGAGGTCTTCCTTTCCCAGATGTGGCTGGACAACTGTCTATTAATAAGAAGCAGTGAAAAGTGTCTTTTTTTAATTCTTTGCTCAAGTGTGCAACTTTTGCTTCACTTTATCTTGATCCAGGAGTTTTCGTGCCTTCTTTCTCTTTTCTCTCCATTCCAGAGCAAATGGGAATGAGTGTGCTCTCAGTCAGTTTTTGGCTACCCAGTGTTTAGAGACCTAGAGATACTGTAGATAGTCCAGCAGAAGTGGCCACTGACATGGCAAAGAGACTGGATCACCTCTCATATAAGGACAAGCTGAGAGAGCTGAGACTATTCAGCCTGGAGAAGACAAGGTTCAGTGAGGAATCTTATTAATGTATGTAAGTACCTGAATGAAAGATGTGAAGAAGAGGGAGTCAGGCTCTTTTCAGTGGTGCCCAAGCACTGTGGACAAGCTGCAGTGGATACAAATTAAACCACAGGACGTTCCCTATAAACATCAGTAAACACTTTTTATTTGTGAGGGTGACTGAGCACTAGCACAGTTTGCCCAGAAAGGTTCTAGGGTCTCCCTTCTTATAGATATTCAATAGCCATCCTGGGAAACCGGCTGTAGGTGGCCCCGCTTGGGCAGGGTGTTTGTACCAGATTTCCTCCATAGGTCCTCTCTATCCTCAGCCAGTCTATGATTCTGTGAGTGGATGTGTTGGTGTCTGGCTGATAGCTGGGCCAACCCACCACACCCACTTTGAATTCTTCAACGCATACAGAACTTAAAGGAATCAATGAGGGCTGAAAGAAGATATATATCATCATGAATTTCAGAGAAAATTCCGATGTCGTAGAATACGTCTTTATGAAATAAAGCAGGAGAAAGGACCCTTTCCTTACCTCCTAAACTAAAACTATTTGCATAGTTCGATTCCTATTAATTGTCCTTTTTTTTTTTTTACAATGAAATATCTTGTTTCAGTGTGGGGTATGATTTTCTTTTTCGGTTCAGTTGTGTGCATTTTACCTAATCAGTTCCCTGCTGGGAGCAGATCTTCAAGTCACATACCCTGGTTCTGATTCACAATTCAGTTTCACAAACTTAGTCTAAAATATTTAGGCTTCCTACTGGCTATATGGATGATATTTAATATCTTGTGGCAAATGGAATCTAATTAGATCTGTCCCCTTACAACCCTAAGCTCTAAGAAATAATTTTCCTGGCATCAAATCTCAGAGGCAGATTGGAGAATTATCTCCAATCTTAAAAACCTTTATTATAAAGTTTTAGAATCAATTACAATCAGCTGTTTTGTGTCTGTGTATGGTTAATAGCAGGTATTGTCACAGATATGAGACAATACTGATATATTGTTATTACTCTCATCCTTTGGAAATGACTGAGGAATGGACTGAGGAGATGGAAGTGTCTCTGCTTTCTTGGCAGAGAATTATTGCACCTGTATCAAAAATATCTATCTCTTCATTTTACTCTACTTAATTCTCTTTCTTGAATTGCCCACTTTCCTGTATTTCCTGCCCTCTTGCTTTCGCGTGCATAAGGTTACTTTGGGAAAACCTGTCTCTTCCACTGGGAAATCATCAGTGGCAAATTAGCCACTATTTGGCAGCCTTTCACAAATGGAACCAGCAGAATTTCAGCCTAAGTCAGTAAGAACAAGGCAATTTAAAAACATTAAAAATGCATTGACAGAAAAGAAATAAAATCAGCCACTCAGGTACAAGCCAGAATAGTTAAAAAGCTTTTGGTTAAAAACCAAGTTTTTGTTTTCTATTAAACACCTTGTTTTGCAGAGAGAACTTTGTAAGTAAAGAAAGGCATAGCAGTGTATTCTCTACTCAAGACGTGTTTTGGGAAAGAGGGTTGTAATATTTTTGTCTGAAAAAAACTGGCATCAAAATAAACATTCAAACTTACTGAATACATTACTAATTTTTATTTTATTCATGATGATTTCAGGTCTCATCTATCATTTAACAGTCTTCTGAAAGCTATTGTCTCTCACACACAAACACAAGAATTTCATCCACATTTGCAAAGCCATCCATTATACATGAAGAGCTGTGCTGTGACTGCTATGGGGGAAGGGATTAGCAAGTGTGTAAGGCAGTTCTATAAATATTTGTCCTGAACTGGGACCTCATTATGGTGTTTATTACAGGAATGTGAAATACTAGGCTTTCTGCCCATCGGTTCCTTTAGGAATGCATTTACTGCTGGTCTTAAAAAGTCCTATTTTTTTCTACATTAGTATTACTCTAAAGTGGATTTTCGGTAATTCCCATCTTTTTGAAATGATAGAATTCCATCAGCTAAAAGTATGTATTACATATGAATATGTAAAAACCAGAAAAACTATTTAATATCTACCATAGATGTGATAGATTAAGATTTGATAAATCATTTATAAATGAATTTTGCTTTCTTGACAACAGGTGATTTCAGTCTTTCCAAGTGCAATGATTTTTTAAATGGTTGCTGGCAGGCAATTTATTAGGATGTTTACTCGATATTTAAATTTTCCATATTTAGCTGGGTCATCTGCTATCTTTGATTTGAAACATAGAGTGAATAGGTAACAGGATAAAATTCCTTTTCTCTGATCTTTTAAGAGTTGTGTCAGTTCCCAGAGAGATACATGAATTTTCTAATCCATAACTGTATGTTACCATAGAACAACCTGGTTGTTGCACTGCAAGTTATAATTTTCTGTGTGAATAAATCAGAAAAAATCACGAATCTTAGGTATGGAAGGAAACATTATAACTTAGAAAGGCTATGTCCTGAAGTCCTCTTTTGCTCGTGTTTTCTGTTGCCAATATTTTTTTTGTTTATCCTTTCTGAAGTTGGTTCCTGATATATTGATTGGAGAGAATGCTCATACTCTTACTCAGCCTTATCTTACGAAGATAAGCCAGCTGGACCTTTTTAGTTTTGTCTCTCCGTGCCGCAGAACACCATTCTGTGTCTTTTTAACAGCAGTTCCTTAAGAGTTCTTACTTTCTTTAAGTGTCATGACCAGCTTTTCATAGGATTTTCTCAATAAGCTCCTTCCACCACTTTTTAGGTTGGTTACCATTATGTGTCTACATAGGCAGAATGAGGGGAAATATACCTATCTACCTTTTTCACAGCCTGTGCATCAGCAGTAGGTCATAATCAGTTACGGTCATCTTTTAATGTTCATTTGACATTTTCTGCTGGCTAGCCATGACTTTATTGCAGAAATTCATAGCAGTCATTGAATATATGACCTTTTAATTGTGATACTCCATTTGTATAATTCTCACCTACAAGACACCTAATTTTTCCTGTAGGATATTTTCACTTTCTTTTGTACCAGTTGTACAGCTATTATTCGATTTTAAGAACCCTTTACAGCCCTTTTACACAATTTTTTCTTTTATCCCTTTGTCCAGTTACAGCAGTACTGAACAGGACTGTCGTTCAAGCCCAGCTTTAAAAAGCATTCTGTATTTCATGGATATGTGGAATTAATCGTGGTAAAGCTATATCAAATAGTCAAGCCTAGCACCACCAAATAATGTAAAAATTAATTAAACTTCTTCTGGTGTTGAATTTAGTTTAAAGAACTTCATCTTTATAGTAAAAACTGACTGCAGATCTCAAGAAAAATCTCCTTTTTCTAGAACTCTGTTCCATTACATATCTAAATTAAATCTGTGACTTCATGTATGAGACTTTGTAAGTTACAAAAATTACCAGAGGCATTTTTTCTGACACTCATAACTCAGGTAAAAAAAAATAACATGCAGAAATCAGTTATAGACAATTTGTCTAAATCATAATTCTATGATTCTAAGTATTACAGGAAGAAGAGGAGATTGTTTTTCCCCCAGCTAATTAACCAGCCCATTTAGAGAATATTATTGTAGGTTGAGTGATAAGAATATGTAAATCCCATATCCTCATGCGAGCAACAGTGTTTCCACTTTATAGGGGAGATTTAATTTTATTCATCCCAAATATATAGAAATAGTAAGACATTTACCCACAGTGATCACTGTATCCTGAAGACTGTCTATATCTATAACCTGCAGATTATTTCCAAATGTCACAGCTTACAAGGTTCTTCTTTTCCAACATTTAACAATTATTTTGCTGTTAGTTTAGGACTCCTCAGTGGTCAAGCCAATTTCCTTTCTGCAAGGAGAAAATCCTTCCAGGGTGGCAAAAAGAAGCTGCTCAGGTCCAAATACGGCTTATGTTTTTCTAACAAGGTGCAAATATTGTTTATGATATAGTCTTACAGTTAGAATGCCATCTGGTTTGTAGAAAGTATTATTTTTTTGAGTTGTGAATTATTTGAAAGGTAAATCCAAACACCAGTAAAGTGTTTGCCCAGAAATGTAACTTTGACATAAAACCACAAAAACACTGGTATGGCAAATTGAAAGAGACTGCATCCAGAATACACAGTTCTCAAACATTTATCATCATGTTTTCATTCAGAAAGAAAAATATATTAATTTATCTCAGTTCATCCACCTTTTCCAGAAAAAGTATTGAATTTAGGGATAGCCACATAGTTACAGGATAGAAACCTTAGAATAGAATTGATAAGAGCATTATGTTTGTGATGAAAACCATATAAAAATGATCTGGACAAAGCTATGGATGCTTCAGGAATTCTGTAGTCCGTAGTTCAATTCTTAGTTTTATTAGGAGCTTTAAATTTTTTGAATCTACTATCTCCATCCCTATCTCAAAGGAAGCTGTGATATTCTCTCTGTGTAAAAAAAGCAGGACGTTGTAGAACCTTGTCAGATATTATATGTGCTATGCTTGAACCACAGAGTTATTTAATTTACATATATTCTTTTATTAATTGAAATAAGAACCAGATTTATTGAAACATATAAGAACTGATTTACACTCTTAAATAATAAAACTTATGAAGATCAAACAGCACATCGGAAGGCAATATAAGTATGCTCCTAAGAGAAAAATCAGATTATAGGGAAAATTAAATTTCTTTAAAGCACCTTTTATACTTGAAATCTCAAATTTTTGTGTGAATATCTTCTGTGCTTATCTAGGAAAGCTAGTTACTATATATCTTTGCCTCAAAGAAAATCAGGAGCCATTTCATTGGTAGTTTTACAGGGGATGAGCATTTCAACCTAATTGTCTGTACAGTCTGACTTCTGGTATTACGTTTAAAACCAAATTCCGGTAAAGAGAAAATTATTTTCTTTTCATGTTTGTTTAATAAGATATTAAGGTTTTTTGTTTCTCAAAATGTTTGTATGTCTCTCTTATCAACTTCTTTAATCACATGCATTGATCTTGTCAAGGTCTAGCCCCAGCGGGCAACTAAGCCCCCCTCAGATATTCACTCACTCCCCCCACATCAGGATAGGGGAAGGAATCAGAAAGGCAAAAGTGAGAAAACTCATGGTTTTAGTTTAAGACAGTTTAATAGGGAAAACAAAAGCCATGCATGCAAACAAAGCCTTGCAAGTGCCTGCACCACTTCCCACAGGCCGGCAGGTGCTCAGCCATCTCTAGGAAAGCACAGCTTCCTCACATGAAACATTGACTCGGGAAGACAAAAGCCATCACTCCAAATATCCCCCATTCCCTCTTCATCATCCATATGCTGAGAATAACTCCATATGGTCTGGAGTATCCCTTGGGTCAACTGGGGTCACCTGTCCTGGCTGTGTCTTCTCCCAAATTCTTGTGCATGCCCAGCCTTCTTGCTGGTGGGGTGGTGTGAGGAGCAGAAATGGCCTTGACATCATCTAAGCACTGCTCAGCAGTAATGAGAACATCCCTGTATTTTTAGCACTGGTTTAGCACAAATCTAAAACACATACCTCTACTAGTGACTATGAAGAAAATGAATCCTATCCCATCCCAAGCCAGCACAGTCTCCATCTCAGGACATCAAAAAATCTGACAAAAGAAAGGTCAAGATGTAAACTATCTGAAGGAACATTCATTTTTGGTAGCTGCTTTTTAGAGGAAGCACTGGGCAATTTGAGTGGTTGATGATGGTTAATATTTATGTCTCCTCATCCCTTCTGAGTCTGTCCAGAAACAGAGTGGGTATGATTAGAAATCAATAACTAGACATAATAAACCTACACCTGATATAAAAGAAACTTTAAGACCTTAAAATTGCATCGAGGAAGACCATCAGTTCTTCGAGTACTATTTGCTTGGCGTGAAATCGCCAGAGCACAAAACTATTTTAATTTAATTCCAAAGTGCACTCTAACTTCTTTTACCTTTGATTAGTCTCAGACAAAAAGAAGTCCCACCATTATTGGAAATTACATAATTAAAAGCTCCTCCAACATAATTAAGAGTCCTCATGATTAGATTAAATGACATTTATTTCATGGTGAAAGCACTGAAATCTAGAAAGTGAAAGGGTCAATGGAAAAGAAAATGAAATTAAAATAACCCCCCCCCCCCATACAGGTTGAATTTTTTCCTTCACTGTGATTCATAGTCAGGCTTTAGAAAGCTGCTAAGGTCTTCAAAGGGAACATTAAATTACCTCTTGACTATACTAAGGACTTTTTTCCCCTTTTTGTTAGAAAATGTATAAAAGCCACAAAATTTCAAGGGAGACAATAAAATTAATTAAGAGTGTCATCCATACGATTGCATCGCCAGCTATAGTATTCATGTATTTTCCTTAAATAAGATGTCTAATGGTTAGTACAGGGATTACGTTTGGGATCACATCAAAGTCTGATCTTGTGACCTCTGAGAATATACAATTCTTTTAATTATTTCTCCTGCTAATCAGAATATGCCTTTATTCCTGTAATGAAAAGCAAGCCTGTGTTGCAGGGCACTGTCTTCTCCCTTTCTCTTGAAACTCTTCTGCTACTGAAGCTTAAAACCAAAACCATCAAAACACTTGGTGCAATTTCTCTCCCTCAGTGTAGCCAATCCCTGTAGTTTTATGTCCTAATTCTTTGCCCGGAAATTTTTTACTATTATCCTCAAATTTTGACATGAATATATTTTTCATTTTCTTAAGTATCAGTCAAGATCTTCATACAGTGTTTCAACCTGGCAAGTGAGTGCAAGCTACTTCAGGCATACTTCAGTATGTTTTCTTTTAGAATTTCATTTTTCTGTTCAAAGATGGTAATTTTTTTTTTTAAAGCTACAGTTCTTTCAAATTAAAACCTTCAAGAACACATCATGAAATGTGAGAAAATATAACAAAAGTATAATAGATGTGCACAGTAGTTAGAGCATTTTTGTTCCCCTCTTTTCATCACTTTCCACTTTCTAAATAGAGAAAAAATTACGGGTTCTTTTTTCCTGGTTAGGGAAAACTGCACTTCAAAAATATCTCTGCTCTGTATGAGTGTTAGTCTCTTCAGGATTATTTGTTGAAATAAAACAGTTTTAATCCCTTCTCATGTATTATGGAGCGATCTAAAGTACCGTAGATTTTTGTAATCAATAGTTTTCCTTATTAATACCTTTTACCTTCTAAGTCATATATGCAGACCAACAAGTTTTGTCAAGTGTTGTGTACAGTTATGAATGGGACACATTTATGTCAACAGTAATTGTTTTGGGTTTGATGCTTTTCATTTTGCTATTTTCAGTTGACTTTGTAGCGTTAGTCATCTTTCCAGAGTTTCAGTTAAATGTTATAATGAATTTGTAGAGTACATGTCTCTTGCAACAGAGTTTTACAAAGGATCTCACCCTTTTTTATGTATCGGTAAGTGTGCTTTTAAGCCATTCATGTCATTTTGATTCAGTCAGGGACAGAAATTCAAACGAGAAATACCAAAGATCTCACTGAGAGCTGGAGCATCGCCTGTACACTGTCACAGGGCCAGAGATGTGCATCACCTCATTCCTGCCCCCTCAGCTCAGACTGCCCCAGTCCCTGGAAGTAATGGGACCAGTTTAAAGCATCCAAGTTAAACACTGGACATGAGAGAGTGGATGTTTTCCCCAGGGTAAGCAAGCTCTGACTCCCCAAACCCAAAGTAATTAGTTTCTCATCATGGAGTCAGTAGATTGACAGAGTTTTGATGGATTGCTGTACACACCTCAAAAAAGCAAAGCATTTTCGTTCCAAGTTCCAATATATGTCAGAAGTATTATATAGTCTCTTCAACTGCTTGTATGTTACCAAAAAATGCTTACCTGTTATTTTGTTTACTAGTGGCAGAGATAGAGAATGGAAACTTTCAAACTATATTTTTTTTCCAAATAAAAATTATAAATACCCAAAGTTTATTAAGAAATATTTATAGTGTGAAGTCATATTATTGGTTCATACCATTTTCTACAAATGAGTTTTCTTTTTTCTTCTTTTTCCTGTTTCACCAATGTTTTGTAAACACAAAAGGCAGTCAAAAATGATTTTTTTTCTCTCTCTCCCATGGCAACTTTTTATCACAAACTGAGTAGGGAACAAAAAGGAGACAAGCAGACCAAAATAATTAGAGAGAAAACAATTTGAGGTACCTCTGTTCATAAAAACAGATTGTCTGTAGCTAATTAAAATTACTTAAATTTCACAAAATTCATGCCATAAATTATCTATCATCTCCCAGAAGGAATATTAATTTACCTGGATTTACATTCCATTGTCTAAAAATTGTTTGCAGTATTATTTAAAATAAAGCCAATCATTTGTATACCAAACTCAGAATAAAGACAACAGCAGTGGTATTAATGTGCAATGTAAATACTTTTGAAAACAATGTTTTGGACTATGAGACTTCAGCTATCTCATTGTGCAGTATGACCTGATACACACTTACCTTTTACATTCAATAATATTCACATTCTTCCTTCCATTATGACAGAACAATTTGCATTATATTCCCAAGTGAAGCTATAATGTAGTTGGAAAAATAATAATTTTGAGGAGTGACCTGCTAAACATATACAAAAATATAACTGAGTTGAGTATTGAATCATTATTTCAATTTTTTTTTTTTGTCTCTAGTTGCAAAAGGATGTCATAAATGTGCCTAGTATAATGATAGTATATTGTAATGTTTAAAACTTTAAAGTTATTAAAATACAAAAATACTTTTATGTTTATATATTAAATGTTTCGTTTTTACCAGTGGAATACTATTATCAATATTTGTCTTTAGATTTAGGTTGGCTCAATCAGGCTACTTTCCCTCCTGAAATGGAAAATCAATTAGTACAGGATTTATTCTAAATTAAAGCAAATATCAGATGTAGTGGTCCCATGGGGATGTCATGAGATTTAACAAGACCGAGTACAAGGTGCTGCACCTCAATCAGGACAATCCCCAATCTCAACAGAGGCTGGGGGATGAACAGATCCAGAGCAGCCCTGCTGAGAAGGACTTGGGGGTGCTGGTGGGTGAGAGGCTGGACATGACCCAGCCATGTGTGCTCACAGCCCAGAGAGCCAAACGTGTCCTGGGCTGCATCCAGAGCACTGTGGGCAGCAGGGCCAGGGAGGGGATTCTGCCCCTCTGCTCTGCTCTGGTGAGACCCCACCTGCAGTGCTGCATCCAGCTCTGGGGTCCCAGCACAGGAAGGACATGGACTTGTTGGAGGAGGGCCACAAAGATGAGTGGAGGGATGGAGCACCTCTCTTGCTAGGAAAGGGTGAGAGAACTGGGTTCGTTCAGCCTGGAAAAGAGAAGGCTCCATGGTGACCTACTTGCAGCCTTCCAGTAACTGAAGGGAGCCTAAAAGAAAGATGGAGAGGGACATAACAAGAGCATGTAGTGACAGAGCAAAGGGGGGATGGTTTCAAACTGAGAGACAATAGGTTTAGATTAGAAGTTAGGAAAAAATTCTTTACTGTGCATATGGTGAGGTGCTGGAACAGGTTGCCCAGAGAAGTTGTGGATGTCCCATCCCTGGAAGCATTTTAAAGCCAGTCTGAATTGAGCTCTAAGCAATCTGGTATAGTGGAAGGTGTCCCTGTCCATGGCAGGTGGGTTGGAACTTCCAGTAATAATCCAGCCAAATGTCATCTTTTACTAACTATTTTCACATGAATTAGGGTTCTGTCATTATTCAGTTGTTTCTTTAGTTGGTTCCAATTTGTCTGCAGGAACTCTGTTCATATCTTCTCTAAAATACTGCTTATAAGAGTGAAATGAGAGGATATGGAATTTTTTAGGTTTTCTGAACGGTATTAAGATATGTTTTCCTTTTTCATATAGCTGAGCTGCTTTTTTCACAAGAGTGAGATTCTTGTACCCTATCCTCCTTCTCTTCCTAACTCAAATCTGATTTGAAAGGGGAAAAAAAAGCTATCCAAAACCCATATCCCTCCTTCTTCACTCCTCAACCCATATTATATATTCCAGCTAGGTAAGAAAGCAAAAATTAGGCTAAACAGCAAATAATGAAGTATTCCCAAATGACATCCGAAAGTGATTGCTATGCTTTGCCTACCACTTGGAGGATAGAAGCTGACTGGGAGAGCAGCCTTTACCTAGACAAGCAGACATGTAAAGTTGCACCCCGAACTATTTTACCTGGACTCTAGCAGGCTACTTAGGATCTCAGGAGATGTCATGCGCTGTGGAAAGATGCCCTACCTTTTGCCCCGCTTGTCCAAAACAAGGAATCTAGCTTGTATTGGCTTTTCCAAGTTGCATCCCGATGTAAAAATGACAAACCTCTGCCAATAATCTGTATTTCAATAATTTTTTTCAAAATGACTGTAATGACATTTTCCATTGGCCAAGGTTTTTAGGATTTTCTATTTCCCCTGTATTCCCCTCATTTGTCTTGTACAAATCTGATTTTTCACCTCTTCCATAATGCTAAACTTCCCTGAGTTTGAGGCTGCAATATTTATTTAAACAATACTAGCTATTGAGGCTACACTTGTTTGTTCAAGGACCAAACTTGAAAGCAAGCATTTTAAATTCACCAGCTCTACCTCAGCTGTTCTATAGGGTCAGTCCTGCAAAGCCGCCAATCCTCCCACTGTGGTCCAGGGAAACTGTGACTTGTGCTGTCCTCTGTAAGTGTCACAAATTAAGCTCAAGGCTCACACATGTACTTCACAAGGGTGTTGTAAGGATTAATTTGTTAGTGTTTAGAAAGAGCTTCATAAAAGTAAAGTACCAAACATTATTGTCACATTAAAGACAAGCTGGAGCTCCTTGGACAGAGTTTTTGTATTATATGGGCTCTTTGTGCAGGTAATTATACATCATAAGATATTCATAATTATATCAGTAATTCAAGTTACTCAATCCATATTATGCATGTCTTCTATAAAGCTGCAGCTGTTATGTGATCCATTAAAGGTAGGATTTCCATGTGCTCAGAACAGAGTTTCAAACCAGTCTAATGCTTAAAAATGTCAGACCAGAGAATTGGGACGTTGTTATTAAACTTTAGGTGTGGTTCTGTATCTGTGAGTATCACCATCCACAATTTGTCAGACCAATTACTAAGGAAAGGGAGTTATTTCCTTACAGATTGCTATTTTGACAGATATTCAGAGATACCAATAGATTAAGTTGAAAAGCATAAAAATACCGTCAGGACATGCTGAAAAAAAACTTTTTTGTTTGTTTGTTTGTTTTTAATTTCTGAGTGTCTCATTGCTTTTTCTTTTCCTTTTCTAGCTAGGGTTTTCCTTTATTCTTTAGTCTTTAAACAGTCAACTTTTCATGACAACACTGCAGTTTTTTTAAGGAGTCTGCAGATGAAGCAGAGTGAAAGGACTTGAATGAGTTCTTAGAATAAAAATTTTTCTACTTTTGTTTTTTGCTGTATGTATTTACAGTTTTTAAAATCTGGCTTGAAATCAGCATCTTTTTTAACCAATTTAATAATTTTGAATCATGTTTACAAAGAATCAGGCTAGTGAGATTTTTAAAAAACATCTGTAGAAAAGGATAATATCATAAGCTATCTTGAATTATTCATTTATTCAAGCAGCAGGTAAATATTTCAGTCTTTACTCAGGAGTTAAAACAATCATAGGGAATACAATTCTCAACATGAAAATCTTATTTTATTCCTGTATTAAAACACATATATTTATAATTACAGTACTACTTTGGTACACTGCAGATCTGGGGTGCACTAAAAAGAGCATTGCCAGCAGGGTGAGGGAAGTGATCCTGCCCCTCTACTCAGCCCTGGTGATGCACATCTGGAATGCTGTGTCCAGCTCTGGGCTCCTCAGGACAAGAGAGACATGGAGCTCCTGGAGCAGGTTGAGCAGAGAGCAACAAAGATGGCTTAGGGACAGGAACATTTCTAAAAGCAAAGGCTGAGAAAGCTCAAGAAAAGAAGACAAGATCTTATCAACGTCTGTAAGTATCTAGAAGGGAGGGTGACAAGAGGGTGGAACTAGGCTCTTGGGAGTGGTGCCAAGCACTACGGCAAAAAGCAATGGGCAGAAACTGATGCACAGTAAGTTCCACTTGAATGTGAGGAAGAACTTCTTTACTGTGCAGGTGACTGAGCACTGGAACAGAATGCCCAGAGGGGCTGTGGAGTCTCCCTCACTGGAGATATTCAAGAACCATCTGGACACAATCCTGTGCCATGTGCTCTGGGATGACCCTGCTGGAGCAGGGAGGTTGGAGCAGATGACCACTGTGGTCCCTTCCAACCTGACCCATTCTGTGATTCTGTGGTTCTATGATACACTGAAGGAGACCCAGATAGAAACCTGGCTTTCAGAAGCAAGAACAACTTACAGAAACACAGATATCTGGTACTTGCCCATTATGTTAAGACCACAGGGCAAAGCTACCCAGATAGTCTGAATACAAGTTAGCTGAACCCAAGGCCATATGAGATGCAGAAGATGTTAGAGCTGCATGACAGTACTTTTATTCTTGATTTCCAACTTTTTGTTAAGTGATTTTAGTAGTAGGTTTTCTGTAATATTTACAAGCATGAAAATACATGCTACTGAAATTTTCTGTCCATCTATTTATTTTGACAGTCGATAAATCAGAAAAAAAAAAATATTATCTGTTCCTTGTCATGAAATAGCACTGAGAAACAGGTGTGTAAAGCTTTTCAAAAGCAAATATTTGTTAAATTGCACTAAGATTTCAATACATGAGTAGATCCTCAAAATATCTAAATTTTTTTCATATTTTATGGAAAAATTTAGATCTGAACAATTGCTACTGTATTTTCAGAGTATTAAATGGGTCAATACAATAATGTGTTTAACAGATTTATAAGACAATTTTCCAAAGTACTTGGTAGCTTAAATTTACTTCACTAAGAGTCATAGGAATTAAGCATGTCCATCACTGGAAGGAGATATGATTTAATACTGAAATCTTCATTAAAAATCTTCCTTTTTATTATTTAGTAACTCAAAGCAGAAAAAAAAGGAGCCTTCCAACTTTTAGCTTGCATGGTATTTCCCTGAGTCTGCAGCATGAGGTAAAAGGAGACAGAAGGAATCTGATATTCCCATCATTACCATAACCACATCAAGGCTTGCAGTAATGGAAGAACTGAATTCATTCAGGAAGAAAGCACTAGGCAAACAAGTGTAAATAGATCATTCTGCAACCAAGAAGGAATATCTTTATTTTCAGTTTACTGTTGTTTTAACTGTAGGCAGACAGGAGTGAGCCAACAGCAGAACAAGTTTTGGGAACAGGTTTTGCTTCTTCTTCATGAATAACAAGATTTCTGAATTGCAATGAATAGGGAACAGTTTCCAGAATTCGGCCCCTGAGTTTTTCCTTGAAAGATATGGAAAGAAGAGGGTTTGCTTGTTTTATCAATTCTAATACTTTAATATATCCAAAATATTTTAAAAAGAAGAGTTCCATTTACATCCACCTTACTTTGCATTCTTTTAGAACTTGGTCAGAGAGTCTTCCTGCAAGAAAGATTGAGTACATCATAGGAGATGGAGTTTGAGTCTCACATGAGCTTGAAGAAAAAGGTACCTAAAGATACCTAAATACCAGAAGTAGAGAAGATATTTTGGGGAAAACAATAAATTCAGAACCAGAAAAGAATAATAATGTATACTGATATAAAGAGATGCTAACTCAAGTTCTCAACCCAGATCCTGGGAGCTACAGAGAAAATGGCATTACCTTAACACCTAGGGATTTTTCCAGATAATGAGATTTGACAAAATTGATTTCAGCTTTTTATTTTAGAAGACAAGATAAAATGTCCCATTAAAAATGTTTGTTTGCCTATGATGCATTTCCCTTCCCCCAGCTTAAGTTCTTTTGAACTATAGTTCCCAAATATGACTGTTAAGAAGATTTATTTTTCTCATCAGATCATTAACAGTAATGTAGAATAGCTCCTCTTTATTATTCCTGAAGATGTATATGCTGAACTTTTCACACTGTTAATTTGTATTTCACAGAAAATCACTGTAAAAAGAATCAATGGTTTGTTTGATCAACACCACCAAACCGAAAAACTATTCGCTCCTTCTCTTTGGTCACTTTATCAAGAAGATATTTTACAAGTTACTACAATGAGCATGAATTAACATCCAGCATCAGTACACTCTTAAAACCATGAACGTAATTTATTCGGTAACTGCTGTGAATAGAGTAATAAAATCTACTGAACAAAAGTTCAAGTAATATCAGGAGATGCTTCATCAGCATTTTTCTGATTATCTACCATAACCTCTGGATGAATAGCCACGATTAGCATTTCTAATACTACTTGCCATAGAAGCAGACCAGATCCATGTTAATATTAAAGTAACATGGAGAAAGAAAAGATAAAATCTATCAAGAAAATGTTACTTTTAATAATTTGCACAGGAGTGATTAATGAAAGCCCAACAAATGTTTTGCAGGGTGGCACTAGGCTACTAGCAAGGACTAATATATTCTCCTGCAGATCTGCCCCTATAATTCTTTACCGATTATAGTGATAAACCTCTGAATGGTATAGTGTGGGTTTTGTACCTATAGGTTTAGAAGAATTATTTGCTAGGCTGTTGCACTGTTACAAGAAGAACCTATGCAGAATAAGTGAAATTCAAGAATAACTTCACTCTTTCAGGCAGCACTCTACCGGGTTTTGTGGTAGGCTTCCCTGTGTGTCAGACGCTTCCCAGATTAGTACAGATATTTTTCCAGATACCAAATATCTGAGATGTCTTCTCAGATAATAGTCATTTACCACAGCTTTAGTGTGGCAAGCTTGAAGGAAGAGTCAAGCTCTTTTCCCAACATTCATTTTGAGAGCAGGTCTAAAAAGGGATCCAAACATTCAGAGATGTAGAACATTTTCCAGAAAATGAAGAAACTTTATCCCATTTTCCCTGCAGAAAGAATTGTCAGGGATTGTTGAGAAGTAGTACTGACAGCGCAGTGCAATTGTTGCTTCATAAGAAAGTGCTGCAAAGCTGTTTTTAGAGATGAGCAGCACTCTCAGGCTAGCTAGTATCGATTCAAATCCTTAGCACAAATACAGCTGAACAATTTTTCTTTCCTGCAATGTGGCATAAAAATGAAGCAATCAAGACTGCAAGATGTGAAGACATCAAGTCTGTATTAGTAGGTGCTTAGTCTGTTGGCATGGAAGAATGGGAGAAAGCAGCCTCTAGGCAGCTTTTTCTTACACCTTTAAACTTCTTAGTTGAAAATAAAATGAGACAGTGAAAGAGAATAGAACAGGATACAAACAAAAAATACAAGAAAAGAGAAAAGGTAGGTTTCAGGTAGACAATTTATGCGAGGCAAAGTGACAGTTACTAAACTAGAAGAGTAACTGAAATGCCTGAAGACCAAAGGAGGACAAGAAGTGTTGACACAAAGGCTTCATACATTGTGGTATGGATCTGTCACTACAAGGAAATTGAACATGGGTAAGTGCTATAAAAAGGGATGAGAAGCATTGTCACATTCTCCTGCTTCTCATATCATTTATGGAAAATAATAATTCATATGTCCACCAGTTTTCATTTGAACAATGACTGATCTTTTCTTTAAAATTAAGTCTTGATTTTCAACACAAAGGAAATGAGGAGAAAAGATCTAATAGACACCAAAGTACGATCTAGATATACTTTCCAAAGACTAAGCCCCTGTATTCAAAACTCAAAACCATTTCCCAAGTGTAAAAGTTTACATGGTAAATCTTTTTTTTTAACAGAACTGGGAGGAAAGAGAGAATAAGAGAAGGAAACTTATGCTCTGGCCATTTCACATTTCTTTCTAAAATTGACAAAATTGATAGAGCTGAAGCTGCTGTTTTGAAAGCATGAAAGAGGAAGTCATTGGTTTTCATGTATTCAATTCCAAGATTTTTTCTGAAGAGTTACATGTGGGGCACTGCAATCTAATTTTCAGGACAGTGAGCTTTTTAGCTGGAGACTAAGAAGACAAAAATAAGAAAAAAATGTGGAAAATAATGTCCAATTTTGATGATCCTGATGCAGGAACCAATGGTTCCTGATATAAAACTCTGTCAGACAATAACATCCTCCATAGAACTTGAGCTTGATAATAGCAATCAGTCAGGCAATTGTCATATTCTTCTCACTGTGAATAAATACTGGTGTGGTTATAACACAGGCAACTTTTTATGGAAGTCACAGTCTTAAAACAAATAGATAATGTGCTCCAGGTGTATAATTCATTGTGATTTTGAGAAAGAAATAATTATATACTTAACCAAGATCCTTAAGAGTAATATTTAGAGGTACAACCTACAGAACAACGATTGAATCTTCACTGCAATCAGTGAGGAGATTTAGTTTAGACTCAAAATGCTTTGAGTTAGACAAAACAAAATGAC
Source organism: Eulacestoma nigropectus (assembly GCA_013397775.1). Taxonomy (NCBI): domain Eukaryota; kingdom Metazoa; phylum Chordata; class Aves; order Passeriformes; genus Eulacestoma; species Eulacestoma nigropectus. The sequence goes on along the minus strand of VZTE01004968.1, from coordinate 448,287 downwards.
ACTTTTCCTGGGAAGATGAGAATTGCAACTGATCCCAGTGGTGAAAAACCTTAGCCGTACGCTTGAACCCTGAGTTTGGTGTCAATCATTATTTTCAGCATCCTTTGGAGTTAGAAAGTTTGCTTCAGGATTGCAGCCCTGACTATTGTCTTCAAAACAGAATGACAAAATCCGTCAGAGGGGCAATTATGAATTGTTATTTCTTCTAAATCATGTTAGAATCAAGAGAGCATGACAACGCTTCATCTCATCCCTTTTTGTAGCACTTACATATGTTCAGTTCCTTCACAGTGACAGATCTATATTTCCAGCAGAAGTGACCTACAAGTTCCTGTTGAAATTCAGACACAGTGTTGGAAATAGTTCAGGACTTACATGATAAAGAAGTGCTTGAAAGAACAAGGTCTGGTGACCCCTCAGTGAGGGCACTTTCTGGAAAGAAGGTATTAATTTCTGCTCCCTGTTTCTTGGATGGTTTATGCATTTAGCCTGAAATATTCATTACATGAAATGCATGATATTGTTCTGTGGTTTTGTACAAACTAATTTTAAAACATGTCCAAATAAAGCTATGTAGATTCCCACTGTATATATGAAGATGAATTAATTGAGTTTGTGAGGCTAACAAGCTTTTTAATGGTAATCATAGTTGAGAGTTTCACCTAAAAAAAACCCTTCCTTCAGATAACAGTAGTGTATCTTGATATACAAAACCCCCATAAATCTGCTTAAAGAAGCAGGGAAGTGTGAAAATTTATCCTCAACAATTTTCTAAAAACTATTTTTGTTAAAAGTGTTTTGAATTTCAAATTTCAGACAGCTTTTAATGTGCAGAAGAGTAAGGCTGGTGAGACTCCCAGGAACCATTTAGACAAGACATTGCAAATTCCCTTCCCTGGGTCTGAGCTCCAAGAAATACATCAAAACTGAGCAGCTAGGACATGAACATAATTTTAAAATGCTTCATATTCAAACCTCCTACTTTATTTGAATGCATAGTATGGGTGAGCTTTTCAGAACAGTAGGACTCTTGTAAGGCAATGTTTTTATCAGGAAACAATTAGCTTTTAGGAGAGACTAGAATGAATATTGTATCATATTATTTCTCTGAGCAATCTCAAATTGCACAGAGGGAGTTTGGCAGTAACTAACAGAAGCCTTTAGGAGCCTTATTTCCTTGTCGGGTAAAGTAGAAATATCATTTTCAAAGCATCATTAAATGTATTAAAATCAGCAATATAATTTAAGATGCCCAAGACATATCAAAATTTTAAGTTAGACACCAGCCAACAAAATTCATACCCTCTCCAAAGCGACAGTAAAGTGATAGCAGAAAGATATTTTTTGCTGTGCTCTGTCAAGAAACTGACCTGATAAAAAAATACACCTTGTTCTGTGTCTAGTACAAATCCAGATGCTTCCCTCAGGAGCCTTGTGCCCCTTCAAGCTCCTCTGTCATGGAGAAAGACATAAATCTTTCTACAGATAGTCTTAATACATTGTTGGAAACACAAGTAACACTTTATCTTCCTCCATCAAGTAAAGCACATGGTCACCAGAAGATGCACACACACACATACACACACACATACAAATAAATATTTTCTTGTGGAGCACTTTCCTGGCGCTAGTTTGGATGTGGAGAGAAGTGACAGATTTGCTAGCTCCCAAATCAAACATAATCTCAGTACAAATGAAGGCAGATATGCAGCTCTGCTTAAGGCAGATGGCAGGAAGTGAGGGCTCTTTATTTTCTTTAAAGAGGAAAGAATTACAATTGCATAGGCAATCTGTATTGAACCTCAGAAAGAAGAACAGGCTGTGAGATAATAAAGGACAGATATATTAATATGAAGTAGTATATTCTATGAATGTACAATCAAAATGTACTATCAAAATACAGAATGAGACTTAGCAAACAGGGCCTTCTGAAAATGACCCTAATTTTCAGCAAAACCAAGTAATCCCTTAAATACACAATAAAATGACTCTATTTTACAGTCAGTCTAAAGAATACAGCCAGAGAAAAAGTTACACATGTATGAGGATGTATCTCTTCTAACCTATAAAACCTTAGAGAAATCCAGTTAAGGTATATTAAAGTAGGGATAGGTTATTCTTGTGTTTGCTTCATGCACTTGATAGCACTTTGTATGTTAAAAATCATCTATTCCTTGATATTCTGATTTATTCTAAAATTCCTACAAATTTTATTAAAACACATTTTATGGATAGTGCACATTTGCTTCAATGATTTGAAGGCTGGAGGCAAGGTGATACCATATGCAATAGGAGAACACTCAAAACTCCATTTTTTTCAGAGCTGTTAACATCAGTTGTTCGTATTGTAATGCAAGAAGTCAGAAGCTACAAGATATTTTTAAAACCATGTGCAAGCAGCCAATATAGCAGGCACCATATTTAGTGCAGGTTTACTGCAGTTCAGACAGTAATTCTGCTTGGGAAGCAATGATCTTTGGGAAATAAAACGGACAACCAGGGCTGTCCAGTTTTAATTAAACTACAGTTGTGAACAAGGTTTCAATGTTATGGTTCTTGTAACACACAGAAAAGTTAAAGGCTTAACAAAAGACTAAGGACTTTTGGCCTAATTGGAAAGCAATTGAAATATTTTTATGCAAATGAACAGATTGAATAGTCTGTGGAACACAACACATAGAAATACATATTCACGTATCACAAGATCCCAGCAGATTTGACTTACCTATTTTGCTCTTGAAAGACATGTTTTGATTTCATGGTGATCTCTCTCAAATGCACAAACACAACATGAAAAACATGCTGTTAGCACTGTAAGTGAAATTATATGTATTGAAATGTTATTAATGTTTCAAAGGGTTCGTATGGATCTTAGTTCTGACGTCATCTCTTCATGAGCTGTGTCTGTGGCAAATAGTAGGAGACTATTTGATGACCATGGGTGCATCCTCAAATCCTATCTCACTTTTGAAACATTCAGTTTTGACATTAAGACCTGAAAGGATTGGATTACAATTCTTTATTTTCAAAATTTATCTTCTGACATCATCACTGCAAGAATACTGTTCCAGGATCTGACTCCTTTTTCTCACTAAGTACTGCCTTTTCCACAAAAATTAGAATAGCCACACTTAATTTGTTATTAGTTAAGCTATAAAGATGTCACTTACTCTGACGGAGGATACCATTTTTCCCATTACTACAGTAGTATTGTCACATGTCAAGGCCCTTTACCTCTCCTTTGGAAGAGATCATCACTTCAAGAGTTCCCTTGCTCATAGTCTGATTTATTGCCACAGTACCAATGCAGATAGCCAAGTGGATGAAGAAGATGCACTGAGGTCTTCCTCCCCTGCTCAGCCTCAGGAGCAGCCCTTGCCCAGCAGCCAGGGAGAGGCTGCTAGAGGTATCCATTCCCAGGTGAAATGAATTGCAAGACATGAGGAATAATGGGAGGGGTGAATCCACAAAACCCCTGGTAAGGAAGTCAACTAAGTAAAGAGCGTCTCCACTCAGTGCTGTGATAAAGCAAGGTTTTCTGCTCATTGCTGCTCCACCTCCTGCTGATGTCCGTCCCTGAGGTTTCTTCTTTCAGGCTGAAATACACTCCTTCCATGATGTGTTCATGCCATTGCATGTAATGATATTCATTTTGTAATTTTCATTCAGCAGGACATGTTGGAGCCTCCCTCCTATAAAATCTTTTTCCCAGAAATGTTGGAAATAACTCTGTGTAACATTGTCTGCTTTCATCTACACAAAGATATAATCTCTAATCAGGCTTTGCCACAGGATTCCTAGTCTATCAAATAACTGCTTCTTCAGAGTTTATTTTCTTGTCCTGTGAAAAGACAGTAGGGTTTTTTTTCAACTCCATCTGTGCGAAAAAATACCTTCATTTTAGTTCTGTTCTCAAAAGACAGGCACATTTTCAGCTCTTTCTTTACTTGGTGTCTCGGATTAACTCTTTCCTTGAAGGTTGTATCATGTTATTTTGAGTCATGTTCTGTGCAGAAATCATCATTTTTCCCTGCATCCTGTTTTCGGCAGAGATGAAACATACCTTTTGAAGGTTATTCTTCTGAAAAAAACAGGATGACACCAAGTAACATGAAATTGCGCAGTTTGAAAGTATTATAATAGGGAAACCTGCAATGATGGTATGTTTGGAATCAATTCTACAATCAATGGTGGTATGAAATGTACAGAACACTTATTATAAAATTCACCTAAAATGAATTTGGTGAGTAATTGCATACTTCAGAACATAACACTCACTGTGACACTACAGATATTGAATGCACAAAGGGAAATGTATAAAGATTTAATGTATATGAATATGAGTGTATAAAATCATGGTATGTGGAGAACATACCATGTTTTACCATTGTGTAAATTCAGAGCCTTTTTGAAACCTATTTACATGGTAGTACACAGAAAAGTTAGGGCAGAGGGGACAAAGAAACCATGAATAGATGCAATCATAAAATAAATGAGCTAAAAATCTTACAGAAGTTCTGATAAACACACTTATTTTTGTGTTCAATTAACTAGCATGACAGAGAAAGATAAAACTGCAAATAAATCCAAATACACTAAAGACTGTTTCAAATGCACAAGTAATGCAAATGTACTTTCATGGAATAGAAATGACCAGTTTTATTGGTGATAGAAAGTTTTCCCTCTGGGTTAGGTTATGTGTCAGACTCCAGAAAAAACCTGAAACAAATTATATCTGCTTTTTTATTGTTATTATTCTCTCTCATATTGTTCATAGCATACTTTTGTGAAGGTACCTCATTGCTGTGTTTTCTCATCTGAGCAAGCCTTTATTGCTGTTTAACATTTTTCATAGACATGCAAAATTAGACTCAGATGTGCTAGCACAAGCATGCCACTTCAAGATAGGTGTTTTAAGAAACAGCTACCAACTGCACATTCATGTGGGACTACAACCACCATTTGTGTCTGAGATTAAAACTGTGAATTTTTGGGGCAGCTTCTTCTCCAAGACAGCCACAGTATACTGTACAGATAAATTGCACATCACAGTATGTGGCTCTGATCAAAGGCTTGGAAAATTTATATGATCTATCCTTCCCCATACAGTTATCTCTAAAAACATGCTTCAATTCTTAAGGCAAGGTCATGTCTACCTCAGAAATCTCTGTTACAGAACATAGAATTTACACTCCCTCCCTCCACCATGAAAATCAGAGCACCAGTGATTTTCTCATCATTTCTAATACAGTTGCTCAATAAGTGGTTTGGTGTATTACCACACTTAGCAGTACTCTACTCATTCCTTTCTGCTGTTCCTGAAAGCATCTGACTAAGTTAGGCATCCATCTCAGCCTGAAAAAATAAGACCTGGTCTCTTTCCAGCTCCACGGGTAATTTCTTTTAATGTTTGGAATAAGAGGGGTTACTCTTGATGACCTGGGAATCAATCCTCCACTGACACCTTCCCTGATTGCTCACTGTTGCTTGCCATTCTTGAGACACTCACAGGATTCAGACACCACTGAGAGCCTGTGAAGCAGATGGAAAGAAAAGAAAATCCAGCCCAATGATCATGAATTGATAGTCTTTAGCATAAGGTATTGGCGGTTCAGTTGTCGTTTCTGTAGTGATATAGAAATCCATCGTATATTATCATGCTAACTTTGTAGTATTAGGTAGTTACAAAGGTGTGTTGCCAGGCTGTACCCTAGCAAAGTGACAAGGAGGTCAACCTATACCTTTCACCAATAAACTGGTGTTGTTTCTTGCAGTGGGTGTAGGGTCTGAGCAGCAAAATCAAGTTGGCTCTTATGTTTGTCTTGTATTGACCACTTGTATGGTAAAATTAAACTGCTTGACTGAGGGGTTTTTTAAGTAGTGAGTGCTACATGGAAAGGACAGGGTTAATGTAGTGAGCAGGTGCATGTGACAAAGCTTCTTCCCTTTCAATCATTACCTGATGGACTTGTCAGAACTGCTGACATTGTGGGAAAGTGTACTAAAGGAAAGTGAAGTTCGAGTGAAAGTGAGTGACAAGGGAGGAACTGAGGGGCTTTAAGGGACTTACAGTGAAGGGAAGAGGTTTTCTTGCTTTCCCCTTCGCAGTTCCATCAGGTCCTTGGCACAACTCAACCAAATCCGGGATCAGGACATATTCCTAATGTCTGCAGCAGAGGATACTTTGTTCCACTTCTACTCTTAATTCTCCTTTCCCCTTGCACCTTCTCCTGTTCTCCTCCTTGTCCCACATCCTTCCTCTCAGGACAATGTCCTCTCTCATGTCCCCACTTAAAGCCCTTGCTCAGCCCCTGCCCTGCCATTCTCCAGTGCTCCCTGCCCAGACCCTCACACCCAGCCTGGTTTTAGGCTCCAGGCAACTCTTTTAAATAGATTTGTCACACAGCAGGTAAAAGCTCACTTCAACAATGTCATTGAATATATATATTATGCTTTGAGAAACCCTTCCCATCTCCACCAAAGACCTTCCCAACTTCTCCTCAAGACTTCATATAATTGTGTATGGATATGATTCATGGTATAACCATTCCCACTCTCCTTTGCCATTAGCCAAGTATTTCCTTGAATATTGCATGAGGAAATGGTATAGAAAAAATTAATGACAGAACTTTATAGAAGGGAAAACCCCATGGCCTAATCACTTCTGCATGATTTTCACATCAAATTTTCTGAAAATCTGGAACTTATCAAAGCTTAGGAAATAAAATATTTTTCAAATAATAAGTCAATATAAAAATACGAAATTTAGACCCTCCCCTCCCCCCCCAAATTGTCTGCTAACGTGAATACAAAAAGATGTAACTCTTCAATATTATAAAATTGGAAATGTAGGGTTTTGGAGAGGAAATGATTCAGAGGCACCAGTATAAGTCCTAAAAATAGTATGTTCATTATTAAAAAGTAGGGTACATTTTTAATTCTTTCGACAAGCTCGTTTAAAAACACAAACAATGTCTCCAAATTTTTTTAATTGGTGTTATTTGACTTCATTCATCTAGTTATGACTTGTACTAAAAAATTGACTCACAACCTAAACATATTCTGATTTAATGGAAAGAAATCTCACAAACAATACACTAAAACAAGCTGACATTTATTTTTTATCAAATATACAGTGACATCATAATATACTTCGAGAATTTAAGTTGCTTTTAATTTGAAAAGGGATTGTTCTGCACCTTCAGTTCTGTTTATAATCTAATTCTGAAAAACTGATTCTTATTTAGCAGAACAAGTTCTGAATGTAGATATATGTGGATACATGTTCTGAATGTGGATAGAAATAGCAGAAGGAAGGAAGTTTAGCATTAACAGCCTTTGAGTAAATTAAAAAACAAATTTTACTTTTGGAGAAAGAACAATTCTGCAGACTTACTTGCACTTTTCAAATATTTCAGATTTTATTTCTTAATTATCTTTCTTTTTCCTCAAGATAATGCTTGTGGGCTCTCTACTCATGACAGTATTATAATTCTGTGCACATACACTGCTGAATATAAAATATAAAGCTGTTTGTTTGTAAGCACATCTTGAAAAACACTGGTATTTTCGTCCAAGAACAATACCTATTGTGGATTAATCTTTAGGATTTAGCCCTGCCATACTCTTGATTATACCCAGAAGCCTAGATTACATTAGTTTGATCTTAGCAAGGAATAGATTGAAGTTACACTGCCTCTGCTGGTTTTAACGTTAAATTACCTTTTCTGAGTAGTCTAAAGGAATATTTAAGTACCTTTTCAAGTCTGGGGAAATTTTCCCATTGGAATAAAGAAAAACATAACACATCCATATTTAGAAGGAGTTTTCCATGGAAGTGCTGTGCAAACGTGTATTTTGCTAAAATTTACTTTTAAACAAGAATAAATTTCTGGAATTAGCAGGATACACTATTTTTACATTGGAAAAAAAATCTCTTACAAGTTCAAATGTTTTTGTTTGAATATATAAAATGAAATGGTGAAAGAATTAGAGAATTTAATGCTGTTGAAACAAAACTTTTCTCACCATTAGTTTGAGATTCTTACTGAAGTGTTTCAAATTTCTCATTTCTAATTCAACTCAGATTAGCCCAAAAGTCAAAGTCTCTCATTTATATATGCAACAGAACTTTGTTAATCATAACAACTGTAATCCCAGTGCAAAGGTTTTTAAGGGTTTGTAAATGTGAAAGAAAATAAATACACCCCAGATGCGCACCTATAATTTTTCATAGTTAAGAGATTCACATTTTCAGTCCTGTTCAGTGGATGAATAGGAGAGAGATCTTTGGCTGTGAGATTACCAACACATTTTCCAGATTTAGGTAATTGATCTGGTTATTGAGACAGTTGAGAGGGGATCTCATTAGAGCATATAAATATCTCAAAGTGGGTGCCAAGAGGATGATGACAGATTCTCTTCAGTGGTGCCCAGCAACAGGATGAGGAGCAATGGCCATAAACTAAAACACAGGAAGTTTCACCTCAACATAAGGAAAAACTTCTTTCCATTGAGGGTGGCAGAGCACTGGAACAGGCTGCCCAAGAGTTCATGGAGTCCCCCTCTCTGGAGACATTCCAAACCCACCTGGACACATTCCTGTGTCACCTGCTCCAGGTCGCCCTGTCTTGGCAGAGGGGTTAGATCATCTCTGCAGGTCCCTTACAACCCTAATGATCCTGTGATTGTGTGATTCTGTGATTCTGTAATTTGGACAATTTTTGAAATATTTTTATAGCCTTGAAGTGTGATTATGATTACGTTTTACTTTACATTTGCTTTCATAGGTCTTTGCTCATTATTGAAAAACCACATAATAGTATAAAATTAATAAATTTAAAACCTGTTGGTTTTCAGATGTGGCTGACGGAGATATGGAAGTTTTAGAGAAATAAGTTAAACATTGTATGTATTCCATATTCCACAGACATATTGTAAATACGTAAATCCCCAAAATATGTTTTTTTGTGAAGGAAAGATGAAAACACTTGCTAAAGTAAGTTATAGCATTCCTGCAGCAAAATTTCTTAAGCTATTTCTGATTAAGGATCACCACAGGTTTTATTTTAGACTTCAGGTGTTTCATAAAAGTTTAAGGGAACATACTGTATAAATTCCCCAGATACACAGAATATGTTTCTTCATGCTGAGTTAGTTTGAAGCAAACAATACGTCTGCCTAAGAGACAAGTCTTGAAATGAGCATCTGTTTTCTGGTGTGATCTCAACATGATTTTACATGTTGCTCTCTATTATTTTCTATTATTGAAAATTCTGGCACAAATTAAAGAAAAATTATCTACTGTTGTTGAGCAAGCTACAGAGGTCATTAAGTAATAGTTGCTATGACTTTTTCATAAACATTTAACCAATTTATGTCAGTGAAACTGTGGTTATGTGCCCTTGAAACCGGCAGGTTGGACAGTCAGGGTGGTGGGAGGTGGGCATCAGCTGAATCAGTCAGTGGAAGCAGAGAGAAATATTCTCTGGCTAAAATCAGCGTACAGTGAGAAGAAAAGCATCCAGGTGTTTGGGAAAGAGATTGACCCAACAGCAGGGCATAGAAGGTCATTGTTTGAGCTTGTCCCTTCAAAAGACTTTGTGGGAGTGAGAACTGAGACCAGTTTTTCAGCTGGGGAGCTGACCGGATAACAGAGATGAAAGAATTGACTTCCCTAAGAGCAAAAGAGACACTGGAGTGAAAAAAACCCCATCTCCTAGTGGAGGAGAGTTCCAAAAGTGACAGTTGAAAGAGAAAGACTTCACAGAAATGACCAGCAAGAAAGAAAGACCCAGTGACTGTAGCGAGACAATAGAGGGATGGTGAAGGCAGAAATTGCATAAATGATGTGAGGCATCATGGAAAATGGGATGCGGGAGACTGAGCAGCAGACTAAAAAGCTGCAGTGTTTGAAACTGAGAAGTAAAGAGGAAAAAAAGATCTGAATACAAAGTGTTATCAAAGAGGTTGCTGTCCTTTAAAATCCTATGTCAGCTCAGACAAGCCAGTTTAAAAACTTGGCATGTTAGAATAATTTTGGATATGTATTATTCATAAATTAAAACTGTTTCATTGGAAGCTTGTCATTGATGTTCATGAAAACAGTAATAATGCTTTTAGACCTGAAACACACAGTTAGAGGTGCTTTCTTTGATCCCTGGGCAAAAAAAATGCACAAAAGAATTGCACAATACAGTATGTGAAGAGCTATTTTCAAAGCTGTAGAGTAATCCTAATCCCAAACAGAATCAACAGAAAGGACAGAATAACCCCTTTCTGTAGTAAGCATCAAGCACAGAGCTTAATTCAGTGGGACATACTTGCCTTGCTCAGCACAACACAAGCAGTCTCTGTGGATGCCTGGGGGATTCTAGCAGTGTTAAACACAATGGGTGCTTCTCGCAGCAGAAGCAGGTAGCCAGGTACCGGCTGCAGTTTATAGGGACTTCAACATCCTCTTGACCAAGCCCTCAGCCATAGGGAGCACCAGAACGAAGAAAAAAACCTAAGATCAGAGGGGCAGTACAGTTGAGAGGAGGATTATGGTGTCCCAAAGTGGTAGAAAGTTTGTATAGATGAAAAAAGAGGATGTGAAGGAAAAAACTTGGTCTCTAGTTTTTCAGCTCTTGGTTTTTCTTCTAATCTCAGCAAGTTTTTTTCTTTCTCAGTGTTCTCTGTATGTCAAATTTCTTCAATTTTTCAGGGTTTTTTCAATAGGTACATCAGTCCTTGCAGTAAGTGGATACCTGGGTAGTCTGAAAAACATCTATAATTACAATGTTTTCAATCTTAATGAATTCTATTTGGCAAGGTTAATTAGAATTAGCATGCTTCTATAATATACTTACATTGAATATATAGGTTTCATATAGAATTTAAAGGATATAGAATAAAAATCTTTTATTCAATGCGTAATGTGTTTTTTAGATGATGGAAAAATTTTCAGTTCTTTCCACTTCTTCTGACAGCTTGTGTTCGCAACTGAGATGACTCAGAGGAACAACATTTATGCTGAGCTGACTTTCTGAAGTTGATGCATTGCTCCAGGATGAGTATTACTGTTACTGTGTGACTGACTTCTTCCTGTTATAATATAACTACAGTTAGACCCACCTAGAATAATTTCTATGTACATAATTTATGCAACTGCTTGAAACAAGATGACTCAGGGTAGTACTGATAAGTATATATGATAAGGAACTTCAATGATTTTGAATATAAAACCAGATTCTCTCAAACTCTTAAAAAAAACCCTTAAAAAATCAAGCCCCAGGGAAATGATGACTGATTTTTCACCAAACCAGGAATTTTTCCTCATTCTGCTTTGCTACTGAGGATAACAAGCATTGTAATAGAATATGACACAACAAAGTCTTTTAGGGTTAATTTGCAAATGCCGTTAATGGCAGATTCTTCCTCAGAACACTCCCTTCCTAGGTTTTCAATGTGGGGGCATATAAAAATACAGTTGTATTTTTAATTTTCTTAAAGGAAAGATTAAATAGATGTCCTCAAGCAGCATTTGCTTCACACCAACATAGCCAAAGCCATAAGCCATTTTGTTCATCATTTGTCCAAAAAGAATTTGAGACTATTCAAGAAATATCTATATCCAGTCCTGCTGCATGTATTAAAAATAGAATGCCATAGGAGATGCAGTTATCCCAGTTTGATCCTCAAACATAGGTTAATTACATATTATCACAAATGTGATGCAATTCTTCATACTTTGCCAGAGCCCAGTCCCACACCTAGTGAGTACTCAGAACTGAGAGGAAAGAGGCCACCAGCCCAAAGCTTTTCCTGACTCCTTGTTGAAATCAAACAGTGCTGAGGAGCTGGCACAGAATAAATGCTGAAGGAACAACCTGGCATGTGCAGTTTGGGAGTATGACTTCAGAAAAGGACTTGGGATAGAAAACTTTTGGGTTAACCTTAGTTTGGGACATCACTTACATGATAAAACTAAAATGCACTGTCAAAATGTTGATGGATATGGCAGAGAGAAGTCATGGAAATCAAGCTGTTCCACAAGAAGCATTTTGGAAGAATACCATGAGAGAAAATTAAAGCAAAACATTTAATTCTGGTGATTATGAACTTTACCAGCATAGGTAGCTGTGATGCTTTTTTTCTACTTTTCTTCTGTGAAGACTTACAGTCTATTTCACTGCCAGTTGTTATAAATTTCAGGATTGCCTTTAGGAATTTCAGTCAGAGTTTCAGTCTAAATTTCATATAGGTAAGGAAAATTAGGCTTTGGCACTGAACAGTGTATATTAGGGAGTAGGAGGCGATAGAGTTTAAAGGATTGTTTGTCATGTGCTTGCTAATGCAGGCCTTCTTCACCTTCAGAAAATTCCTGATTTCATCAGCGTCAGAGGTAAAACACCAAGTCAAAGGAGCACTGCATATAATTTCCTTTATTACTGACAATCTTCCAAGGAATGCCAACAAATTAGCATTAGAATTGGGCAAATATCTCCATAAGAAATTCAATAAACACAGAGATCACCACAGTGCAAATAGAATGTCTTCACAGATATGTAGCTTCAGTGATAAATTATATCACATAAAGTGCTGCACCCATTTATTTGAGATTTTCATGGGTCTTACAATATTTTTTTAATTTATTGACACAGCAACAAATAAATGGTGTTTAATAATAATCTTGGAAAGCAAGTTTGCAATTCATGGTTCACACTGGAAATCTAAGAATTGTGCTTAACCAATCATCAAGCAAAGAAGCAAAAATATACTAGATGATATATTTTGAAGATGAACAGCACAAATTTTGAATAATGAATGCTTGCAATAAACTTCTAACAGACAATCTTCAGAGGAAAAATTGTTCAGAGAAATAATACAGTGAATAATGAATACACTGGAGGAAATAAAGGCCTGTATACAGACAAATATTGCACAGAAAAAGAGATAAAATATAATAAACAAATAAAGAATTTGTTATGAATTATTCACCTGTATTCTTGCTTATGAAAAAGAACATACTTTCCTCTCACTTCTCCTGTCAAATGTCTCAAGTTACCTCATTGATTATATCCATTCTATTTCACAAATATACCCAGGCTGTGTTAACTTCTGTGTTACCTGGCACCAGTGTCCCCGAGAGACCAGTGCTCTGAATTAGTCAACAGAGTTTACACTGACTGAGATCCTGGATTGTATTTCCCATTCCCTGTCTATACTGGTGTTCTCATTTGGGCCCACTAATGTTAATGAACTAAACCTTGTTATCTCAGTAAAATACAAAATTTTTCATATATTCATAGATGTGAAGTTTGGAAAAAACTATTACATCATCCTATTGGCTCTCCTCCTATGAAAAGAACCATAAGATTTGCTAGCTTAGGAGCTCAAAGAAATTCAAAGGTATACTTTTTTTTTTTTTTTAATATAGTCCTTAAGGGAAAAAAAATGGGGGAAAGGAAAAAAAACCTAATCTCAGAGTTTAAATAGTTAGCCTAGGTCACAGAACTTACTGTAGGGCAGAACTGGGAATGTCTTCCATTTTCTATTGCAGTTATTAAGCTACAACATTTTTCACTGGATTTCCCAAAATCAGAGGCTGAAGGGAGAAAATTTAGCAGGGGTTCGTAACCCAGCAAGCATATAGGTTCCGAAATACAATTTCATGTTTAACACTGCTGAAGCATTTTTGTTTTGAGTCACTGCAAGTGTTAACATCTCTACTTTGCAACTGTCTGAAAAATTGAATAACATGAAGAAAGCTTTCCAGACGTTGTGTTCAAAAAGGGTTGGGGCCTAGGAAAAAGATAAGATATAGATAAAGTTAGAAAAAATGTACATATTTTATGAAAACTTCCTGGAAACTCTACTGTATAATTTGAACTTCTTGCTGCATTGCAGTATTATATAATTCCAAAAGTGGGCATGTGAGACCCAGAGAATACTTTCATCGACAGTGAAGGATATTTAAAGACCCAGTGTGCAGTGCTATAAAGGTTTATCTTGTGAAAGTATTTATGTATTAATAACACTTCAATTGCAGGGTATCCACCATGTGAACAGTACTATTACAAAATGATGGATTTTCTAGAATGACACTAAATGAGAAATTCAGTGCTGACCCAAGGGGACAGATGAGACAAATAGGTACAGTATCTGTCATTTTCCAATCTTCTCTGTTTTTGCATCAAAAGATGTGACTGCATACACCTGGAGAAACCAATATCATACACATACATTCCAGTGATTCAGCTCTCAAATACCTCCATTTCTGTAACTGGGCTTTCTATTTTTTTATATATTGTTAGTGCTCAACCAGGTATGTTCCCGGAGAAGTCTGGGTTTAGAGAGCCACGTTATTTTTTGCAACTAAAATCTGCTTTGGAAAAAATATGAACTATTTCCCACCTTGTCAAGAATTAGTCATTGATACAGTGCTAATTTAAACAAACACATTCATCTTGTCCTACTCATGCATTTATTAGCCATTTATGTGTCATACTGACTACTCGTTCCGTATGAGAAGGATCAGCTCACATTAAAGCCTTGCAAGAAGCAAGCAGCTTGCAATTTCAGAAACTATGCGATCTAACTGATATCACATGCATTAGATAAGAAAATACCAACGCCTATTCAGCACAGACTTACAGAGAAATTATATTGTCTCTTTTCATGTGTTCTTTGTGTAGGTCTCTAGTACATTTCCTCCTTTGAAAATGAGTGTATAGTGCTCCTGGCTAAACTTAGCCAGCCTGGAGAGTTCTTATTAACCAGGAAAGACATATTTTCTTAGAATTTACAAATGTTGGAAGAAGCTCACTGACTAATTTTCAGAATTAATTTGGAGGCATTGCCTAGGCTCTTCCAGCCTTATGCCTACTCCATAATACTTCAATCTGAAATAGATCCCTTATAACCAGAACATTGTAATATAAGTGGCAAAAGGAGAACATGTATTAGGGAACTCTTGTGTTTCTGGGATGTCTGACTCTACAGCAAATGAGAACATAGGGATATGGATTCATCAAGGAAATACCAATGTGATACCAAACCACATTTAACATCACTTACTCTTCATCATTTTACTTGATGGATATTTAGCATACTGAGCCATCACTCAATCATTTTGCCATTTTATGGCAATGGTAAGTGGTAAAACCATTACCCAAGAAATCTGCATATATCTTGTAGCCAGCATGTTCATCTAAGATATTTTCATAATTTGTAGACTATACAGCATAACTGTCTCCTGTAAATTATCAGAAGAGAAAATTCTTTCTCCTTCAGTTTGGCAAAACTTTTGATCATCCTAATGAAAGTGATAACCCCACTCTAGACTGAATGTGAGATGACAAGTATATAAAAGTAAAAGGTAATTGATTTATTTCTTGCATATTTACAGCTTATTTAGAGAAGTATGATGTAGATGCTCATGCAGTTTATCTACATATTAGAAATTACTATTGGAAAAAAAATTAAGTCCTTTTTAGAACTTTAATGGTCAAGCTATATTGTCTGATTTCCATTCCATTTCTTAAAATCCATATTTGGTATGTAGCAGAATATCTGTACAGCTCAGAACCTGAGATAGGCTTGCCCACCTTATTTATAGACAGCACAGGTCTCTCCAGTATAATTATCTGTATTCCTGTAGCAATCTTTTATGATTACTGTCAGGTTGATGTAGAAAAGTTAGCGTTGTCCCTGTGTGCTATTTTTGCCACAAAATCTTTGTAGGTTGTTCATTTGCAAAGCCCACATAATGCCATGTTGATTTTCTTTCCCTCTGATGAAAATACTCTCATGTGATGAATTGTTTCAATAGTTCTAGCGCTGTTATTCTATTTGCATAATGGAGATAAAAACTTTATACTTTTTTCTGTCATTAATATTCTTGGGATTAATTTTGATTCTGTGGATGGTTTTCAGTTCTCTGTGTTCACAAATATTTAGTCTCCTTATCAAGACTAGGTTTCCTTCTCTCCTTCTGTTTTTATTTTTGGTACATATGGATAAAAACATAGCTATAAAATAAAAATTAAACTAATCACCATTGTATGTAGGTCTATCGTGGTATTACAGGAAATTATTGCCAGGCATCCTCAGCTATCTCAGGGAGGACATCTGTTTTGAATAATTTTGACCTTGTTATGAAGAATAACACATTTCAGGTGGACAAACGTGCAATCTTTCCAATGTTTCTGATAAATGCAATTAGAGGGAGTTTTATTTTGGCTTTTCCATGTATAGATTAAATCCAACTAAATAATGAAGGATATTTTCGGTGTTACTTGCCCAGGGTTCCTATTGTGCCAATTTAAGTGTTGCCAGTGAATGTTTGTCAGTTAGGAATGTCATGTTTAAAAACTAGTAAGACTAGTAAAAACTCTTTCTCAGTATGTAGAACACCTTTTGCAATTCTTGTATATTTTTTTTTAACACTTTTTAGTATAAAATTACTCTGTTCTCTTAGTATCACTTTTTAGATTGCATTTCTTCTATTCTCCCACCATTCTCAAGATGTCATATGTTTAGTACCCCCAGGTTTATCTTCATACAAACACATTCTTAACTTTTAGAAGTGGACTAGATAAAACAAGTACAAGAAGTAAAGTGCTGAATATATTTTTTTAACATTCTTGTGAGTTTGCCTGGATTTACCAGGACTGAGCATTATTTGGAAAGTTCTGTGCAAAACTGTACAACAAGGGACTCTAACTGCTATTTTTCTTCTAAGGACTTTGATTTCTCACTTGTGTTAGAATGAAGTGATAAATACCAAATCACTAGACATGTATGCAAAAATGGCCTAAAGACAGAATTAACCCTAAAAAAGAGGAGACTTCAGATGTTGGAATGCTTTGTCCTGAGTTGTGCTGGCCTTCTTAATATGCTCAGTGATGTTTGACATCTTGGATGACTCAGCAATGACCCAGTCTAGTGGGGAAATCTGGATATGTATATCGAATTACTGAAAATACTATTTCCCACTCTGAAAGAAAGTAGAAAGTTTCATAGGTAGTAGACTAAATGTAGATTTGCGCAAGTGAGTGTGCAGGTGCACAAATGTGGGTGGGTGGCTGGTTGTGGATATGAAGTATAAAGAGAGCACAAGAGTTTACAAGTAACCCCCAAGTCTGGATCTCCATATGAAAGAAGAAATGTAAAGTACTTTATTACATTTTTTTTACTTTCTAAAATTACTCTAATGTATACATTTTACCATTCTGTTTGTCTAGATTTCAAATACAGCTTCTCTACTCTTGAATTAGCAGCTTTATTTTTTAAATTTTTTTACCCTGAAACCAGGTGATACACTTGAGATCATAGTTTATTCTCTTTAAATGAATTTATAAAGGCAAAAGTTATTAGCAGATATTAGTGTAAGGCAAATTATTTTTAAAGCTAGATTAACCTAAATGTATCAGATGATTACTGCTACATTCCCAAGGAAGGGAGGGGAAGGTACCACCCAGCATAGCAGAGGCTTTCCTTGCAACTGCTGGTTCTCAGTGCAGGAAGGAAACATACCTGGAAAGAATTGTGCATATGAGATCTTCCTTACAATGATTTAGAAAATGGGTGTCATCAGGACCTACCAGGTAACAGATAATGTGTTCTGGGATGGTGACTGACTTTTGTAACCCCTCTTTACCTTCCCATGAACAGAGTGACAGCAGGAAGGAGTCAAGCCAGTGGTGGCACCAAGGGTATGGAACAGAAAACTGTGGGGAATAAAATGAAAGAAGGCAAAGCCAAAGTTGAAGATGAGACAAAGAGGTAGAAAATGGAGGAAAATATAGATTTCAGTCATTCAGTAGCTTTAAGATTTTATCATGATAGTTGCTGCTTAACAGCCTGAAGCAGCTTGTGACAACAGGCAACCCTTCCCACCCCTCTGACCACAAACACGTTTTTCCTTTATTTTTCCCAATCTTTTTTTGTCTTGTCCATTTAATTTAAGAATTTTTTGAGGCAGATCTGTATGTCAATAAATGGTTGTGGAAAGTTCATTGTGACAGCAGGATGACCTGGGTGAGAGATATTGCTGTATATATAATAACAGGTAACATAAAATCAACTATAACAATTTTTTTATTTTATTGGGTGAAGGTCCCTCTAGTTCCAAAATTGTCAGTGTTCTGTTCACAGCTCCATCACTTTTGTTTCTTAGCATTCATTACATTAGAACTAAATAAAAGTCTAGAAGTGATTAAAATAGACCAACAGTTGTTAAAATTAAACGATGAATCCCACAACATCATAAACTTCCTTCATCAGTAATTTTATATCCTGTCACTAGACAATTTGTTGCATTTTGATATAGTCTGTGTGAAGCAATGTAACTAATTGTTAGCATAATTACTAACCCCCATTTCACTAAAAGTTAGTTTAAATTTCGTCTTAGCTTAATGTTTTGAGTAAAGAAAATTTTGCATGTGAGTGGGCTCTCTACTTGTTTGGAGCAGAATTTCTCTGATTTCATGTTAGAGATATAAGCTTACAGAATTGCCAGAAGAATAAAAATGGCAAAGTATGCTGCGTAATAGTAGTTGCAGAATATTTAAAGTATATACTATAAATCCAAGAAAAAATTGACAATCCAGATCAATTTCATTTGCATTTAGAGATAATCAGTTCCAAGAATGAAATGTTACTTGATCAGGTAATGGCTTCATTAACAGCAGTTAATCACATGCTACCTTCACCTAATTTTCAGAACTTGGAATTAGTTATTCAAATTATAGCAATTAAAATATCTCAGTCAAGGACTTGATTCATTTGAGAAACATACTTATGCAAACTCACCATAGATTTATTGATCAATCCTAAAAGCCAGAATGTGAGATGAATATCTAATTCTAAAAGAAAAAATGTGGTATTAACTAGATAAATATAGGATTCTACATGTAGAATAAATGGAGACATGAACAAAATAGGGGTTGTTTTCTTATTTAGAGGAAGCTGAAGTCTGGAATTTTACTGTCTCTTCATTAATGTAGAAAAAGTAGAATTTCCTGGTTTTAGAAACACAAATAACATATAAGAGCTACTAGCAAATTTGTTTAAGTTACAGCTCTTAGAAAGCGGTGATCCTTGGAAATGGATTTCAAAATGTAACTAACAATCACAACAAAAAACCTTCCTCACAGCTTTCCTTGCTCTGTGTCCTGGATGCAATCCAGTGGAAAAAGTAATCCATTTGCCATTTAGAAACAGCACGAATACGCAGCGAAAGGGAATAAAGAAAAGTTGCGATTTCCCTGAGTGTTATGAGATTTGTGAATATTGTGATTTTGAATGCTTCATATAGTATTATATTTTAATCACTGTAACTTCAGAAATAGTATTTCAGTGTGTTGGGTGCCAGGATGTAAAATAATCATTAGTTCCATGCCTTGAGGATTTTCAAGGGTGGAACAGGTGAGTAGTACCATGTGTCTCATGTACAACCAGAATAGTTCCACTGGCTGTGTACAGTGCATATTCTTCTGTCGAGCAAGGAGCACCTGACATATGCTCATATTATGTTCTATCAGTTTAAATTTCTAAATGATGCTGATTGACAACTTGAAATATACACCTAGATAAATAGATTTTATTTTTTTTCTTTTCTCTCTTAAGAACAAAACCATAAGGTAAAATAGCATACTCACAGGTCTCAGGTATGCCATGAGGAATTCAGTACCAGAAATGCAGCAGTCTAGTTTTGTTCGAAATTTATTCATAGTATCCTGAGAGCCGCTTAAAATTTTTTTGCTATTCAATAAATATTTATTATATAAATAGAACAGTGTATGAAAACTACCGGAAACCACTGGTATATGCCTTTCCACATTTTACATAAATAGATAAAATTCTTTAAATGCCCTGAATCTTCCCCAGTCTCCAGCATGGGACTGAAAAGCAGTAAAAGAAGAATGGGTTGTAAAGCTCATACCTAGTCTATGGTCAGCATTTCCATGCCTTCTACTTTGCCCAGCCAAGGAATCTGTGCAGATAACACGAGATGCAGTTTCTCTTTCTGATAAGGTAAGGATGTTAAACATGGATTCATCTGATCCTAATCATTCCAGGGAATACAACTGTGCTTCCCTTCTCCATTCATCCCACAGTTTACAAAAGAAGTTAGGGCAAAGGGATGTCTTAGAACTTTTCTAATGATTAATTAATTAAAGTATAATTAAACTGATGTAGTACTTCAAATTAAATAAAACCATGTAAAAACAAAACTGCCATAGCATTTTAACTGGCTTAAGGTGTTTTCTTAGTCTTGAATCCAAAGTCAGTTTGCTAGGAATGAGTCAAGTCAGGTTTTTCACTGCTTCTTACCAGTGGCTTTTGTATCAAGAGAAGAAAAGTACAGTTGATTTTTAAAAAGAGGTCATGATTACTCTACTAATTAGCATAATGAACAGCTGTTTCATAATTGATATACTACTTAAGTTCTATTAGTGAAAGCATGCAGTGGCCATGCTTAGTGAAATTTGAAAGCACAATGAAATCAGGAAGCATTCCCATTTTTCATCCCTTCCATGGACTTTTACTTTTCCTAATACGTGTTTGAGCTGAGTATCTAAGATAAAAGACCACAATGTGCTTGGTCTCAAAAACCCCAGGTACATAAAGTGTTCACTGATTGCTCCTCAGTTAATCCCAAATTTCATAGAGTGGTGAATTAATACATACTTTGGATTATCTTAATGGCTTACAGTAAATGTACCAAGATCTTACCGTAGTCTATTTTTTAAATATTTGTTACTGCAATATTATTCAGCCATTAAAAAAAACTCATTTTAATACAATTATTAAAAAATTGCCATGAATTGCTATAATTACTATACTTTTGTATCAGAATATTCAAATTAGGAAGACCAAAAAATACAAAAGAGGAATATGTTCTGTTCATGTTTCTATAATGTATTAGTTACTTATAAAGCTTTGAAAAATTGCAATTAAGCTGACTCAAGAAACATACATTTCCAGTTTGCTTTCTGTCTGATATAGATGTGAAAGAATTTCCATTCATCTGTCTCAGCCCATTTATCTCAGAGATAAAACCTTGTTTTTGTTGGTTTTTTCACAACATCTTATCCAGAGCATAATTTAAATTCCTTGGGTTTGGGATACACATTATGTATTTCTTTATTTCCTTAAAAATAGTTGAAAATCATGGTTCCTACAATTCTGGAGTTCCATGAAGCAGAAGTCTTAAGGTCATTGTCTTCTAGAAGAAAAAAAAAAGAAAAACAAAATAAGAAAAACAAAAGGAAATTGAGAAACATGCTATTCATCTTTCAGTATCACTCCTTGTGGTAAAGAGATTTGTTCAAACATACAAATCCTCTGCAGAATTACTCTGCTTCTTGTACAGCAAGTATTCATTTTAATTGAGCTCCAGGTCAAAAATTCTGTGTGCTGTACAGAGGAAACTTTTCCTACTCATATCCCAAAAAGTGCCAAACGCCCTTCAGCCTTCCTTTGCACCTTAGTGGTGCTGTTCTAGCAGTTACCAAATACAGGCTACAACTGTTGCATTTCTGAGGATGACATTCATTTAGACATCCTTTTCTTTACAGTTCCCTGCATTGTGAAGGCTTTCCGGAGGATTGAATGCTGCTTTTGTTATTCTAAATATCACACAACTGTCCTTTTTTGAGATGATTTCTCTGAAATTGTAGTATTGAATTTTTCTCTGTATTCAATATTGGATACACCTTGATTGCTTTGTTAATCTTACCATAAAAAAATCAATACTTATATTGATGTTGCTAAGGTACCAAGAGTTTTTAAGATGATGCATATTTAGTGTATTGTGTACTTTACATCTTAAAGAAATCTTGCAAATATCTGACTCGGTCCAACAGCGGTTTAGGTTTCATTTCTTTCTTTTCTACTCGTTTTGATGCTCTTTTTTTTAAGGGCTTTGCTTTTAAATGTACTGAAAGAGCTGCTGGATTCACAGAAAGCAAGAGACAGGAGTAAATAAGTTCTTCTATTACTTCAAAATTTTATAAATATAGTTCAAGTGGGGATATATGGAAAATTAAAGAGCATTTGTAATTTGCAAGAAGTTTCTCTTGGCATATTTTCCTGTGTCTTGATATTTTGGAGGCAGTTAGAGTATTTTTTTTAACAAATGGAAAATATTTCCCCTCAACCTTCCCTCTAAGTAGTTTCTGACACTTTAAATGTAAAATTACCACTGCTCCTACTGCTATTGAACGATGACAATCTTAACTTCCTTGGAAGCATGACGAGACACTAAACAAAGACAGTTTTGTTCTCAGCAATCAATTTTTCAGAAAGCTGAAAGCGAAGAAAATCTATCTCCTAAAAAGCAAGGAAAGTTGCTACTACAGGACCTACAATAAATGTCATAATTTCCAAATTCTAAATTTACAAATTGAGTGTGCTTTATAAGTGTATCATTAAATGACAAAAACTGCTTCTTGTCTCACCATCCTGGGCAGGATAGATAATAGATGACAAAGAATATGAAAGTTTTGTCTCAGAACACATTTATTTATTAAAAGCATTTTTCTCTGGGAACGGCCTCGTGCGAGTGGTCTCATTTCTGTTAACAACCTGGTGGGGCACTTCTCATGCTGTGCTACTGAGATGTGTTTGGTGCACTTAGGAACAATGAATCCACAGTGTCTGAGAGCAAAGGCAGACATTTCCAGACACATTTTTTAATTTATTTTATTCTGACAAGCTAATGAGTGAAACATTTCTTAAATCTAAACAAGAAGTGTATTACAGATCAGGAATTATTTTCCCGTTTCACTGATAGCATCTGCAGTCTGGATGTTTACCTTAGAGCCTGAAAAGCAGCTACTATTAGCGAGTGGAAAGAGTATATTTCCTTCACAAGACTTGGAAGTCAGTCTGTCCTCTGTGTTAGCACCCCGAGGCACAGCATCTGCTCCTGCAATAAAGACCCAGCTGCAGCTGAAGGGCTGTGCAGCTCACCCTGCCCACCACTGCTGCAGCTTCAGTGCCTAACCAGTGGGACAAAACAAGATTCAATGCTTTACCGGAACATCTTCCTTGAAAATGTGTTTTATCCAAGTTATGCTTTAGCTAAGTCCAGCTTACTAGTGTTCAACAGAGGAGTAGTAAAATGTGAGTTAAGGGCCTGTGATATGCAGTAACTCATAAGATGTACCCTTGAGCAGCGGGAACCCATGAAGATAATTCATCTCTTCCTGTCAGGCTTCAAATACTTTTCAGTTGCTGAACAGGATTCTGTTCTTCAGAAAGTTATGATCTGTTTCATACAACTTTTTACTCCTTCAGACTTCCCACTGTTTTAAGCAGTTAGTTTTATGGCTTACAGTGTCCTTCTGAAGGTCACCAAGCCTATATTTTCTTTGGAGTCCACACAACACGGGAGACACCCTCTCTTCTGCAGGCAGCTTGCTGTATCTGCAAAACATTACCCAAATACAGTAATCAAGGAGGGATTTTGTATCTCTGTGAGGAGCATTCAGCTGACTTTTTGCCCAGCATACCCCTCACAAGTATTCTCTTCAGTTTAACCCAGAGAACATTTTGCTCTCTTGTAGGATTCACCGTCAGTTCGAAAGCATATTTTAAAAATAAATAAATAAATGATCAAAGTATTTTCCAAAAACACAAAGAGAAGAGAAATTTATATATTTACTCTATGATTTTAAAGTTTCACAGATCTGACTGCTTTCTGGTGTCAGGTGTGCGAAATCTAGTCTTTTAAAGATTACATTAGAATACACTTCCAAAATAAATCCACTATAGATTTCTATTAATTAAAATTAGTACACAGAAACTGCAAAGAGTGGTCTGTTCATATGAATTAAGAATATTTAGACTCAGTTCAATATTTCTCCTACAGAGATTGAAGTCCCCTCCTCAGTGCCAATACATAAAAAGTCTAGATTTTAACAATTCCTGCAACTTGAAACACACACCAACTACTCCAAGACACCATTGGAATTCAAAACTCCAGGCACAATTACCTTGAAGGTGCAATTTTGGCCTGAAGCTTTTGATTGGAATTGAGGTTTAAATCAGGAACTAGTCATATGACTCTATGTATGAAGTAGGTTCTAGGAAGCAGGGTGGGTTTTGCCTCAAGATCATTTTGTAGGAGCTAATTTTTCAGGCTTAATACAACTAGAAAATATAAGGTTCAAACAGCCATGAATAAATTATTACTTTTAGAAATAAGAAATTCTTTGGAGAGCAATATCAAGAACTCCATTGTAGCAGACGATCATGAAGTATGGGAAGCTGTTTTGCTGGAGAAGCTTTACATTGCAGTGTCTGGTTTGACTTTGGAGTGAAGTCATGCCAGCTTTAGTTAAGCAGCCCTGAAGTTTAGTATCAGTCCAGCATAAGTCTACTGAAACGTGATAAAATATGATACATCTTCCTATCTCCCCTTTAGAATGAAGCCAAGTACTCTAGAGCTCCTCAGCTTGGGAAGGGGCCAGCAGAAGGGACAGAGAATGGGCATATGAATCATCCCTTTCTCGTGAGACAACTGCCTGGTGGTACCCGGTGAAATGAGCAAGCTCCAGACTGAAAAGTGAAGCAAGCTGTTCTCACAATTTACATTAAACTTTGAAATTCCCTGCTTCAGGATGTTGCGTGTTAAAATGCAGAAAACTGCTGGAAGATTGACCCATCAGGGAACACTAAACACAAAAACAGACCAGGTGCAGCAGCACAGGGAGTCCTTAAACTTCTGCCGTGGTGTATTAGAGAAGAGATCAGCTTATACAGGCACTATTTCTTGAACCCCTTTCCTGGATTTTCACATCTGGCCATTGCTGGAGACAAGATACATGAAAACATCTGGGGTAAAATGATTTGATCTAGTAACATGCTCATATGTTACTTATACGCTTTTCTAAGCCCACAAACCAGCTTCATAACCATGCATTCAAGCCTCAGTATCTCTCCGAAAACAAAGTCCTTGAAACAAAAATAGGTATTTTTTTTTTTTTAATTCTGTTGGACCACACTAAATCTGAGTTCATTCATCATGATCTCAGAGTAAATTTCTGTTATGCAATAAAATACTGAAAAATCAATTTGTCTACATACAGAAGAAATACTATCCATCTGAGGAAATAGTCTAATGTGCATGTGTGTATGAGATAAAAGCTATTTGTGAGTCTTTGGTGAAAAATTAAAGGAGATAGCAGCTTTAGGCAGCTCAACATGAAGAAAACGCTTCAAATTTAAACTCAATTCTTTCTGTCTCAGGCAATCCTTTATTAAAATTTAACTATGATTTCTCCTCCAAAATGATGTGTTTATACAGGGTGGAGAACATATCACTTGGGCAAGCTCCATCAAGGTGGTGAAATCAATATCATTAAGACTAAAAGCTCTGACTAAAAGCCTGTACATCACAGGTGATGGGAAAGAACAGGACTTCTAAAGAAAATGACTTAAACAAAGGAACTTGAACAGATTTCTCCAGAGATTAATGAAGGAATGATCTCAAATACATATACTTTTTAAAGAGGTAGCATATTCCTCTCCTTCTTATTCTTTATTTAGGGGCAAAGATGACTGAAAAAAAGTAAGGAATAACTTTTTTTTAAAGGAGCATTTCAGAGAACTGCATGCTATTTTTCTTGATGTTGCTTGTGTTTTTCTCTCAGTTCAACATTTCTACTGTTCAGTTGTAGTAAACAGCAAAATAGTTCAATGATTATAATGATATCAATAAATCTGATGCTTTTTTTCCTTAAACCAATTCATAAACCAGTCTACAGGTACAACTGGAATTTACTTGGAACTTTACCTTAACAGAATCAATATTTATCAGGTTTCTGAAATTCTTCCAAGCTTATTTACTCAAGAAAATATTTTTCTACTGCTTCATTTAAACGCAAATAAAGAAAGAAACTACACAAGCTTGGGTTTTGTTTTTTCTATTAAAATGGTATAGAATGAGAATGCCAAGAATTTTATTACTTTTCTGATACAGAATTCCTGAATAATAATAAACACTCTACCATGTATCTTAAAGAACAATATTTCTCCTAAATTTTGACTATGCTCAGTCTTCGGTCAAATATCAGCTCATCAGAAATGCTCAACAGACTTACAGAATTAAACAGTTTTCAGAATGAGTGAATTAAGTTAATGCAATCTATCTTTCTGAAATCAAAATGAGGACATTTCACAGAATTAAATATATTAGAATTGTTTTCCTGTATTTAGGGCATGTTTTTAGAGGGACAAATGATCAGATAATTTGTAATCAATTATTTATTATACTTTATCCTACAAGGTACATATTTTTCATAAACACCAGTACCTATAAGTTCAGATGGTCCTAATTTTAAAATCTTTTAAAAAAATTAAATTAAAAGGACTCAAGCACATAATGTACACTTCGCTAATCAATTAAACTGATAATAGTAAAGGAGACGATCTCAGATCATTTTATTGACATAATGCAGGAATAATTATCTTGTGGAGAAATGCTTCAGTCTTGCATTGACTTCAAGAATGTAAAAAAAATATCACCTGTAATTTTAAAATTATTTCATAAATAAGGAATACTGAACCCCCTTGTGCAATCTTTAAGAGAAAATGACGGTTTAGCTATAGTCTGTCTTCTCATGCCATGCAGTATGAGACTTGGGCAAATAGTCATTCTTTTCTGCCCTCTCTTAAACTGTAGAGACTGATACCTCCTCTAGTATCTCATCATCAGTTTAAAAAAGAATGTACTTCCAAAGTTCAAATCATTCCTGTTTCTGAACATTCTTACCAGTTTTCTAAAGTAGGCAAAGATTTAACTTTGAATGGAATGATAATGGTACAAAACCATTATTGAGTGACTTACATAATAAGTGAGAGTAATATTATGGCACATTTTTGCTGTTTATCAGCCAGCTGTTATATTCAAGCTGACTGCAAATAAAATAGGAGTTGTACTTGAAAAAGCTATTCCAAAAATGTGTTTACAAACAGCATTCATGACTTCTTATATAATGGAGGTAGATAAGAAAAGTTGTGTAAAAGCTGTGGCAAGCTCTTTATTTCACTGATGCTTGCAAAAGCATCTCTCTCAGTTCTAGAGTGCGAAAAGTCTGCTCTAATTCAGAAGGGACTTGACTTACTGGTGAGTGCCACCAGTCCAGTCATTCCCATCACCACAGGCCATATAGCAGTGTGAAAATAACTAGGTAATAATTACCCTTAGATCTTGGTCACTTTCTGTGTTATTCATTGACAGTTCATATAATAATGATTACCTAGCTCTAAATCTATAAAAGCATATGACGTAAAATGTTTTCATCCCAAGAGAATAAGTGCCTAAGTGTACTCCTGCTATTTCTTTCTGGTGAGGTGGAGTTATTCTGAAAAATAGATTTTAAACTCTCATTACTCACTAAGCTTTTTCACTAGTATAGAACTATTAATTACTCATAGACACTGATGGACCATAATTTTTTCCTTTCATGACACTTCCTTGAACAGGCATGAGGAAGAAAAACTGAGCCTTGATTTTTTAAAACAAATTCACAAATATTAAGCTGTGTGCATGATCTTATTTCACATTACATTTCAGTGCATTAGGACAATGATACATGTGGACTTATTAGTTACTTCCAAGTTTTTGGAGTTACAGATTTTAAAGGCATGTTTCCTCTGACAGAATCCAAAATCAAAATCAGGGTTTAGTCAATATGTACATTGCACAGTTTTCAAAAGTTAGCTGAAAAGGTTTTCTAATTATACTGGCACTTTTAGAGTGGAAAAGATGAGTTACAAATAACAAAGAGATGATAAAAGAGTAGGTGAAATTCCATGAAAAGGGATGTAATAATCCTCAGAGAAAAAAAATGCATATTCAAGAAATAAGACCTTGAGATATAATAGAGCTATGAAAACATAATTTTAGTCCTCAGTAGTGCCTTAAAAAGGAGAATGGAATTTTAGTAACTAAAGAAGAAGTTTTTTTAGAGAAACTAAAAAAAACAAAAAAAAAATGATACCTCTGTAAAAATACAAGATGTCCTTTACCTTGAATATTACTTTGTTTCCATAGTAGAGCTGAGAAAGTGCAGAAAAAGAAATAGGTATATCTAAAGGTACGGAATGACTTTGTCTAAGAAGCCACTTAATTTATTAAGACCAGAAAAGTTCAGGCTGAAAAGAGAAACTGGAGGGGAATGCAGCAGGACTTCACAGAATCCTTACAGACATTGAGAAGATGAGTAGGGACCCACTCACTGTCTCTTCCAAGACATGACTACATGGCCATCAAATAAGCAGCAGGAGGCAGCTTCAAAGCAAAGCAAGAATGTATTTTCTCATACAGTGTGATGCCTAGCTATGAAACCTCCACGGGACATTTTCTATAGTAAATGTACATGGGCTCAAAAAACCAGAGCACGCAGGGAAGAAGAGTCCACTGAGGACTGCTAAATATGAAGTTATTACATCTCATGCAAAAAGTCCCTGAAACAAAAAGCACTGTAGGCTGTGGACACACCACTGTGCCCTGGTCATGTGCTTTTAGTTCTCCCCCTGGATCTGTGGGGGAGGCAGTCCTGGATGAAACCTGGCAGGAATTCTCTCACCGCTCCCAGCTCTTGTACTTGTACAGAAGTACTACAGAACAACTCAGCAGTTCTTTGTGGTGTCCGAAATTTGCTTTATATTCAAGATTGACAAATTAAATATCACCTGTAATTTTAAAATTCTCTAGAAAGCATCCCAGTGGTCTTCGTGAAGGTTTCACAAGATCCCTGAAAAGACACCTAGGACAGTTACTGACTGCATGGCTCAAATCAGTCTACCTTCAGTGAGGTACATATCCAGGTCTCTGCCACATGTCCAAAGTTTTTATTCCGCTTGCTAAGAGATTTACCTAAAAACTGTACCTTCAATGGCTTAATACCTGGGTATAATGGACACAAAGCAAATACAAACACTAATCTGGGCTTAAATTCAAAATGCAATATAAATTAGTATAGTCTCATGTTTAGTTGCATGTAAATATAGCATGACAATAATAATAAGGTTGCTCCGTTTTCTCAGGGCTGAAGATTGAAACTGCAGCAAGCATTACAGGAAAGTGAAAATCGGGTAAGTGCCAGTGAGGTGCAAAAGAGGCTCTAACCATCAAACATAACTTGGAAAAAAAGCACATGCGAAGAACAAAAGAGAAAATTACATTATTTTCTACTTTTCTGATTTGAACAAAGTAGAATGTAGAGGGGAGAAATGCTAGATGAGATGAAAGAGTCAGTGTGAGGTGCAGAGTCACGGAGCTGTTGTGCAAAGAAGCCAAAGCAGTAGTCAATGGGGCCAGCAAGAGTCACTGGGCGAGTGATGAAGGGCTGGAGGAAAGCAAAGGATATGGTTTACAGTCCTGTATTCTGAACAAAAAACAAGAGCAGCTGAGCAAATTATATCCACTCTTTTTGGTAATAGAAATGAAAGAGATTTTTCAGTTGAACTTCAAGTAAAAGAAAATCAAGAAGGAAACCAGAGGCAGAGAATAATGAGAGGTAGACAATCCCTAAACCTCTTGTAGTATTGAATAAAAGCGTGGCATTTTCTGATAGATTTAATCTATAAGAGATCCTTTTGGGAGGCCCAGGGCTTATTTAATTTACTTATTTATATATTTGGTTGGTTGGTTTTGGTATTGCCAGTGGATATGATGCTCAGTATTCCACAGCATTTCTTTTTTATGGCATGCTTTTAACCTCAGAGGTGTGATATTTCAGCATAATGATTCTTTGCATAGTAATCCAGAGCAGAAGGAAAAACATACCTCTCTCCAGTTAAAAATATCAAAACAACTTTTACAGTAACATCTTGCATGCTGTGTAAAATAATAACCCCGGCTTTTTAATCATTAAAAGAGAGCAGGTTTATATTTGATAAAGTATAGAGAATGAAACTAACAATGGGAAATAATTACAAATATATAGACATCGCCCTCAACATTAAAGACCAGTAATATTTAGAAGAAAAACTGTTGCAAAAAAAGGAACACTTGAGGGAAATATTGACTTTGGAATATAGCTCCATCTTTTATTCACTAATAAAGTATAAAAAATTAGGTTCGTCAACTGTTGGAAACTTAGACACATACTGCAGACAATGCACATAGAATTAAAACTTAAATTCAAATGTAACTGTTAAACAGTTCTTATATGTTAGTTTTTAGAAATACCACAGAGTTGTTTGACATTAAAATTATAGAGGTTTTTATAAAAGAACACTTATTTTGTAAAGACGCATAACCTTGTGTTAATTTGATTTTCATGAAGCATCTATCAAAACTGTTCAGAAAATGTATAATCTTAAAAAAAAATTGGTAAACAATGTTCTACCCAAAAATGGTTGTATGCAGCCTCTAAACAATTTTTTGACCTCACCCTTGTCCAGAAGAAACCCATTTTGGACATCTCTGGAGAAGGGAAAGTGAGACTGACTTTTTCCCTCACTAAGTAGTCTAGAATTAAACTGATGTTTTTTCCCTAAAGTGTAGGAAACTTGAGGAAATAATTATGCCATCAGATAAATGAATGTAAAGGAATGTTTAAGGCAGGAAAGAAATAATCACTGACAGCAGGTAAAAAACTTAGGAGTAGGATAAGGAAAAGGGAGCAGCTCAGAGCTGGATGTTGAACAGGGACAGGCCCCACGAAAAGGGTCACAGATTTGCCTTCAGAGACATTCTTCAGTAGATATATTGGTGAAATTTTTCTAAAGCAAAACTTAGATTAAATCAGAGAGAAGCAGAGACAAAAGATGGGCTGAAAATACAAGATGCTGTTGAAAAGCTGGAGCTAGGGGAGAAGTCAATTTACATCATTGCAACAATTCATGGCATTGGGAAAAAATCTGTGTGATGATGAGGGATTGGGTCTTATTCTGACCAGAAATCTTTGTTCCATCCAAAAGATATTTGTAATTACACCTTATCTAATCAGATACATTTCTACCCATTTTTTTTCCTGTGGATCTCCTGCTATTATGGTAAAATTCTCGATAGACTCCAGTGAGAGCTGAGAGGAGGTCAGAACTGGGTAGGTTCTGTGGTGAGCAGTACTTGGTATCCTACCAAGGAATGCCTGTTATTGCACTTAGTGTTGGACTCAGAATTGTATTGGGAAAACAGGGAAGATAAGATGAAAAGAAGTCCAAGTGGACTGATGTGGTTCAGTGGAAAGAGTGGATGGTTCCTGCTGCAGCTGTGCAGAAGGAACTGGATGCTTACAAATTATTTCAGTATCAAGGAATGAACTACAATATGCTTTGCCTCTCAGATGATGTGAAGAGCCTGTGCCAGATCAAGTGGTGCCACTGGGAAGGGCCCCTCGAGGTACAATAAATGGACACTTTGTTGTGAAAGTTGTATTTAAGGAACAGAAGAATGTTCTCCAAAAGCCACAAGAGGAGTGACCCTTCTTACTTGTCACGCATCCTTCTTGTACTGTGGCGCATGAGACTACGTAGATATCAAAATACCAAATGGGAGACTAAGAAAAGGGCAAAGCGCAAAGTGCCTAGAAGTACTTGCTGACTTCATTAAACATAAAGGTTTTGATGTACCTAATGATTTTATCCATGAAATGATGTGGGATAGCAGATGGCTTAGGTTTTTATCAATAAATATCTCAGCATTCATTTCAGAGAAAAAAAAAGTAATTTAGAGGATTAGCTATGAGGCTAATACAGAACCTATTCTTAATAAATTATATTGTATTCTAACATGCCATTGCTTTGTAAAAGAGTAACCATAATGAAAATCTACTATTTTTCAGGAACAATGCATCTTTAGCTGCTTGGAATACCATTATTCTCATACTCCAGCTTGCAAAGCACCATTAAAAACAGTCACTGTCTCATGTGAGAATGGTATAGTCATGACACTTATGAACTAATTGTTAGTTTCATTAAGTTGTATGAGATTATCTTGGTGAAGGACAGGGGAGAGTATCTTTATATTTTACAAAAGAAGAGAACAGTAAACATTTAATGACACAAGCACAACTTTGAAGGGACTAGTGCTAGCTGTTGGAACTGTTTCTATAAATGTCAGACATATGTGAGTAAGAATTAAATGAAAAGCAGCTTCAAGATCTACAAAGAATTAAACTAAAAATAAACAAAGATACCAATAAGATTTATATTTAGATTTATATACCAGGAGTAAAGAAAAAAAGAAAGGAGTAAGAATGAAAACTTAGATGTCTAAATTTTGTTCTCATCCTTGCAATACTCTGTATTTTTGTTCTTTCTTATCTCATTATAAATGAGATGCACTGCCACTCCAAAGATAGCTTTATCTTTATAGACTGGAAAAAGAAAGTGAGCAAGCAGAAGATTCAGAAGATGACTAGATCATCAGAGCTATGGCACAGAATATTTTCAAAGAGAAGGAGCAAGGCTTCCCTGGTGCACCACTATTAGGCTGCGCTGGTGCATCACTTATTTGATATACTTAACTTCAACTTTGCAGCAACATGGATGATGAATCACTCATCCAGCACCTTAGAAAGCAAGTCTTCCTGCTGAACCAAATTACAACAGACAGGGACTTTAGCAACTCTGCTTAGTAGATTTAAGAGGCAGGGAGAGTGTGATGAAAAATGGCAATTCATCTGTAGTCCGAAAGCTTCAGCACTGGTTAATAAATCCCTCTTAGAACAAGACCTGAATTCCTAGGCTTTAGTTCTGTTTATGTTTCAGAACAGAGCTTTAGAGGTACCTGGAAAAGGTAGGTGCCCATTTCTCACCTGAGCACAAGGGGAAAGTGTGCAGACTTGCAGAGGCAGAATGTTCTTATTTCAGGGCCTATCTCTTCCAGTTCAATACCTTCCCTGCAAGTGTATCCTTCTGCTTTTCATGGTTTGTGTGTTTCTAGAAGAGAAGCCTCACAATGCACACACAGTTTGAGATTGTCAGGCACAATGATATAAAATAGTTAACCAAAAGTTAGGCTATACTACGTCTTTCTCTGTTGAGAACAAATGTCTTGCAAATGTAAGAAGTAAAGGAAAATTTGAAAAACACCCCAAACAAATAATTCTGAAGCACGGAAAAAAAAAATCCCCCAGTGTTAAAGAATGACTAGAGCTGTTTTATCCTTTATTTCTTGAAAAGAAACAACAGCCATGGCAGGGTTAAGAATGAATGTGAAAATCTTCAGTCTTATTAGAAATCTTTTCATCATGGGTAAATATTTAAAGCAGAATCCTAATGTGATACCAATTACAGGAGAACAAATCTTACCATGCTCTATGTAGAAAATGTAATTCATTGCAGTGTAGCAACTGTGTTATAGTTAAAATTTATTTTACAATGAAATAAATGTATATTTCTTGAGCAGGTTAATTTATACTTTTGATAGTAAATGCTTTCACATCCATCACCCATGAAATCTCCATGGAGTCTAAATCCAGTTGACGTCAACCCATGACAGTTACTTAAAACTTAACATGTATCAAACATAAATAGCAAGTAATTTTCATCAAAGCATCCCACTGGTGTCAAAGAACAGGACTTGGCATAAACTGCATTGCATGCATATTTAGGATGCAGATACAGGCAACAGTTCACCTCTTTTTCCAGCTTAAACTTGTTCTCCTGTAAGAAGCACCAAAGGTTCTTTGTTGCCCATGTAAGACAGGGAGGTCCTTCAAGGATTGGAAGAACCATATTTTGCAGTTTTTCTAAATTTTCAAATATACCTTATTTATCAAGCTGATTGTGATAAAGCTGTTTTTAAGAGACTCACAAGCACAGCAGGGGACTGCACATTCCATGATTAATCAGATGTGTTTTCTACTTAAGACATACCAACTAAGCCTGTCTCAAGTAATGCCAAAAGGAAGCAGGCTGGGCAGAAGCACAAAGACTCATTTTTTGCTCTCCTTGCTGCTGCCCTCTGGGGAGCTCCACCCTTCTAGGGGTTCCCAATTGCCACAAGTACTACTGCCCTTGTGAGACTGGATGTGGCTTCTTCTGCAGTGTTGGTCCCCTAGCGACCATAAGGTCCACATGCTCTTTCCTTTTAGTTGTCTCTGCAGGTCTCCTGGCCCCTCTTGGGCACAGTTATCCATATGTACTTATTTTGCTTTCTCCTTCTTTTCTTTACTCGGGAAGGAATTGCACAGGTGCACTGCCTCTGCCTCCTGTAGTTAGTTTACTGCATGCAAATCTTTTTTCCCATTTTGGAAAGACGACAGACATCTGTAAGTTGTCCTTGGGCAAGGACCAGAACTTACAGGCTAAAAAATGTACAAGTTTTTTGCAGCAATAGAAGCCATGTTTCCCAGAGCCTCTTTTTAGTCTCTGTTTTTACTGTTGGACATAATTTTCTCCCTGTTGTTTCCCTAGACCCTACTAGAAAAGTAAGGGCAGTAAAATACACTCTGTAGTGCTCCAGAGATCTCTTCAGCAGCATTCTTAGATATTTTTCATTCTTGTATTACTTTACATTAAAATATTAAAGGTCTGTCACTGAGTTCCCTCCCATACTTTTACATTACCTTGTGTAATTTTAGCATGGGAGTTGTTTTCTCTGCCTCTTAGTGTTTGGTTTATTTATCATATGGCACTATTATTACTCCTTTTCCACAGTGTCAAATCTTGCTGAACTTGTGACTCATAAATTAACTACTTGTCTTAAATGATCAAAATTGTATGGAACACAGGAAAACGTCACTTGCTGTTTATTGGTGTGTCTATGAAGCTACAGGCTTTAATGACCAATTTGTTCTGTAGCCTTTGTATGAAAAGATATGTCTGTTGAACGATGCATATTCTCTTGTGGCTGTTGGATATCACACTTGGCATGATGTTGAGGAAAATTGTGTTGCTCTCCAGTCAGGATCGTATAACATAAGCTTCAGCAAAATTGTAAAAACCTAATTAAGACCTACTTTTAACAGACAAGATAAAACCAAGATATTGTAGTGTACAAGCTAAACACAAGAAAACATTGATCGATATTTAAAAAAAAAATTCACTTAAATCTGAAAACTATTCTGAATAAAACAAGTGTTGGTTTCTTTGAAGAGAAGTATGCGCCTTTTGTGCTACATATTAGTGACTTGTATACTAATGTAAAATAGTAGCACTGGTATGTGACCAACAGTGTTTCTCAATTGTTCTGCAGAAAATTTTCTAATAAACACAGTGTATTTGACTACTGAATTCAGTTCTGTTCTGGTCAATATAAATTCATACCCTTTTCTCATTTAATATTTAGGCATCTTACATATTCAAATGCTTTGTGAGCAGAACATATTAATTCCTTAAAGTGTGACAGAAGGGAAAAAAAGCTTTTTCTGTTTGTTTTGGGTTTTTTTTTAATTTCCAGATGAGGGAGCAGATAAAAGTATTAAAGATTCCAGAATATTTACAGGTGAACATGCTTCAGATCCAGGAAGATTTGCTCTTCTTCAGTCTCACACCTTCCTTTCACAGCCATGCTGGAGAATAAAATAATACAACAGGTGACCACAGGGCATCAGGTATTTGTGGTCACCTGATGATGACAAATCAGGGGCATGTTGCAAGGCTGATGCTATTTCCATTGTCTATAAATCAAATATTACTATATTACTGGCTCATAAGATGGCTTTCTTTCTCTGATATATTTCCTTTGCCTTTAAAATATGCTGTTTCCTTTTAATGCACAATGTCTTTCAAAAATGGAAAAGCCAACCCTGAAAAATGTTGTGATTCTTCAAGGGAAGTTCAGGATACTTAATATCTTTCCAGTTACATTATGAAATTTACCCTCACTGAATTACTGACCAGACATAGAAATTTTAACAGTGTAAATGTTCACCTTGACAGCAGTTAATTAGAACTTTCTATTCACAGTATTCATTACTAATTCCACAATAACGATTGTTACAGCAACCAAAAAATTCATGGCATATTCCTTTTATTTCTATATTACACTCTTTTTGCTACAGAGACCTAGATAGTGTTGCTAGTTTGTGTTGCACCAGCTTTCAAAATGTTCTACGTGCAATTCAGTATATAAATTCAGTTTAAGTTTCTTATGTTTATGAGTTCAGGAATAACACTGAGAAGTTGACTCCCATGAAAATGTGACTTCAAATGATTTATGAGTTTTCCAAAGGCTTATATGAATTCAAAACTTCACTAAATTCACACATGAATGAACGTAACTAACTACTTTATATTTCCAGAGCTCAAATAATCACTTCAATTTTACATGCTCCTTATGTAGTATTGGAATATATGAGATCAATATTTTTTTACTCAAGGGTGTGTCTTTTTCCTTTCCAGTTCTTCCAGTGAGTTTGAAAATATTAAAAGACTGTACATGTATAGTAGATAAACAGTCTTCAAAATTACAGTTGTAGATGGATATATGGTATGCATTTTTTCCACAACGCTTTTATTTTCATTTATATTCATTACTTTTATCAATGTAACCAAGACTATGTTTACATTTACAGCTGCCAAGCTGCCAAGCAGGTGTCCCCCAGGAAGCTGTAACAAGGAGAAATTTTTTAAATCACCTTCATATGGACTTGCTGAGTACACTGCAAATTCCTAAACCTGGGACCCATTTCCTCAATTCAGGACTTGAAATCTGCATCAACGGCTGTGGCTCAGAGACGCAGCAGCTTCCTGGACAAGCCTGTGTGCCCTTCAGTACTTATCTTTAGGGATTGACGAATGTTCCACTGTGTAGAGAGGGAAAGTGTTAAGCAAGTTAAATAGTTTCTGGGCTGTGTGATTTCACCTCTATTCCCACAGGTGGTTCATTCCTTTGGAATGAACCAACCCCTTCGGCTTTGCGCAAGTGACCCTAAGGAAGGAGGACTTGGGCAGGTGCCCACTGTTTTTGACTAGGAGGTGATGGCTGATATCCCACTAGCTCTCAGTCACTGTGTGCCAGCTCAGGTACACAGCTGATGAGTACAAATTGGGGGGAACCAGCAGGGATCTAGGTGTTTGGCCATGTCCCCAGCCTGTGCTTAGAGCCAGGCCAAACACACAGGACAGGGGCAGCTAGCAGAAGGCATTACTCTCACCTTGGTATATTTCTTTTTAGTTTACTCTCTTGACAGTCTTATTTTGCTGCCTACCATACCCCTGCTATTTCATTTTCTAGTTAGTCTTCAGAAGAATGCAAGCCTAATAATTTTGTGTTAGTAGGACTCCAGTCCAGGCTACTCTTTTGTATGTGTATTGATTGGAAATTTAGGTTGGATGTCAGGAAAAAGTTTTTTACTGAAAGACTGATAAAGTTCTGGAATCATCTGCCCGGGGAGGTGGTGGAATCACCACCCTTGGATGTGTTTAAAAGAAGAGTGGATGTGGCACTCAGTGCCATGGCTTATTTGAGGTGGTGTTAGGGCATGGGTTGGACTCAATGATCTTGAAGGTGTCTTTCAACCTGGTGATTCTGTGATTCCGTGTGTGATATGTATGTGATGTGTGTCTGAGTTTAAATGACTGGTTTTTTAAGCAAAATTATTCCCATTATTTTTAATATTTTTTTTATGTTAATGTCTTAATTTACTGAAATGTTCAACAATAAACGATAAAAAAGTCGTATATACTTTTCTTCATTTCGTTTGCTAAGACTTTCAGTGAAAATAACTTTGTAAGTGCAGGTAGATGCTGACATTAAAATTACCAAGCAGATGTATAAAATACAGATGCTAGAGTCAGCTCTGACTAAATTAATGGTGAGCAAACAAATTTATATATTGAGTTTTTATGACAAAATACCAGAGGATGTCTCTGGAGTATAAGACATTTAATTCAGAGACGTGGGAGGAATAGTCTGCAGGAAGAAGATGATCTGGTACGTCATCTGATCTTTGCCCAATGTCCCATCAGTCTCAGGCAAGATAAGCCAATCAAAGAAATCCTCTCCAGGAGGCTGTGCAAAATGGTTGCCTAAAGACTTGAAGGGCTTCTTATGTTATGCAGATGAAAGAGAATTTTGAGATTACATAAAATTTATTTTATGATGTTTTAAGGATATTGTGAAATTTGCAATGAGATGTTAAGGAAAGGGACCAAAGGCAATGAAAGGGAGGGATCACTGTGAATCAGGAAAGAGAAAGAGAAGGAAAAGAGAGGGGAAAAGGTATAAAAGTGGCCAGTCAAGTGTATGTGAGTCAGCACATTTGCCTGAATGAGGACCCTGCTTGATGTTCTCATTAAACCCTCTTTGTCACCGCAGAGAACATGTGTATTTTGTGGGTGTGTGTGGGTGCAGGAAGGGACGCTGAAGTGGCAATGTGTCAGAGGAGCACACATGGCTGGGTACCAGTGCCTGTGGGTGAGTGCAGCTACACAAGAGGGACAGGAGGGAGCCCCTGTGTCCATGGCAGCTGCAGGTGCAGTTTGTGTTTCTATGGGTGCTGGTAGAGGTACTTCTTTCTGCCTTGGTGGAGCTCTTGGTCACCTGGTGCTTTTGGGAATTGTCCAGATCTGCTTCAGCCTGTGTGGAAAACACACCACAGAATATAGCATCTTCTAGCAGTTAGCAGGCAGTTTTTTTAAAAAAAACCTCCCAATCTAATAGGAACTGCAACTGAACTAAGCTTTTGTGACAACACCAAACATATATAGCACTGGATATTGCCATACCTACCAGTGATAATTGATTTATCATTCCTGTTAAAGTTTTCACTTTCTCATTATGCCAAGATTGTAAAAATATAAGAGAGCTAACCTGTGCTAGGTCTGATTTTACAAATTTAGTGCTCAACACAACCTCTAAAAGCTATAACCCAAATAACAACATTAATCGGGACATTTTTCTCACCTTTCTCATGGCTGCTATTTAGTGTAGTCTTCACATGCCTCATCCTTCCAAACACATGCCTGCAGTGACATTAAGCTGTCTACTTTACATTTCCATGATTTGTCCACATGCCCAGCCCTGCATAGCCAGACCATTTTGATCATTCCTAATTGAAGTATCTGAAAGTTATTGACTGTTTTCCATTTGTGCAGTCTTTTACGTCCAAAATGTAAAAAAGATACTCCATAATAAGTTTCATGGGAATGATTGCCAAAGAAGGAGTTCACACATATGATGAATGGTGGTATCAAACTGTGTCATCTGCACCATACCCCTCTCCATACACCCATCCTATAAGTGGCCATTTATATACTTTATATTATGTCCTTTTGATGCTAATGAGATATCTAAAGCATGTTCTTTATGAGTTCGGCACTATTATTTTTGTTCACATTAAGCAACATGTTATTTAAATTTCTCTATTGACATCTGTAAGTCTTCTGCTCTTGAACAAAGTACCAAACAAATGTCAAAATCTAGCTCTTTGGGAGTATTTCAGTTTAGTTACATCCATCCTCCCATGGAAACAGCATAAGGGAAGGAAAAAGCATAAGCCTGGGCAGCAGTGGTGATAGAGAGTGTCCTTCACCAGAGCTGTGATTCTGCAAGAATATATAGAGGAAACTGAAAGACTAGAGTCTGTATTTATTTCCTACTAGTGCTGAAATTTATTCTGAAGTTCAGTCACAGATTGTTGCCTGTGGTCAGAGGAATAATGCCTTTGCTTTAGAGGCACACAAAGTGCTAAGGTTAATGTGTCGGGTCTAAACCTATAGATTATACCCGTATGATATCTTGTCATCACTAAAGGAAGAATTAAATCAATCAACACAAGTAATGTTCTTGACTTCTATAAGAAAATCAGTAAGTGCATAGCTAGAGACTATTTGAGATTATGAAAGTCAACTCACTGCAGGAGAACAATTGCCTAATGTCCTGCTGAGGTGGGAATATATCTTAGATATGCCATTATTTTTACAAAGGTAACATACAAAGCAGTATTATTAATAAAACACCCACCTTCTGCTCTTTGTTTTCATTCTAATGGTGGTGCACCTGTTCAAAAGATTTCACAGGTTCTCCTAAAATGTGCCATTATCTTTGTATGAAGTTGCTGTGATATTTATGACTCTCTTCAACGAAGTGTGTTTCTGCATCCTCTGGGGCATCTGAAAAACTTAAAGGCAGACAACCAGTACAACTTCAATGACCAAAAGAGGAAAAGAATGATTGAAAATCATTCCAATGATCAATGAATGAGTGGAAAGACTTCCACTCTCAGATGCGGATATGAAAGGAACATTTTTCCTGCTCTCATGCCTAGAAAGATGAGGAGCAAGATTATCATCATAGATACTTTGTAGTAAACCATCATCTGAGTCACAGCATTAGCTGTGTTAGCTAATATTCAGACTCACTAAAATCTAGATTATTTTAGCCTGCAAATAGACCCTAAACCATTTTGCAACAGAACAAAAGATCTCATAGTTGCAGGAATTCAGTTGTTCTCATAACACCTCTCATA
The DNA here is from genome assembly GCA_013397775.1 of Eulacestoma nigropectus. Classification (NCBI taxonomy): domain Eukaryota; kingdom Metazoa; phylum Chordata; class Aves; order Passeriformes; genus Eulacestoma; species Eulacestoma nigropectus. Next base: position 407,917 of record VZTE01004968.1, on the reverse strand, counting down.
CAGAAAATCACTGAAATCCTTAAATGTACAGCATAATAGTGGCTTCAAGGACTGGAAAAGAAAAATATCTGGTGCTGCCTCCATTGGAGACAGAGGTATGGGTATTGGCATGGCAAGGCAAAAAAAAATCCTAAGTGAAAAGCTGTCACTGCAGCTTCCTTCCTGTAAATATAATTGTTCATGCTCATATTGTGATAAAACATGAACTCTCTGTGCGTGAATATTTAACAAGAAAACTGCTTGTGGAGGAAGCTATACATGGAAACTTTGGACTTGTCTGATGTTGTGATTTGTTTCTTGGGACCACAGATGTGGCTTCAAAGGACCATCAAATGTCAAGTGAGCTGCACATCCTTGCAAATTTCAATTGAAGTTGTCTGGTGATATGTGTAGTTCCCAGCAAAGCAGAGANTCTGTGCATGAATATTTAACAAGAAAACTGCTTGTGGAGGAAGCTATACATGGAAACTTTGGACTTGTCTGATGTTGTGATTTGTTTCTTGGGACCACAGATGTGGCTTCAAAGGACCATCAAATGTCAAGTGAGCTGCACATCCTTGCAAATTTCAATTGAAGTTGTCTGGTGTAGTTCCCAGCAAAGCAGAGCAAAGAAGTTCTGCCATACACTTCAAGAGTAGTATTTTAAACAATATATTTTTCAGACAAATTTCTACTCTAATCTTTGCGATGAACAAATGGCTAACTGCATCATGAATCGAGTGGTGATAGCTTAGGAGGCTTTCTTCTTCTTTGCAACAACTTCCATTATTAACTAAAGTAGTTTATGTGTGGTAGAAAAAGGGGAATATTTCTCATCCCCCCTTCGTAAATGCTAATAAGTCATCCAATAGGAATGACAGTCATATAAATCCTTTTAAAAGCACCTTTATAATTTTAGTCTGATATTTAAAGTTAGCAACCACTCCAAGTCCTTCTGCCAACAGTAGAAGCTGTGGGTGGATAACATCTCAATATGTACTCAGGCCTTGAGGCTACAGTTATTAGGTTTCTGCCCTTTGTTTCTTCTGATGTAACTGAGGTATAGTCTGATAAGACAAAAATACATGAACTATCTTATCAATGCTTGGCATGATTGTAGCTAGCAATGGGTCTCTGCTTAATAAGCCTCATCTACAGTCCCACCCTCAGCTGGGCTCTAAACACTTGTTTCAAACCTCTCATGATCACAGACTGGAGTTAAAAGGCTGGCAAGCAGCCATGAATGCTGGGAAGCCAGCTCTTGGCTCAGTGAGAAGACCGCCCTGAAGTGGACAGAGCTCCATCTCCAAGAGCAGAGAGGCAGAAATTAACTTTGTCACAAATAAACAAGGGTGAGCTACAAGACAAAAACTTAGCTTGTCTTTCCATTGGTAGTGAAATAGCAGCAATAAGGACCTTAGCGTGTTTGTGGATTTGCTATCTGTGTGTCCTCCATTCGTGGTGCTTCCAGGTCGTAGCTGGGGTTTCCAAGCATCCTCCTGGTGCTTAGGAAAAGGTAAGCTTGGCATCCCTGCCTGCAGCACACCACAGTATGGTCAAGCTGGCCTGAGCCACCCAGGCTGCTGGGCTCAGCATAATAGCTCACATTTTCTTCCCCAGGAGCGCTTGAGCTCTTGCTGAGCCCCCAGTTTGGGCACGGTATTGCTGCATGCAATAGGTGGGTAGTGGGTCCTGAGGGAACATCTGGAACCCCTGTTTGTTCTGTGAAGTAGCTGAGATATACAGGTCTGACACAGAGAAATCCTGGTAAATTAGTCCTTTAGTCTATTGAGGTGCTTGCAGTACACTGATGGATAAGATTTTAATTCAGGACAGGCAGTTCTGGAGATCTCCATAAGCCAAAGCAGCCTTCCAGCCTAGGAGGCTGTTTGGGAGGCTTAGTTGGAACCTGGTGTTCTGCTGACCCTCTTCAAATAAAGTTACCAAATGGCCTGGAGCAAGACAGTGCTTTTCATCCTGGTGGCTGCCATTCCACGGGAGTGATGAGGTGTGCCTGATGCCAGATTTCTCTGTTCTGTGAAGTTCAGAAAGGACCACAGGAATCTGGGTGTCCAATCCCACCCCAAGAGATCACTGATCTCATGGATAATGTCTCCTGTAAGATCATTTTTAAAAAGTCAACATATGGGATAACATTTATAAAAAAAAAAATATTTTGGTCATAACTGGATTGACAGCTGTGCTCAATATAATGCAGGGCATGCCTTAAGGCTCAGCTCTCTCAGTGATATCAGCGGTGCTAATCATTAGAAAAGCTATTCAGCTGTTGCTTTAAGGTTGCTAAATAAATTAATATTCAGGGAGGAGTAAAAGCTCACAGATTTGGAGAAAAGCTTGCAAATATGGTTTGTAAAGCAGGTAAAATGGACTATTGGGTTGACTTCATGGTCTAAAAATGTTTTAATCAATTTAAGAATATCAGGGAGCAAGGTTGTTTTCATTTTTTTTATTTTGAAACGGCTGGATCTGCCACTGGTAATATTGTTGTAACTATGTAAAGTCACAGCAGTAATATTACATGCTAGATACCACAAAGCAGCAAGTTGCCATCTAAAATTGCTAACACTCCAAATATCTTTATTGATGTAGTTAATAAAGAGGAACATTGAATCAACCTGCACTCTAATTAGTCAATATTGTAAACAGTTCTTCACACCTTAATTTCTCTCCTTCTAGCCCTTGTTTCTGCTATTCCCACTGAGTTAATTTTAAAATCCTGTCAAACACTTCTGACTAGGAGTCTCTGAAGTGGCTCAGGTAATGGACTTCTGATCTGACTACTTTTTTTCCTGAGTGCTAACATACGAAGCAAGATTATTTCATCACTGCCTGGCATGTTGTAAACATATGATAATTTGCCATACACTTAAACACTGAGCTTTTTTCTGTGATAAGGGAAGTTTTATGAATTATATATGGCTGTATAATGGAGGATGATGAAGGTTTTAATTTTGCATCAGGCTCCAACGTTGTAAGAGAAGAACCAATAACTAAAATTTTGGTACTTGTGCTAACTTTAAAACACCACAATCTCAGCTAAAGCCCAAAGTGCAGAGCCTGTTTCTCTGGTGTATTCCCTCACAGGCTATCAGATGTCACGTCTTATGATTTGTTATATCCTCATGCCATTTCTTGGGAAGATGAGTAATGTGATCAAATCCCTTGATCCACCTGATGGGTAAATAAAGATGTTCTTTATATTTATTTTGAAAGAGGAATGCCATTATCTTATCTTAGTTTCTAGTCACTGGAAATTTCAGTATACTGTGGAATTTTTTTTTGAGTGAGACCTTTATAGAATAAAAAAATCTTTTTCTGATCTTAAGTAGACCAAGTAATAAGATAGTATCTAGCTGAAATAGTCTCTCTCAAGTAGGTTTAAACATACTCATTTAATTAGTTATAGCAAAGTTTTCAACTAGGGCAAATGGAAAAAATGCAGAGCCATCTCACTTTCAGAACACTGGAGTTAGGACTCTGTCCTCAGATCCATGTGGCCCAGGATTTCCAGGAAAGTTCCCTTTATTCTATCTAGGGTCATCTGGAATAAAAATTGCCGTACTGCAATCCGTGTAATTTCGTCCCTGATCAACAAAGGAGCACACCTCATCTGGTAGCACAGATGTGCTGGGAAGCGATGCCAGAGCAGTGGTATGACATCTGCCTTGTGGTCTTCAGGGATGTGTGCTGCTGACTCAACCAGTGAGGGTAATGTTGTTCAGTCCATATAATGGTACACCCTGGAGGCAGCTGAAGCTGAGCTGAGCAAGAAAAAAGAAAGCATCAGTCCTGAGTTTCCTGGAGCAGGTATTCCAGGGAGGCTGACTGTGCTTTAAAGTTACCTCCAAGAACACTGTAAGAAAAGTTTTTTGGACACAGACCTTAAGTTTCAGTCACAAATTCTAGTCCCCTCTTGACTGTTACAGACTGCAAGAGCTAATTACCTCAGCCTCTGAGGTGTCTGAAGCAGAACTTTTCAGTGCAGTCTAGCAGTACTTCTCATTCCCCGGCCATATTTTCTGTTTCTGTTCCCTCCCTAACCTACTTCATGGGGTCCTAACTCTACAAAATTTCTCAGTTGCCCCATTTAATATCATCTCAGAGTACTTTTTACTGCTCTAGCAGTAGTCAGGATCAGATCCAATAACAGTAAATACTGCAGGTTGTGCACAATAGGTATTCCTTTTCTAAAATACATTAACTGCCAATGTTTAATTCAAAATCGTTCAAATTCAGGTAATGTTGAATGAGATCATCTGTCATTTGATCCGTTTTCTCCATTCTCAGCATACACAGCTTTATTACTAGTCTGAGCAAACCGGAGAACCTTTGCATCATCATGATCATAAAACACTTTCTTTTGTCATTAATTAGACACAACTGGGCAGGAAATAACACAGAGGCCATAAAACCCAGTGATGTATACTCAGCTCAAGGCAATAGATTTTTCCTTTGATTTCCAGAAACTTTTGATAGAGCTGGAATAACCTGTACTCTTTTTTTCCACAACAAATACTTCTTTTTATACCTCTCTGCCCTACCTTTCTTTCAGCTTTCTCTAGCCCATGAAGTGAGACGCCCAGCCATGACAAGACAAGCAGTTGCAGACAGTAACTTATTTTAAAGGCACTTCCCATACATACTAGAAGTCTCAGTGACAGTGTGAAGAGTGTGTAGAACGTGTCCAATGTGTCAGACCTTTCCTTTTACAAGTTATATTCAACGGTGTTGTAGAGGTTCAAGGATGGGAAAACCTGCATAATTTGATGAATTCAGCTTCATGCTGAATCTAACGGTATATCTTAATGTGGCTTCTTGGTTAAAATGGCTAGATAACTCAGGGACAAGAACCGGGGCATAAGTGCAGGGGGCAAGAAGTAAAATCCTCAGTAGAGGCTGTTCTACACTGTTCAGAACCATACACTGTCATGTACAAAGTGGGCCTATGAGGCAAATTCGGCTCTTCTCCCTGCACTTGGACAGCTCACAGCAACGGCAGAACTGCTGCATTCTTGCTAAGAAAAGTGACAGTGGCATTTCTTGTGATGAATTTCCTAGCTAGGTTGCCAAATTTGGGGGCATAATTATTGATAGACGTGTATGTGTGTGATACCAGAAATTATACCAGAACACATAAAACATCAATTCAACATTGCCACAGGTCTATGAAGTCTACGAATACAGTCAGGAAAAGTGAAAAGCCCTTCACAGTATAGGAGAGAGTTCACATCACATTCAGCTATATCGTGTGCATGCACACAAAAAAATTAATGATTACTCCTGTGCTTATAAATGCTTCACAGATGCAGAGCTGCCATTATCTTCTCTAAAGAAAAACCATTTTTATAACCCTTTTTAACCCAAACATTTCCCACATAAGGAAAATAGTACAACTGAAGATCCTTAAAGTATATGATACAAGCCTAGATCATAACTATGATGAACTACTTTGAATTATGAGCTTTGAAGAACTAGATGAGAGGACATAGAGCAGCTGCTATATTGAACTTCTTTGGCCAGACCTCAGTGCTTGCTGGGAGCAAGGCAGTTAAGACAAGGGCAGGTGTAGGTATATTCATAGGGTGTCTATGAATATGGTAGAGATATATTTTGACAGACTTGAGGAAAATCTTTTGCTCTCTGTCCTCTTGTCCCATACATCAATGTAGGATTTTGATTTATTTTTCTCCAGCAGGTTCAGAGGTAATAGAATTGGGTATAATGTTATTAAAAGATATTTTGGATACTTTGAAATGGACGAATATGTAACAAAAAGAGTCTGTTGACAGATAAAACATGAATAGCAAAAAAGATAAATTTAGAAATCAGCATTTCACAGTAACACCTAATGGATCATTTTACACAGATTGTTACTGACAGCGATTCTTTGTCTACTGGCTGTTTTTGTACATGATCATTCCCAAGTGTCCCAGAACATTGTTCCTGGTCAGACTGAACAAGTGGAAATGGTGTGCATGCATGAAAGGGAATTTTGTGTTCTGGTTATTCTTATCATATTAGTTTCAAAATGGAAAACAGAAACAGACCGAAATCTTTCTTTTTATTTCAAATATTTCAAAATAATTTTTCAAACTTATTTTCAAAATAATAATATTTCAAAGTAATTTTTTCAGTGGTCATTCTGCCCTGGGTGAAAACAATAATCAGTCTTAGGGTTTGAAATAGAACTGAAAAATTATGTATCCCTAATAATTTCTGTAATTCTACTGTAATTCACATTTTCTCTACCAGTTTGTCTGATGATAGAAGATAATGAGAATATTTACATATTTTATTTTTAAAATAATTATTTTTTATTAGATATGATAATACATGACTTACAGTGTCAGCTAAAAAAAGTGAAACAGAAAAGTGGCAATGGTACAGTCTTCATTGGGAGATTCTTTACTACACTGGACCACGCATTTATCTCCTAAAATGAGAGGCTGTGTCACTGTTCAAAGCATCTGTAGTTCTCCCATGAATATTTTTAATCAATACACCTCTTCCTCCGAAATTGGAATTACCACCTGATTGAGCGTTGTGGGTGTGATTTCATCATAAAATACAGAAAAATACAGATCGCAGAGCAGCAATACAGGATCCACAAACATTGTGCTAATTAATGAATGACATTTCAAATTATAGTTAGTGTCTATTTCCAGCTCTCACTGAGGTAGGGAAATTCGTTCCTTTTGTAAAACCTGATATATTGCAAGTTATGTCAAACATTTAAAACTTAGAAGATAAGAAGGAAGGAAGAAAGGAGTGAAAATGACTTTCAAAAACCATCGTAAACTTCAGTTCAGGAAGTCATAAATCTCCCTGCACTAATGATAATCCAAAAATGTTTAGCTAAGATAATAAAAATGTCTTGCTTGCTACCATAACTTATTTTCATGACCTACAATAATGGTTATGAATGTTTCCCATCAGTACACATATATCTTTTATCAGTCTAGAATATATGAACAGTGTTTGCCAGACAAAGCCATTAAAAAAAACTGTAATAATAGACAACTTGTATCAACAATTAAGCTTGTTAAATACAATGTAAGAAAAAGCAGAAGGAATTTAAATGTAAAGCAAGTGAACATATGTACTGAGAAATAAAATTGAGGATTTGAGATTATTATCAGATTCAGCATATTCAGTAACAGGTTTTATTCATTATTTTCTAAAATCAAGTTGAAAAACTTATTAAAAAAAAAAAATGAAATCCTTTAGCATCAGGATGCTTTCTTTCTCAAAATCAAGCTACACAAAGAAGTTTCCTGTTGCCAAGAAAGATTAAAAAGAATGTACTTTGTTTCTAATTGGCTGCAAATGATGGGAAGTAAACAAAAACCTTATATAACATAAATAGTATTAATGTGGTGTGCAGAGAAGGTTAACTAAATTCTGTGGTTTCTTTCTCTGTATAGAACTGACTGAGAAGAATTTTTAAAGCACAGTTGGTGTGTTTCTTTTAGTTCTTCCATTATTAGCACTTGATCTACAACCAGTTTGTGATGATAAATGAGTATTTTTACTTTCATGTGGTGTTATGCCACCTCTCATTTTTGTCATGAGAATAATGTCAATTGATAGCACAGATTGAAGAGAGCATTTGACAACCCTGGTCAGATTATGGTATTCATGCTCATGGTCAAAACAGTATTCTGCGGATACGAAGATTTGCAAATGCAAACGGGAGTAAGACCTGTGAAATAATCTATGTGAAAAAAAAATGGAAAAGCTTCAGCTGCATTTAAACTGTGTTTGTTTTAAGGCAGGGATGGAATATTGGAAAATTCAATGTAAGGAGAATAACAAAACGAATATTTTTAAATTAAGAAATCTTGAAACAGGAAAAAAAAGGTCTTTCTTTTTGGAAGGGTTTTATAAAGACAATACTGATCAGTTACATTAAAGTCTTTTAGAGATAAGATGGCTGATTGGCTTATTCGCACAAAATCAGTGTTAGGTTGGATTTATAAAAAAGATTTTCAAAAGGATTGATACATCAGTCCCAGACCAGGCTCTGTGGGGATATTATGGCCTGTCATCTGTCTGAAGCTGCAAGAACAGGTATAATAAACATCTGTTGGATATGGGAAAGGAATATTTGTCCTTTCAAAGAGATAAAATGCACGTACATACACACATAAATAAAAAAGTGATTCTCCAAATTAAGCATGTCGTAATATCTTATAAACCCCAGACATTAGGACCTAAACCTGTCAGCTTCTTTTCTCCCTCATTAATCTCAAAATATAACTCAGCTTCCTGCACAAAATTACCTGCTATAGATTCAAGTAATGATTTCTGTCTAGTTAAAGAGAACAATAAAATATATTTCATGCTTGTCAGGCATAGTTTCAAAACAAAGCAGATATATTTTAAAACTTAATTCAGATTTTCTATATGACGGATCAAATCTGATCTTTAACTTCAACAACACAGATTAGTTCAGGATATATTAAAAATTAATTGTGGTAATTTGTTTCTTGGAATTTTATACTATCATTTAAAATATATTCTGCAAGGACATATTTTTTTTAATTATTTATCCATTGAACAAAACAAACCTTTAAAAGTAGTTATAAGACTTGTATCACATCAGCCAGCTTGTGACAATGATGGCCATGTCAGTGTGGTGAAGAATGAACGACTGACATTCTCAGTGCTGGACAATAATAGAGGCGCCCTGTAGAGATTTGTGTCAGGACCTGTGGTATGATTAACAAGTCCTGTATTTGAAAAAGATACTGACTACAGAGGCCACAGTGTTTGTAGGCAACGCAAAAATAATTAGGGCAGTGAGAAAACAAAATTTTGAGAATTGTTGCAAGATGTTCTCATAACACTGTATAAATAGAGAAAAGAAAAAAAGAAAAATGGCAAAAATGGCAGACTTGAAATTTTTGTATGCAGAGAAAAATACATGGAGTAAAAGAACTACACGTACACCATGATGTATTTTAAAATGACAATTACTATGCAGGTAACAGAATATGAAGTCTTTATAGGAGGATTCAATGCTCAATTCTCAATGGCAATCCACCAAGGAAATAAAATGTAAAATATATTAAGAAAATAATTGAGAATAATTCCTTCTATTGTTAGCTCACAGATTCACCTACAGCCTCAGCGCTTCCTGATTTTTTTTTATCTCATCTGCAAAATAGCCCAGAACTAAAAAATGGGTAGATAAAGGCTACAGGGGAGACCAGAGATATATAGCAGTTTAGGTACCCAGAAAAACTGAGTTGATACACTTCAGCTTGGAAAAGAGAAGATGCTAAAAAGATGGCTAGCAAAACAGTTTTCTGAGACTTCTTATAGTTTCTCATGGTGAAAGAACTGAGGGTACACAGTGAAATGACCATACAAATTATAATTAAACTAAGTAACTCTTCGCCACACCATGTTGCAGAGGCCAGACTACAAGTAGGCTCAGAAAGTAATTTTTAAAAAAAAATTAATGGAAGAAACATCCGCTAGAGATTATTAAGTCTCTACACTGATGGCTTTAGAAGTCCCTAAACTGTAGATTCCTGAAAGATGGAAGGACACGAGGTAAAGTACCAATGTATCAATTGTCCTGTTCTTGTTCTTTTTTTTGCTAAGCATCTACAAATGGTCACTGCCAGACAGGACCTAAAGTCACTTCCAGACTTACCTAAAGGGATCTTTGATTTCATCAGGAAACCTGTTTTCAAATTCTTATCTTAACGTGTTGCAGAGAAGATATGTTAGGTCATAGTCTAAGAAGGTATATTTGAACAAAACTGAAACCTTACCTAATTAATACCTTAAACATATTAACAAGAAATAGTAATGCATCATTTAATAATCAAGTTTATTACATTTGTATTAAGTATATGGCCAATGATTTCCATATTTGAAACCATGTCATCCATCAGAGACTGCAGAATTCCTAAGCCTGAAATCTGTGAAAGGGCCACAGGAGTTTTTTATTTCCTCTAAGTTTTGGTTCCTCCAGTGTAAATGGTAATTTCTGCTAGTTTCTTCCTCTCTCACCTTCAGGGAATTTTTTTCATTAAAATAGTGGTTTAAAAAGTACATAATGCCTGATACACTCTCAAATGCAAACACAGTTCTGTTTACAAAACATAAATGTATATGCCAGGTTTAAATATAACCGAAAAAGATAAGATGGTATTTTAACAGAGAGCAGAAAGAATCTGTGAGTTATTTGTAGGAGTCACATTTTGCAGAGGTCAAATATTAGGGAAATATTTCAGTTCCTTTATCTCATCTGTTAGAAAATCCTTAGAGAGTGTTTATTTATCTACCAAAGGCAGCCTAAAAAATTTCTATCTTCAGCAGGCAAGACACACATTTCTTTTACATCAAAGAAGAAATGCTCAGTTCTTGATATCTCACCTATTTCACACCAAAATCATTCCTTACTGAAGTTTACTTCACAGTATCTGAAGGTCTCTTGTCAGTGTGCAAGTTGTCATTAGGCAATGACATCTGCTGTTTCTCCAGTATGATTTCATGTCCAAGCAATCAACACCTGGGAATGTATCTCCAGGAGCAGGTTTCTTGCCTACTGAAGGACCCACCCTGGTGCCTGCAGAGTACAAGGTGTTTTTCAGAAGATGCAGAGTCCTTCCTGATGAAAAGCCAGTAAAAGCACAAGGAAAACCTGCTGTTATGTTGGCAAGCTCCTGCAGCATACAAATCTGGGCTATAGTCCTTTGACTTTATTGTGGACTCCATTTAGAGCTGCCATTTCTGAGAGTGTTCTGAGTGGCAGGTAGGTGAGTGTGGCCACTGTACAGCACACGTCCAGGGGTTCATGCATCATAGCCAGCCTGGACCACAGCTAGGATGGCACTCATCCATAATGGGAACATTATTGTAAAGCTTTCACACATCCCATAATCAAGGCAAATTGAAGCCAAAAAAGTGTCACCTTGAGCTAGGTTGCAGAACTGGAAAACACAGCTGCAACAAAGACAAGCCACCCCATGGTTTCTTCCCCCACTTCACAAGACCTTCAGAAGAAGGAGAGATACAGTCTTACTTTCTCCTGATTATAAGCCTTTTAAAACCCTGATTATTTACTTGGTTCTTAGAAAGGGATTTAGAAATTGGACATGTGTTTTAATTGTAAACAGGTAAAGGAGTCAGACTTATTTTGGCCCTGAATCCTGACTGAGAAACAAAAGAATATGTTATATCCTTCCTTTCTTATCCTGACCTCCCGGATCTGTTTCTCCAGGCAGCCCTGCAGCATGAGTGTTTGTAAATAAAAACACATGAATCACCATAGCTTGGTGTGGGGAGTTTTGCCAGAATAACTGGCAGCACACTACACATGAAAGGTAGTTTCATTAAATAAAATTGGTAAATTCTGAAAGTGTCTGAAATAGAAGTAAAAAGGAAATAACATTTGCTAGAAATCTGACCATTCTCCTCTCAATGAAACTAACTTTTTCTGGTAGAAAAATAAGAAAATTATTAAAACTTGTAAAAAAAAATACAGGAACTGTGGAAATAATAAGTTGCGATTTATGTGAAAAGGATCCTTTTTGCTTCTCCAGGGCATTAGAGTTCCTCATCCATTTCTCTAGACTACATTTGTTAACTCTGAAATAGCTCAAAAGACTTGGAGAATTTTAAAAGCATTGATAAGTCTGTAAGAAAAAAAATTAAGCAACATTTTTATCTCTTTCCCACCTGCTTTCAGCAGGTGTATGCAGTCAGACTACATAGCTTTTATGCATTGTGAAGCTTACATAATTTAGACTTCATGCTCTACACATTTCAAATTGGTTTGACCCCTTCCTCTCCCAGGCACACACAAGCGTATAAAGGAATTTTTACTGTATTTTTCAAATCAGTGTATCCTCTAATTTATTCAGGGTTGTCTTTTAGAGTCGTTAAAAAAGCATTTTAATTAACATTTCAGTCAGAAACTTTCCTCACAATTTTGTGGTGAAGAATTAAAGTGACTCTGTGTGGATATTGGATATTTTGTTGCAATGTTGATATTTCTGGACATAAACAGACGGCCTGGAAATTTTTTCACACCTCAGTGAAAAGTGTATGTGTTTAATCATTAAACTACTTTATTGGGTGACTTAAAACAACATCTTCATAAATAAGGAGCCATCAAGGAGTTTGAAGGTTTTTTCTGCCTTTCCAGCCAATTTCTTTGTTCAACTAGCATTTCCTATGCAGAAGGAGAATTCTCAGCTGATTGCAAAAGCTGAGGATTCTGCTGTCTTCCTCATTACTATTCGGACATAAGAGAAAGATAAGAAAAGAGCAGAAAGCAGACATACTCCAAGATCTCCTGGCTAATCTAAGATTTATGCAGCTAAACAGAAGTTGAGAAATCCCAAGGCCGTTTCATACCATTTTGAGCCAACATGGCATAAATGTTCCTGTAAAGGAAAAAAAAGATGTAACCTGTTTGTAATTATTCTGTCATTTGCTCTTGGAAACCAAACAGTCTTTGAAAAGAACTTGGACCAATAATTGTACAGGTGTCCATGATATTCCTTACCACAAAATAGAACATTTTCCTTTCATTTGAACTAAAAATTACTTGAAATAAAATGGACGTACCTAACAAGTGGAAATTGCTCAATGACAGTCTATATCTACACCTCTGAATAGAATCATAGAATCACAGAATCATAAAATGGCTTGATTTGAAAGGGACATTAAGAATAATCTAGTATGAGCCCCACCATAATAATCAGCTACAATCAGTAGTTACACTGATTATTATTCTTTTTTCTGTTATGAAATAAGGAGTAGAACAACAGTAAGGAATAGTATGATGTCTTAATTTAGATGTATAGGTGTCTTTTTTAAGTTGGTAGCATTGTGAGAGGATTGGTTTTGCTGAGGAGACAAATATCTGTCTTTTTCATCAGTGATTGTGGTTGAGAAAGGGATGTACCAAAAAATGTCATATTATTTCCAATGTCACACTAATTTTCAGTATAAAACTGAAAGAAAAAAAAAAAAGTTAGAGAAATTCAAATTGGAAGGAATCCCTGTGGGTCCAACTCCCTTGCCAAAGCATTCTCAAACTTAGTTTCAACTTCAAAGTTTTACCATATACCTCAGGGTCATATCCTGTCAAGTTCTGAATATTTCCCAGGACAGATACTCTGAAACCTCTTTGGGCAGAATAAATGAGAACTTTGAATCAGTCAATGCAAATGCAGATAAATTGGTTGATATAAATAAAGTGAAAAGGGAAAGGAAAAGAAAACAAAATAAAACTGCTCTGGAGAGGAAACTGTCTCAGCTTTCAGACCAGACTCAGTCAGCATTACTTTTGAAAGTACAGATCACAGTCTGACTGAAAAAACATGTTTCATTTGAATTAATTCTTGGTTAGTTACTCACTAGGTTTTAGACTTTGACAGGAGATTCCTCAGCAGCAATTTTGTGAAGACATTTATATACATAATCACAGAAGGGTTGAGGTTGGAAAGGGTCTCTAGACGTGATCCAGTTTAATCACTCTGATCAGGAGTGGAAACCTGCTGCCATGGCTAGCTGACGTAAAGGAATGAATTTTATACTTCCTGTGGGTTGACTTCTGCTTGAGAGAAAAGAAATTAAAGCTGTTTTCTAATGTTAATGAAAATCTTCTATCTAGGTGAATCCTCTAGAAAAATCACTGGAAATACTTTCATTATATTCGGAGAGAATGGATTCACACTCAGGGGAAGATTTTTTTAAAAAATGTAATCTGAGCTTAGATTCCAAGAAAAAGACAGTGGTACTTTTCTTAGACTTCTGTTCAGAATAGTTTTGCAGACTGAAGTGGACAGATGTATGTGGTTATAAATTTTTCATTTTGGAAACAGAAAATGCTCTAATAACTTTTGCAAGAGTTTCCATACCACCTTGTAAAAGAAATAGGATGGTCAGGAAACCTAACTGGTTTTCAAATGGGGTTTGATGAAATTATTAAAATGATTTATGGTCTTTGCATTACAGTTGTATATTCCTGATATATTGTGAAGGATATGGTTCAAGTTCAAAAAATCTGAATAAAAAATTACTGAAATAATGAAAAAAAACCTATTTTGGCATTGTTTAAAAGAAGACCTCATGTGGTTTTGTTTTAATTTCAATGAATTTATTTCAGGAAAGTGATTTCTAATGTGATCTGAGAGATCATACCAAAAAGAGGTGTCCCATAGCCATGAAAAGGAGCAAAACGCATCCTAATAAGGTTAACCTGGATCTGATTTGTGTATTATTTTATTTGTGACTTTTTTCTTAACTGAAAGACTACTTTGCAATTTTACAAAAACTTTCTAAACTCTTCTGCTGCTGGACACACGGCTGGAACTTCCCCAGAATTTAGCAGGTGTGTTTCAAATTCCCTGTTGACAGACCAGTAGGAGCAGAGCAGATGTGGCCTGCAAGGTCAGAGCTACAGGGACAATTGCTGGGAGTAATCTAAGTGATCTGCATTAAGGTTGAGGAAAGTAACATACAGCAATCAACAGCACACAGAAGTGCACACAGGCATTGTTAAACACCTTTTAAAGTATCTGCTTTTTGAGATGAACTTTGTTGCAAAAGCATTTTGTGTAAACAAACTTGCTATCAATTTCAGAATAAAAATAAAAATATTGAAAACATTTCTTAGGTGCTCCTTAATACTTTCCACCAAAGTATTTGCTAAAGGAAATGTGAGAAAATACACCACAAGAAAGATGCTGTCTTTTGATTGCCAATACATGTCTTTGTGCTTAGCAAGAATAATAATACAATCTTTATATTTGGAAGTTTCTCTGCTACTTTGATGTAAATAATTTTATTCTCAAACCCACTTTTGTGGGTTTTGAGGATTCTCACTTCAGATGAAAACTGCCAGCTTGTGTGCAGACACATTCAGGGCAGTGAAGACTCTGTCACTACGAACTTGTGCCTGTGGCATTCTCTTCTCATTCCTTCTATTTCTAAAGGCTGATATTGGCCAGATCCCCACTGTCCACATTCGACTGAGCTCTGTCTAGCTTACTTAGGGCTCAGCTTACAGCTCTTTCTGTGAGGAGCAGTAATTTTTTCTGCCCTGTGTCTGCTGCCTGCTTGTTTCTGTCCATGAAGATAACCTTCTGCTAACATTCCAGGAGGGAAGTCAGAAAGGCCCCTTTTCAAGAAGGTTTTGCATGTTAATGAAAGAAGTTATCTGAAGTCTCTGTACTATTTCTTGTTTTCCTGAACCACCTGCCGTGAATGCACTGTATGAAATTAAAAATATTTAATTATCCACACCATATAATTGCAATATAATGAACTTCAGTGTTTTTAGGGCAGATTAATGTAGTATGTAATTTTACTAACAGAAGAACATTTTAAAGTTGTAAATAATGGCTTAGAGGGAAAAGAAAAACACATCAAAATAATTTAAATAATCTACTGTTAATTAAAATGGTATTAAATCATCTATTAAAAAAGAATTTTGCAAAACCTTGTTGTTCTCTCAGTTTTAAAAAAAGTTTAACCTATGCAGGGATAATTCAGGAATGTTTCCTTCCTACTTGCTCTAGAGATTCGTTCTGGGATATGATACTGCTGAGTAAACACTGGGACAACTCCTGAGTCCTGAGTCCCCAGGAAAGAACAAACCAGAAGTGTACTCCCATGGATCTCAGAACTGTGTGATAAGGGAGCCAGAGTTGGGTAGACATCAGCCCACAGTAAAAAAATAAGCAGTAATGTTTGCATTCAGGTGATGGGAATTAAGAGAGCAGATTTAAGCAAGTGCCAGACTAGAGAAAAACAAGAATTCCATTTTAACTGCCTTTAAACAAGTGACTCAGTTTTTTCTAAGTCAGACTGCTGATCGTATCCCACCTTACTGAAATACGCAACCATTGCTCAGATTTTAACTTTCCACAAATATAAGTTTGTTGAGCTTGAGTTGTTTTCCTTTTATTAAGCACTGTTTATCATTGTGCGAAAATGCAACTTTGTTACAACCCTTATTCAGAAGCAAAGGATTTAAAATACTTGTCATTTACTCATACAAATATTTTAAATAAGCAAGGTAAAAATCAATAAAACCAATTAAGTTAGAAGATTAATATTCATTATGCAAAATGAAAAAAGGAAAATTGAACAGAAAATAAAAATTTACTAAAGTCCAGTCCCTAACATTTCATTAGGTGTCACATCTTAGTAAAAAATTCAATAAGGTCAGAGAGTGCAATCTGCAGCTTAGTATATATCAAGTCACCTTTGTCTAGAGAGAATGTAATTGTTTAGTACTCTGGATATATGATTCCAGAGCAGATAAAGCACACAGTGTGGGACTGTGAGTGTTGGCTGTTGCTGAGGGACACATCATGGAGACATAACAGGATACCACATTAGGGAAGTTTTCTGTACATTGCCCGTCACAGATGGGAAAATGTTGTGGCTTAGGATGAACAGATGAAACCAGCCAAGATTTAAAGTCTTTACAATAGCTAAAAAGTGAAGCAAGAGTACAGACAGGTGTGCATCACTAGTCATTGGATTTCCTAACAAGAGTTTATGGACATAGCAGAACGGCACTACACATACGTACGTTAGTCCATTGTTCGATGAAAGGTCAGAGGCCTCACATCGGTAGGTATCACAGTCAGTATCTTTTTCTGAGACTTTTTTCCAAAGATGTCTCAAACAAATCAGAGATTGAATATATTCTGTGGGTTTTATAGCTTTGATTTCTGCTAATCTCCCATGACTGTGTGTGACTTGAATGGCATTTTATCTATTAATAGAAAAAGATGCAGCTAGATACTGTTGAGTGACATTAAAAAAAAACCAGTAACTGAAAGAGGGACTAAACAACCAGCGGCAGCATCTCTTCCCATGTGCTAATTCAAGCAGTGATCTTGATGGGTTATTGTATGGTCAGTCACATACTCAAGCTTTTAACCTACATACTAATGAAACTAACTGGAAAAAGATAAGATTAGCTTTGCATAACATTCAGCTAGATTCCTTCAATTAAATATCATCTTCTACTTACCAAACAGCAAAAAGTTCATTTGCCATAGAAGTTGTCAAACCCACATGATGAAGATTTCTTGAGATCTCTCTGATGTAAGACCCTAAATACAAGTGTACAACATGCCTCGCGGAACGGTTTATACATGGAGATATCACCCAGCCACAGCTCCTCTGCAGAGTACAAATCCACAGAGCTGATAACACAATTTTTGGAAAGAAGACAGTTTTTCATCTGATTTGCCCAGGTTGAATGACACAGTACTCCTGCTCATTAGCAGATGCCTCTGTGAAGGAAGAGACCTCCTTCACCACTAGTCATGCATGGAAGTTACACAGGTAGACAGTCACAGAAGAAAAATGAATTGATAAAAGAGGAAAAAAAAGCCCAAGAGAAGTCTTAATTTGGTGTTAACTTAGAATTCTTACACTAAAATTCAAAATATGCAATGACTGGCCACCTAGCCAAAATAGGTATTAATATGACAATGCTTTAAGTTAGTGCAATAATCATAGAATAGTTTCTTAGGAATAGAAGTGGTATATTCATATAGGGTTATTTTGTTGGGGTTTTTTTTGAAGGTTCCATTTCTTTAATTCTCAGTTTGGTTTCTGACGGTATCTACAGAAGGAAAACTGTGGGAACTTCCAAGTGTTGTAAACTCCAAGCTGTTAAAACTTTCTTCTCCTTATGGTGTTCACGTCCCAGTTACTCACCTTTTTATCTGGTACCATGTTAGGACCTGAAGAAATGCTTGCATCCCCCATGGAATTTAAAACATAACTCCATTTTTAAAAAATGTAAAACTGGTAGAACAGACACAAGAACCTGGCCAGAAGCTGAATTTTCCATCTTTTCTCTGCAGAGGAAGAAAATGATCAAAGAAAAAGTATTATGTTGTTAATTATTCCGTCTCTTTTCTTGATATTTCCAAGTGGCAATATATTATGTGGCTTATTTTACTTATTTAATCAGAAAACTTTTGCCGTTAAACTGGCATAGAGCAGTGTTATAGGAGTAGAATATTCAGCTTTAGAGTCATGTATCAGCACAGCAAGGTGGCTGGATATATACGAGTGTATGTTTGGGTGTGTGCAGAATCTTGAATATCATTCTGTTGAAATGAACTTTGGTAGAAAGGGCTTTGAATTTTTGGAAAATCATTTGATCCAGGAGCATGAAAGCTAGACAAACTCTTACTGAAATCAGTGTAACATCATCCATTTCAGAAAAATTGCAAAGAGGGCTATCACCAACCAGCCACAGAGCACTACAGAGCAGCCTGAGAGCACTGTTCCGAGTAAACCACGCATGTGGTTAGAGGACTATATTTGCCTGTTGCAGGCCGGAACACTGCCGAGAGCTCTCCTTGGAACACTTCTGCAAGCTGCAGTGGCTCTTTCAACTGCTACTGTGTCTTGGTATTATAGCAGAAAAAAATGCAGCTTTGCTACTGAGATCTGAAGTGTCTAGATTTATTATTTTGTAGTCACAGATGCTTGTTTAATCAAATTGTCTTCTCCTGAAAGAAAATTGGTTCCTTTGGATTTTTTAAATGTCTTCTTTTTCCCTCAGAGGTAGCTTAGCTTGAAACAGTTATCTTTCCCATTCCATGGGATGCATGGAAAGAGTCACGTGACAAGTTTCCCCCTGTCAGCGCTCTATCCCTTTTAGTTTCTTTTTGTTCATTTCGACCTCACTGGTTTCTAACACATGAAAACAAGTAGTACCGTAATCACATATGTGACTGAAAAGCAAAGGAGAGGGAAGAGCAGATTTACATGCAGAATATCAATTTTGGAAGCTGGAAAATATGACCTAAAATAGAGTTTCTAAAATTGTTTGGAAAATCAGGTTCCATTCAACAAAGAAAGAAATGCAGGATAATAAAAAGTACTTCAAAAATATAAAAATAAGAAAGGAAAAAGTGAAATCATACTACTTATATTTGTTTTCAGGGTATTTTGACTTTTTATTTCCTAACTGGTCATTTAATTTCATAATCAAGCATTTCTTTTATTTTTCAAAACTGAAGCTTTTAAGAGTAAAAGTAGGAACTTTTTCAAACATTGTAAGGAAATATTTGTTCCTAGTGGAACAAAAATTTCATGTTGACTTCTATAAAGCATGATAACATTTCAGCTTAGCCCAGACCAGATACTTCATTTTATTTGTTAAGTTGTTAAATCCAAATCCTATAATTTTATATGTGTAAGTAAAGCTCCTGCCTCTTGCTGTCTTCTTGAGGCATATTGATCAATAAAAGCATTTATTAACTGTCTTGTTGCCAATTTTCTAAGGTAACAGGACTGAAATCAATTAAATAAACAGTCTTCATTAAAATAAATATCATCGTCTTTAATTCATCTATTTTCTTCTAGACATTTTAGAGATTCTGTAAATGATGAGTGGCTTTTATGGGGAAAAATGAAATTTTAATGAGTTTTTTTCTCCTTTTCTGCTATATTTTTAATAAAAATAGCAATCACTAACAGTATATTTAAAAGCACATAAACCAGCTATCCCATAATGGTTGGAAACTGTTGCAAATGGTTTTCAGGCATGTGACACAGACTTTAAAAAAAGAAAAGTAGTTGTTTAGGCTATAGTCAAATTTTATTTCACCATAGCAAAGAGCTAATAGCATGTATTTTGGCATTCTACAATCAAAGTTTTCTAATTCAATTATTTATCCTGTTTGATTTAGTTATAAATGAATTTAAAAGAAACAAATGTTCACAATTTCCGAATTACGTTCCTTAGAAATACACAACAAAAAATCAACCTCACATCAAAAAAATCAGAAATCTGTATAGTTAAAATTTCTTCATTGTCTCCCAGCTTGTAACTAGACACAGCACTGAAGAAAAGGAGAGAGAACAGAGGTCAAACTTAGATCAACCTTCCTCCTGCCATCCATGCAAAATTCTGACAGAAAGTTAAATAGTGATCATATCTCTTTCTAGAGTATCCAGGAACAGAGAGGCATGATGAAGGAAAAACAAGCTATTATTGGTCAGAGATCATATGGGGGCAAAAAAAGTCATACCTCTTTCTGCAGTTAGCAAGGGAAAGACAAAGGTAGAAACTACAGGCATAATCTCCTCTAACTGAATGTTTTGAAGCACTGATTATATGTGTTCTGCTGACTTATGAACTGTCTGCTGAAGTGCTCTTTCAAGTCTGTTTTTTACCCTTGAAGGCATTTTCTGCAACAAGCTCTTTATCAAGATTTCAGGTCAATGTAGCTGAGCAACACACATATTCCCCAATCATAGCACTATGAAAGGAAAAAGTTCACATGAACTTTTCCCTTAATGCAAGGGAAAAAGCTGAGATAGAAACAAAACCATCATTTTTTCCTGATCATATGTACTGTGACCTTCATGGAATCATTTAAACTCTGGTCTTCCTCTATAAAGCAGGGATAACCTCCACCACTAATCTGAAACGTACTGTTAATGTACTTGCTGTGAGTTATTAAAAACCTATGACAATGAAAGGGGTAGATTTAATAGGAGTGAATGGCAAGAGAAATAAGTCATTAAGGGGAGGCTGCCTTTCCCCTAATGCTGCCCAACCTGGCACAGTCTGCCAATGGCCTGGTAGTGCACAGCTGGACAGGCTCCATCACGCATCCCTGAAGGGGCAGCACTGATCTCATAGCTGCCTACAAAAGCACATATAGCTGTCTAATGGTGTTGAGAGAGGGCATTAGACCTTACACTCACTTTAATTCTATTATACCACTATAAGGTAGTTTCAAATGTGTGCAATTAGAACATAAGTGGGAAAAATCTATCTAAGGCATAGCATTAAATTTTAATAGGGAGTTATACTTGTATGCATTTTATAGTGAAAAGCTATTACTGCAAAGGGACTGGTCACTTTTAGTTTCCCTTAAGCCTTTGAGCAAAATATGGGACTATACCATGAATTAACTAACTTAGAAGCAAAAGAGTGTTGTCAAGACCCTTTATATTTTTTTTAGGAACCTGAAACTGCATGTCTCAATAACAAGTATCTTCTTTACATTATCGATAGCCAGAGAAATACTAAAAATGTGAAATGTGTTTACATCCCTGACTGTCCACAGACATTGTGAAAAGGAGCACCCATTTTTGGGGGGCGTACCTGTCTGTAATCATACTAACTTCCATCAGCTTTACTTGGCACATGAAATAATTCTTACCTTGAACCAGCGAGATCTACTTGGATTAAATTGTCAGGAAGAAATTGGTAAAGGAAGTATACAGCAGATAATTTTTTTACCTCCTTTAATGCTTTTAAAATAAACTAGACTGTCCTTGAAAACAGACAGCTCACAGAGAACTGTCTTCTTGTGGAACTAAAGCCAGTCAAGTCATGTGCCCTCTGCACTATGCATTATCCAAGTAGGATCTGATCCTGTGCTCAAGCCCAGAGTCCTCTTAACTTCGTTCTCCTTAACCAAAATTTCATATACCAATGTAGGCATATGGCAGACTCCAGACATCTCCCAGAGAAAGAGTTCACACTCTATGTGACTATGGTGTTTTGCCATAATCCTAAATCTGACTTCATATAATCTGAATAAATCTTGAATGGGCCAACACAAGTTAAACTCATTAAGTCACCCAGTACACATATCTGGGGCTTTTTTTCCCTTTAAGTTTCTAATCCACAACAGCACTGAGAATTAAAGTATTCAGATCACACATTTTGACAAACTGCCTCTACCCCATCTCCAAAAACTCCTTTTTTTTTTTTTTTTTACTTCACTTCAGTATCAGCATATATATAGCCAGGATACACCAAAAGTTGCAGTGTCTTTAGCAAAAATGATAAAGAAAACCAAACCAGGGTGAGGTTGGTAAATCTGAAGCAAAGACCAAGCTTCTGCCAGTCAGGTAAAGTGCACAAATTCTTCAAGGTTTCTCCTGCTTTCTACTCAGACATTTCAGTGAGCCCTTATAGCCTCTTCTCACTATAACCAGAAAAATGTTCCTGTTCCAAACATGGCAGTTCAGAAAGCTTTGCAGTCACACTATCACTTGAACTACTGTGCTTCAGCTTCTGTCCCAGCAGGTGACAGTTGCTTATTCTCTGTATATTTGTTCCTGCCTAGGTATCACCCTCCATTCCCATTTCCCATTTATTGAAAATGCTTGAAGGAGATCACTTGGAAGCCCAGTATATAGTGCCAATAAATAAAAGTGTGCCCAGAGCAGACTGAAAATCTGGGATCTAAGTCACAGCTCAACCCTTTCTCAGCTATGTGTGTTCATACAGCATTCAAATGTTGAGACTAACCCAGTAAACACACATATTCCTAGATGAATCACAAGTGGAGCATAATTTGTCAGCTGGATCTGTTTCCCATGACAGCTTTTCTACCATTATCATATTGTGTGCTATCTTACTACAAATCAAGAACTACCGCATTTGAATGAGAATAGAGGTGATTTCAAAGATGGCAGGAGCTGATTTATTTAAAAAATGTATGTATTAGATGAAAAATTAATGAGAGCATTTTCTTCCTGTGCCACAGAGCTTCTGGTTCATTTGGACACACTCACATTTTCCTGCAGCATGTTGTTGGTCCTAGGTACAGTCAGGCACTGTGCATCTTCAGATTGTGGCTACACTAGGCAGGAACTAAAAGAAAAACTATGCTGATTTTCAAGTTAGTTTCCAGGATTCTATTTAATGTTGGTATTTTACACACTTTACTGCTTGGAGCACAGAAAGACAACTTCACTTGCACTACCCAACTTGCTGGTCAGAGTTAAGGAAACATATATTTGAATCCAGTAAAGGAAAAATTTAACAATTTACCTGGTTTTATTGCTAAAAGTGTCCTGTACACTGTGTGCTAGGGAGCTGATATTCACTCTGCTTCAGATTTTGCATTCCTGCCGAATGGATTTTGTATTCCAGAGTTGTTGAAACCGTCGGCCAATCACACAGACTCATACTCAGAGAAAACCCATTCAGGCTCTGAATCCACAGCCCCAAGACTGACTAAACCTGAATGCTTCTTCCTTCATAACATTTACAAATTTTAATATGCTTTTGCTTTTTAACCCCCTAAAGGTACTTTCTGAAGCCAGTTTCTTGTCCTGACAGCACTCAACAACTCCACTCAACTCTCCCTGAGCTTTCTAACAGGAGCCTCACGCTCTACTTCCTCACTGGGCTTCACACTGACCATAACTGCTTCAGCTTCCTGTCCCTTGCATTTGCTGCACTGTCTCCTCAGCATCATCTAGGCAAGGATTTATCTTATAAATAAATACAATAAAAGTCTGTCAAGCCCTAGCTTTTCTTTTCTACCAGGAATCCACTGAGACAAGATTGGGGCTTATCTGCGTGGAGCTTCTCATCACTACTTATAATCAAAAAAGTTGTACAAAACAGGGATGTCAGTAACAGTTGGTTATGAATTTTTAATTCATCCATGACAGAGAAAAAAATCTGAGGAGCAAAAACATAAATGACTATAAGTTAGGTCTAAAAAACAATGCAGCTCTGTAATTCCAAGACATGTTTCTTCGTTTAAGTCAGACAATAACACGCAGCACAAGCCATAGACAATAGCCACTTCTGCTTACAGGTGTCTAAAATGACCTTAATTGCTTGTCCCTCTTGTTTTTATAGTGTTTGGAAGGTAAAATGGATGCCTTTGGTAATAAAAGTTATTAAAACAGATTAACCTGGGCTTCTTCAGATGACTGTAGATCTTGAAAGCTACTTCCTGCTTGTCCCAGCTTCCAGGTTTTCTCAATGAAACACAGATAGCTCATACTGACGTATCTGCCAGCTGAGACCATCATCCAAGCCCCTCTGTTACACTACCACAGCTGCAGCAAAGAGATTGAGAGATTATGATCCATGGAGGCAGGAACAGATACATCCATCCTAAGTGAGGATGAGAAAGGGATTCATAAAGCAAAAGAGATAGAAAATCCTCTTATATGATAAAAGTTGTTAGCAACACCCAGGTCATGAGGAGAAGAGAGACACAGAGTAAGGAGAATGGCAGCACTTTCTCAAGTATGTTCTCTTTAGGAGAGGTAGAAGTGGCCCTTACCTCCAATATCAATCAATTGCAAAGATGGTTGTAGCAGAAACGAAATGTATGTATAGAGGAGAACAAAATTTGCATTGCCTATACATACAGCACATTGTGGGGTATAGAAAAGTATGAAAGATTTAAAAAAAAAATGCAGTTAGTGTCATCACAGGTCAGCTAAAAATTTTTTTCACCAGAAAAAAAAAATACATTCAGACAGCTGTATGTTTTATTAAGGCATAATGCCAATATCTGGAAATCAAAATAAGAGTGAAGATAAGGCAGTAGAAAGCTCTCTGAGCTACTGTTTTTGTCATCTCTGTGACATTTAGCATGCAGCCTTCCCTTGCTCTCTCACAAACCTCAAATTCCATCTTTTTCATAAGCAAACATAGAAAAGAAAGGGAACTGGAGATGAGTAGAATCCCTTTTCTGCTGCAAATCAGGTAAAATCTTTACATTCTGGTAATCTTTCATCTAGTCTTCCCAATTCTCATGCATAAACAATAATACACATAACACCAGAGTTCCATCTGTTAGCATGGCTGTTACCAGCTGCCAATTATTTTACGCAAGATAAATTGTGCCTGTCACATGTTCTTAAATGAAAAAAATTAGATGAGAAAAGAATATTTTGTTTTATTCATCTCTGTTTTGTCTTTATCTGTTGAAATACAACATTTTCTGTTTTCTCAGCCTCCAGCAATTAGAGTCAGTATCTGAAATACAGGAGACGGTTTTCCTCAAATCTTTTATTGTGTTTTGTGCTATTTTTCTATCAACAACCACTCTTCTTGCACAATCCTTTTCATAAATATGAAATAATCTTAGGATTTTGGAGGAAGCAATTCTGCACCTATCATGTACGTTTTAGCTTATAGACCAATTTGGGAAAGCAGAAAGAACCATTTATTTCGAAGAATAACTATTCTCCCATTGCTAGCAAAACATATCTAATCTGAAACACATTGACTTGTTTTTATAGTTACACAAAACAAATATAAAATTTAAAATTTCTGCTCTAAATGGCTCATATAGACATATTCTGCCTTTTTAATTATAAAATCATTAACACTTTATCTCAAACTATTTTATTACACTGTTTTTAGGTAACAGTCAAAAAAATAGAGAAAATGTTTTTTCTTGTAGAAAAGTTAACTTTTCAGTAAGTTTCAAGGCAAATCCAGATCTATGTGGAAAACATTTTCTCTCATTAAAAGACAGAGTACTTTTTGAATCTTAAGCATCTTCCTAAGATTTTAGCAATGTCAGATACAGACAGGTGATCTTGTCATTTTCCACGTTGTTGGCATGTATTGTACTGATGTTTTTCTTTTTTTTTAATACAATCTCATCCTTACTGCCTTCATAAATTTTCTGCTTTTGTCCCCTGTTATCCAAAACCAGATGGCCATCTCAGATCTCAGACAGAAATTGATTATTCTGTGGTAGTAGAGTTATTTCCACTTCATTTCCCTTTTTTTCTGCTCATGTCAAAAGAAAAGGCTAAAACAGGAAACCATGATTTATTTTCACCTGGTTTTGACACAAACTCTAAGTCTCCTCACCCTGCGTCTCTCAGCTAAAATAAGCAATCGTATTTTATTTTTAATTCAAATAAGATGTTTAGCATACTACAAATAGCCAAGTTCCTTGCAAGATTCAGTTTATTTTCAGAAAGGAAATGCATATTATTAACATCAGGCAGAATAGCACAAGCTTACTCTGTACTGTTGATGTATGTGAGTACTTCATTTTGGTGGGGAAAAGCCCTCTGGACAGGCTACGTTTATTGTCCTCCAATTCTTGATCTTTTGGTGAGACTGCCATTCAAGATGTAGTTGTATTACACCTGTAAAAATACTGGGTACTTTATGAATGCTTTAGATCAAAAGTTCATAGTCCGACCTCAATAGACCTGGGTCTAGTTATCACAAGTGTGATGGAACTGGAGATCCCAATGGTGGTCCTTATCCAACTCAATAAATTGCTTATAAAAACTGGAAGAAGTAAAAGAAAGAGATTTTTACCGTCCTAAAGACCAGGAAGAATTCAAACGTATTAATGACACAAAAGTATTAATGACACAAACTAGTGAAAGGATGACATCACTCCACCTCATCACTCCACAGCATAAAGACTTTAAAACTTACAGAATACCTGACAACAATGAAAGTATCCTCAATCTGGACAACTGTTTCACTGCAAAGCCATCAAAGCCCTCATATCAAGAAAACAACTCTCCCCATAACATCCTTGAATCTGGGGAAAATACAGATCTTATGCTCACTACTGATGGAAGAGCAATGTAGCATGCTGCATTTGATTGAGGATTCCCTGTCTTCTCCCTCAAGACATCAGTGATATAAAAGCTGTGTGCTACAGTTTGCATTGTTCAAAGTATCTTGGAAGCATTTCGTCTTCAAGGCTGAATGTGGTCCAGACATGCTCTCAAGTCCAAGAAATGAGAAAACAAAATTTTAAAAAGACCTTAATTACTTTTTTAAAAACTCATAGCAGCTGAGCAAGTCTCTTGAGACACAGTTCTTGATTTCAGAGCAATTATTGTTGTTTCCTACTAGCAAAAGGAAAGTACAAGAACATTCAGGAATATTCATAGTACAGACAGATCCCTTGGGTCAACACCTAGCTGTGTACTTGGTGTCAACAACAGGGATTTGATTTTATAACCTCTGAGGATCAAGGCCTGAAAGGCAGAGACAGGATTCACCCAACTGCATGGGATGAAAACATCTTTGTCAACCAGATGGCCAGCCTGGTGAGGAGAGCTTTAGACTAGGAATAATGCAGAGGGAAGATAATAACCCACAGTCAGGTGAAAAAGCAGTGGCTCTGACTGCCAAGCAGCCATCATTCACGTGCCTCCAAACAGGTAATCAGTCATGAAATTTATGGTAATTCTTTCTCTGTCTGCCAGTGAGTCACAGTGATGCTTCTGCAGGGTGCACAATGGAAGTCTAGGATTTCCTGGTTCAACTTTAACAGAGCTATGTACACAGATCCCAAGAGTTTTGCTACAATCTAAAACACAGCATGAATAATTTTTGAGTTCAATCCACAAATTGCCTTTCTGTTCAGACTTAGGAGACTTTCAGTGAACAGCCACCAATGCCTTCATAGGTTACCCTAGTTTTCTCAGTATTTCTTGCAGTTAGCCAAAGTTCTGTCACTTTTGATCTTTTCACATCTTATATCAGAGACTCCATCAAACCTTCTAAGGACTGCTTTGTTGGTGATCTGATGCTCAGATATTGCAACTGTTGCTAGCAATATCAAATCAAGCACAAAAAAGAAAAAAGGAATGACAAGATGGTCAGTGAGGAGTGAACTTTCCAGACTCAACAGAGTCATGTGGATTGACAGTTTGCCCCTTTCTAATGTAAAAGGTCACATACACACAGCTGAAAGCAACAAAACTAGTCTGGCTTAGGCATCTCCGCAACTCTCTGCACTTGTTCTGTTTAAACCTGAGCTGGACAAAAACCACATACGCTGTCATTTACTGTCAGTTTATTCTAGTTCCTTGGTCCTTTCCAAATATATGACCATTCGCTAATATCTTTTTGAACTGTCATTAGATGTCTACCCATTATCCATTTCACAGTACACCCTGATTTGGCTTTTCCAATTTAAAATATTTTTTTAAATCTCTCTTAAGAGAGAAATTAAACCTAACTGCAGGTCTAACTTAGCTGCAGTTTGTTTACAGTCTGTGAAAACACCTTTAGTTTCATAGTAGCTCAGGCATTTTCAAAAATAGCTAAAGTAAATTACCCCTCAACTAATTTTACTTCCAGTAAATTAAGAGCCTTGCATTTGAGAAATTTCAAAGTCCCTACACAGAAATACAGCTATGCTTGAGAACTGAATAAGACCATATGTAGGAACTCTTAAAAATGAGATAAATCTTTGAAGGAGAGAAAGTCTTCAGTAAGAAAATGTTACTTTGTGTGTTCTGAAAAAAAAGAACATATTTAATCCAAATACTCAGGAAACACCCAGGATACCCAATGGCAAACTAATTTATGCTCTCAGTTACTACCACACCAAGCACAGCCAGTGTCTTATGTTACTGTTAGGAGGAATAATGTTACATGGAAATACAGGACATTTCCAGACTGAAAATAAAAACAATATATTCTATACAAACAGGTCCTACAGATTGACACTTAGTTTCAGACTCTCAGGAACCAAAGTCAGATCATATGAGCTCTACCTCTGTCTTATTTCTTCTTTTTTCACAGTACATAAAAATATAAGATGTTGACCAATCTGGTACTCTGCAGTAAGCACAAACCTACAGTAACAATTTAACAGTGTGCGAAGACTCAATTAAAAGCATCCTGCTCATATAAAGAGTAACTTACTCAGCGTAAATCAGCACTAAGCAGTTGGCTGACTTTGAGTCTAAATTTTCCACCTCCTTTCTCTGCAGCAGAGGGAGAATTGGGACAGTTTAAAAAAACCCAAGCATATCTTGGAACTAAAAGATGGGAAAAATGAGTGACTACCATTTACACTTAAATACACGGAGTTTGCTTGAAATTTCTGTAATAAAACACCATTTTCTTAAAAAAGTTATCTTTCACTGACAATAATCTTTTTTGGCATATATATGTGTTCAGCAAGATACAATTAAGCAGTTACATCTCTCCCTTCTAAAATCTGTTTGACCTCTTGCTTATTCTCTTAGTATTGAATTGTCAAACTCAGGAAAAACATCACTCAGTTCATTGTGCATGGAGGAAAACAATGGAAGAAACACAAAGGTTTAAGGACAGTTCCGAAAAGTCCATGTTACATATTTCTTACCACTGACTAAACATGCCTTACAAACTTATGTAGACACAGAAATTATTGCATGTATTTCTCATGCTAATGCTTATACTTAAACATCTTTGTACATTTAGCTCTTGTAAATCTAAGGGATATATAAAATGAAGAACTAATCTAGGAAAGGTAGCCTAAGGCTGTTAGTTAAAGATACCCAGAAGGGGAAGTTTTTGTTTAGTGTGTGATCTTCTTTGGT
>VZTE01004968.1:254743-378520 GCA_013397775.1 Eulacestoma nigropectus | reverse complement strand
GGCTCGGAGGCCCCGCTTCTCCCTCAGGAGACCGGGAACCAGAGAGGAACTTCCCGCCCTTGCACGGGGTTTAAATATGCAAAATTCACAAAAGCGCATTGGCTTAAAAGCTTGTCAATCAACTCAGTTTCAACCCATGACATTTGGTATGCATAATTTCTAAATAATTTTAAATATAGGTCACATTTTAAGATGCTGTCCTATAGGCAAAAGTTGCATGGCTTTGGGGAATTTAACTTTTGGTTTTTTTCAGTAAATATGTCTGTGTCGTGCCATTCTTCACCCTGCCTCATAGAATGATAAGCTGCTCTCTGGAAAGCAGTCAATGTGCAGCGCAAAAGACTGATGTTTGATTCCTTTCTTGGACTTTCAATGGGGAATGAGAAAAAAAAAGCCCTGAAAGGACAATAGAAAAAAAAATTTATAACATCATGATTAGGGAGACAGAATACTGCCAAAAGGAACCATAGTTGCTGGGCAATTCACTTTAGCTAAAGGTTTTGGATTTGCATTCTTTATTTTTCAAATGTTTGACTTGCAATATTTGTCTAATCTACCCCCTGACAATGTTTGAATCCAGTTAACATGCATAAACATTGTTCATTACTTGAGGTATTAAGAGCTTAATTTTTCTTAGTGAGATCTGATTTTTTGGCTGCTTAACTGTACAAGAATTCATAAAGTGTAATTTATAAAGGCTAAAAACATTTCTAACTTGATGGAGAACCTTGTGGTACAGAGGCCAGCCTGGAATGGAAGCAGATGTGCCCAAGCTGTTAAATTGTATTGACACCCAAAGCAGGCTGCAGCAAACAAAATGCCCTTGGACACGGTCCCTGGTCTGTGCTATTTGACATAAGCCAAAGTCATGACAGAGACTGTTGTGTTTTGAGTTTAAGGGATGGAATTCTAGAATTTGAGGATGTCTCCTGGCAGTTTAAGATACTGGCATGTGAGTTTCCCCCAGTGCCTGGATTTGGACCATTATTTCCAGGACAACAGAAGAAAAACTGGCATCAGCCTACCT
Organism: Eulacestoma nigropectus; assembly: GCA_013397775.1. Classification (NCBI taxonomy): domain Eukaryota; kingdom Metazoa; phylum Chordata; class Aves; order Passeriformes; genus Eulacestoma; species Eulacestoma nigropectus. Next base: position 377,493 of record VZTE01004968.1, on the reverse strand, counting down.
CCCAGATCAAGCCGTATAGAAGTTTGTACCCTAAATGGGAAGTTCAAACTCTTTAAATCAAAATTGACCAGTTTTATTTGTAGCATTGCTAAACACAACTTTCTCAGAAGTGAAGAAAGTATTTCTATGCAAATTTTCAGTCAGGGCTACAAGCTCAACAAATGCCATTGAAGCACTCTGGAGGATACACCCAACATGCACATCTCTAAAATTGCCAATAGGACAATCAACTGAAAAAAAAGTTATAATAGACAGGGTTAGGCAAATAATGAGCTGTGCTGTAATTCTATAATTTACCTTATTAGTCATAAATCAGTTATTTATGATGATTATATTTAACAATTTTCCTAGACTACTAAAATTACAAAGATAGGGTGTCTCGACACATGTCAATAATGTTGTCATTTTATTACAAAAATGAGATCTAAATTATTTACAAATCCCTTGACTTCTATTGACTCACCAATAAGAAATAGACTTCAATACCAGCATCTGGTATTCACCACTCTGTTGGGATCTCTTCAGACAGATAAATTGATTAACCTTGATGGAACCCCACATGCATTGCCTTCACTTGAAATAGTAAATTAATTAATTTCATTTATTCAATTAATTCTGGTTTTCACTTCAGCTATGTCCTTAAAAGCAGCTTTGACTTTTATTCTTTTACTGTTGACATGTTGTGAAATATTGTATACAGGAAGTCTAGAGATAAGCAAGCCAAAATTGGGCCATGAGCTGGTATTCAGCTCTTCTCCTTAAAAATTCCATTAAGTACAATGAGATTTGCATGCTACATCCATTTGACACATTTCTTTTCAACTGTGCCATAGTAAATAAGCATATATTTGATTTTTTTAAATTTTAGGACTGGTGCCTCCAATGTTCCTTTTTGTCTTCAAGTCGATATGTTTAATAGGTGTATTATACTCATAATTATTCTTCAAAAGTAAAGACAAATCCTGGACAACATTTATTTCAATAGGAACATTCCCAGGGAAATGAAACTGAAAAACAAACTGTTAAATGAAAACTAAAGAATGCAAAGAGAAACTTAAGATTTCAATTTATTTTATGATATTATTACTCATAATTTTGGTTTGTGAGTCATGACTTCCACTTTTTGCTTCTACATCTCCCAGAGTTTCTAAAGAGTATCTGCTACTCTGTGGGAAAGAGTTTCTGGTAAACTGTAAGCCCTGTTTATCCACAGGGCTATCCCCTTGGTGGAGGAAGTCCAGCACATAGTAGGACCTTCTCTGAAATTGTATTTGAAGATTATCCCAATAGAAAAATATTACTAATGTTTCTCTACATACAGAGCTGTGGGGTGACATGGTTATGTACATGTGCATATGTTGTCTGAGCAATTAATGATGTTATTTTCAACTGCAGCCTTAAACTGTAACAGATCAACATTGATTAGCTGTTCTCAGGAAAGCTGAGGGGGTATGCACACACGACACATGGAGAACCTTTCAAAAGGAATATAGACTCTGATAGGTGTATAATTTCCTGTTCAAATTATTCAAGCACATCACTGTTGGGTAGGCACATGCCCCTTTCTGTCTTAATCAGCTATAGCTATTCAAACAGGTGCCACCATTGTCATGTCTTTTAGCTTATTGGATTATAAATTTGATATTGTCCTATTTTACCCTACTAAATGTTGCAAAAAGGCAGTGACATCATTTTAGACTCTGTCACTTCCTAAGAAACAGAATATCAACAGATTAGTTTTCCTTGTTGTCAAAAACCAGCAGGTTGGGTGTGGTGGGTTACTCTGAGAACACACAACATGGGAGTAATGGGAGAGAAACTCAAAGATATACTTTTGACTTAATAATAAACACTAGAGGATGTGCCTTCACCCACTGGAACTCTACACTGTGTAGGGACAGCTCTCCCTTAAAGTCTGGAAAGAGACCTTTCAGCACAGCTTCAAGATCTGGCTATAGGTCACACGAAGTAGAACTGAAAATGTGAATCAGGTATCTAACAGCACTGATTGGACTGTGCACAAAAAATTTCTTTTTAGATTTGAGAAAACTTCCCACTAAAATCCCAAGTTCTTACTGACATGAATACAAATACAGAAAAAAATGCATTTCCACGAAAAGAAATTTAAATATGTTATTAGCTTAGTTATAGCAATATTTATTAAGTGATCTTATATCCTTTTTTCACTTAACTTTTTCACCTTATCACAAGAGTTCAAGCACAATTTTTGATCTTTAAAGAGGTTTCTAAATTAAAAATTCTACAACAGCTAAAAGTTAAGTAAGCAAAAAGTTGTAAAATTAATTCTGCAATTATTTTTAATGCTCTCTTTTCGGAATGCACAATCATGCTGTAAATTTTCATCCGAGTTCTGAGACTCAAAAAGTGTTTATGAGTCATATAAAATGCAAAAGGTAAATTATCAGACAAAAATCTGCAGAGAGATCTACGATTCAAAATGTCCTAAAGTCTATGTGAATCTCCTATTGGTCTTAATCTTTCACTGAGGGTTTATTTTTTCTCTCATGTTTACACTTCTGATAGTATAATAGGAGTGTTAGATGAGTAGAGGGTTGGAGAAGATGAACTATCCGCCCTGTTTCTAAAATCTCTTCTGATTGTTTCCATCTGCATTCTGTCAAAATTGCTTAGTAAGAATAATCTGATCCCAGATGACCACGTAAAACTTACTGAAAATTTTAATTTCTCTTACAGGGACCAGTGCGTAAGTAATAATGAGTTAGGCAGAAACTGAAACAGCACAAAATGATGTCTCTTTAATTCCTTAACTGAAAATCAATTTTTTTGACAAAAACATTGATTACAACATTCAAGATAAATCACTTATTAAAAATTTGAAATGCTAAACTTGCTAAGCATTTTCTCACTTTGCTAAGGCTTTCATGGCTAAATCTGGGCTTACTGAGCGAGCCCACTCAAATCAACACTTAAGTTGATTTTATTAGTTTGCAGCAAGCTAATTATTTTTTAAAGTCCAAAACTTTTACTGCTTCTATGCCTTATTACCTTGCCAGCTGAAACTTTCTGCAAAGCTCTGAATTGTGCTCACTGAAATGGAGGGATGTTCAGCATAATCTCTGTGGATTCATTGTAATCTATGTTTAACACCACAATGCAAAAGGAGAAACTGCAGAGCAGGAGGGAAGTGATTGCTGCACACCAGACAGGAGAAAAGATCTTGTTTCTGAGCAGCAGATTATTTTACCAGCAGAAGGGTACCTATTCACTACAGGGTCTGGAGGTTAACACCTTACTTTCACTGCATTCCCCACCAGGACTTGTTCCTTCACCTGCAAGGTGATTATGCCTTTTCATTTCCAAGGTGTGTTCAGCTTTCATCATACAAATGTCCATGACCTCTTGTCTATCACAGCAGATTTATGTTGGGCTACACGTAAATGCCATTCACAAAAAAGGAAAAAGAAGAAAGATGCCATATCCCTGGAAGTGTTCAAGGCCAGGTTGGATGGGGCTCTGAGCAACCTGGTCTAGTGAAAGATGTCCCTGCTCATGGCAGGGTGGTCTGGAACTAGATCATGTTCAGGGTCCCTTCCAACGCAAACCATTTTGTGATTCTATGAAGAAATAGAAGAAAAGACCTACGAAGGAGAATGGAAGTATTTATTAAGGGCTTACAAAAATTGTAAAGAAAAGAAAAGAGAAAAGACATAAATTAATAACCACCAATTTATCTCTTGACATTACAGGATACTTAATTATTTAATTACTTATACTTTCAATATGTTTCCAATTCAAATGGAAGGCACTCACTATCAGGATGTTACTTGCACAATGTTAAGTCGTAGGAGAAGGCTCATGTTTCTAATAACCTTAGCTTTTCTTTACAATGTTCTTGATATCCAGAGATTTGAGGGGTAAAAGTGATGTAGGAATAGAACAAAGATATAGAATGAGCAAGAAAAGAGTCCTGACAGTCTGTCTTCTGATTAACTGAAATTCTCTTTAAGCCCATAACGGCACAATCCACTAACATACATTTGTACCAAGGGCTACTGAAAGTGAATTTGCATTCTTAACACACAGGCTGGAAAGATACAGTGAAAAAACCGAAAATCTGCACACAAGGACAGACCTTGCATAATATATATATTCTTTATTCATTAGGATCTAACACATTGAACTTGTTAGAATTATTTTACAGTACTGAATGACAAAAAATATAGGAAGAGTTTAATGTCTTTATACTTTCTGTAACAACTTCACTGTAGACAGATCAAACATTGCCTTATTTCCCAGATCTGCAAATGACAACAGTCAAATAAAAAATGCATACCTAGAGAACACTGAATGGGAAGCTGTAGGAGTGCCAAAAAGTAAAACAGAGTCTGGATGTCCCCTAACTTGTGGTAAATACATTTTTGATGGCTCTAAGATTATATTTTATGGGAGGTACCCCTGTGATTTCATACATTTGCTGTTTGGAGGATGGGCTAAAACAGTGCTGCCAGTTTCTTTTCCTGGGACAATGAGTGATGTAGATAATGTGGAACACGTGCAGCCTATAGGCATATACATTGTCCTAGAAAAATGAAGTGCAGGCCTCTGGTTTGCACTTTATCATACCGCGGTAATGGTTTCCTTCTCATCACTCACTCTTGTAGATGAAAGATATTGGTTACAATTAGCACCATTTTCATTGCATAACTACACTCTAAAAGTATGCTTTGTGCTTACTCGGGAAGTTTTCACTCCTTTTTACTCAGCTAATGTGCCCTTTCTTGAAGGGCAATGCAAAGCAGAAAAGGAAAATATTACTTTGGGTCCATAAGAGCTCCTGCCATGATGGCTTTCAAAATAGCTGTTTTATGCACTGAGAGAAAGCAACATAAAACTTCAAGGCTCTTTTTCATCTAAGTAAAATATGCCTATTTTTCTGTCTGCTGCTGATTTATGAATGGTAATAGTGAGAGCATTATAGTGGCGATGAAATTTCTGTGATGGCTTATTGACAGGAAACTCTCCATAGATAAAATCAAACTTCGAGACTCTAATGTGTGTCATTGGCCACAGGAGCCAAAACTCAGAAAGAGTTGAGGTTTTCTTTTGTTCAGATGGGGCCTCAGAGCAGGTGCCTCTAGCTGTCATTAAGCAAACTGAGGATATGGTTATTTTACAAAAAAAGTTGGAGAAAAAGAGGATTAGGACTTCAGGCTCAAAAGAACCAGTCTGATTGGAAATTTTATGTTCCCATGGTATGAGGCAACAGATACGGGCTGAGCGGTTTCACCAGTGAAAAGACAAAGGCCACTGAGCTTTGTTCACTACCCAGAAAAGCCGCTCCCCACTCTTTTTTGAGAGATCCTACAAAGAGCATTATACCTTTGTAGCTTTGCTGCTGTTTCCATTCTCCTGCAAAACAACAAACCAAGTGAATGCACAGTGACTCATGTAACGATGAATTGACCCACTTCAAGGTCTCAGCACTTTTCTTTCTCTGTATCTGTGAACGTGAAACTCTCATTTTTGATGGTTGCTTATGTCAACCAGTATACAAAATATATACAGAAGTCATACAACAGTTATTTGTAGTTCCAGGTTTTTTCCCCCTACTACCACAGAAGAGAACAAGCAGAAAATTCCAAACAAACCAAAGCAGTGAATTGTGCACATCAGCTAAATAATATTTGCCGATTGAAGCAGACAGGAATGAAAGCTCAAGAAGAAAATCTTTAACACTATTCCTGTTTGGCTGAGGACACTTTTTCAGATCTATCACTCCAGGTGAATTTTGTGAAAAAAAAACCAAGGATTTTGAAAAGCCTATAAATGCAGTCAGTTATTCCATACTTTCATGCCTGAATCCCCAATATTTAAAATCCAAAACAATGTGTTTTGCTAGAGGCGGATGGATGCTGCATATGTTGTATGGGTGCATTTTAATAGGAAACATTGATAAATGACAGGTAAAATGATGACTGAGAAGACTAGAAAAATGCTTAGATGAGTTTGCACAGCAATTGCGTCCTGCTACAGCTAAAGTATCCCTTGTGCAAAAAATATCTCTGCATTTAAATGAAGAGTGGAAATAGCTAGGTACTTTTCTGCTTTACAGTGTCCTGGGTATACTTCTCTGATCAAAGTGAAGTAGAACCAATCTTACTCCTTTTGAGACTTCTCAATTCTGTGGCAATTTTAACTATCCTGTTAAATATCTTTTTCAGGATCTGCCTCTGTAACTTGATGACAGGATACCAACCCTGAAAAACAGAGGAAAGTCAAAGTATGAATTGTGGGTAGAAGGGAGAAAGAAGGGAACAACCTGGAAGCCCTAAGAACCAAGGAGAACTAGTGTAAATATTGTTTCACAGATACTTATCATCTTTCCTGACTTCCTACAAACTAACATATGAAAAACACACCCGTGTTGATCCATGTGGCCTCACTTGTATGCAGTTCAAGAAATAGGCTTTACTTTCTTCATCTTTTGACCCTTTCTCTGCCAGTCACTTTAAATATTTCTGCACTCTCCTTCATTACAATCCCCAACAATTGCAGTTAAAAAATTGTTTAATGTATACTGGTAATGATTTTGAACAACCCAGAGTAACCTATCTTTCAAAACTGCCATAGTTATTCCAAGCTTGAAGAACTTGAATCCCACTTTGCAGCTGTTTATGTGTTTTACAAAAGCTAAAATTTTTTTTAAATGTGTCATTGTGTAATGTTTATATAGAGACAATAAGAAAACAGAGCTGCTTTTCTTTTTTTTTTTTGTAAAGGGAGGTGTTGTGAGTTGTTTTGCAAGACTAAATATCTCCAGAATGTCATGTATGCCTCCTTATCAGAATATTTCCAGATACTTTAAGTCATTCATTAAATTATCATATCTTTTCAGAGCATAAACCTGGAACCAGAATTTGTGCTTCACTTAGTCAATAGAACAGTGAAGTGTTATCACAAACTGTGCTTGATGTCAGGATGCTTCACGTTTCACGCTGGACCAAAACACATTACCCAGGGAATGTAGGAAAGGACTCCATTCAAATTGTCTCCAGCATGAATGGGAACAACCTCCTCTATTTATATTCTCAAAGCAACCTGAACCAAACTGGCCCTGCAGCCACAGCCTCTCACAGATGCAAGATATGGCTTATGAGCTGACTAGCAGAATCTCCCTTCAAGGACAGATTGGTGCTCCTGAGCCACATGTTCCAGAGGGCTCCAAGACCTTGCCATTATCCTTTTTGACCACAGCAGGGTGGCTGTGATGCTGTTTGTGCATCAGAGATTTAGGACTTTGTCTTTCGACTGGGAGAGACACTCATTTTCATTCAGTGGCAAGTCTCTAGCTTCCCCCGACAATCTAAGTCCATGAAAAAATTACCTCTTCAAGATGGTGTCAGTAACTCGAGAGTGGGTACAAAAATGTTTTTGGCCCCTCAATCCTAAACCCATGGGGACATTTTCAGTGACTGCAGCTGAGTAACTTCATGAAATGTCTTCCTCTATTTATTTCTTCTCCTTGTTTAATTAGAAATTGCATAGCCATAACCTCCCTATAAAATTTAATGTTATCTGGAGGTAATTGAGGTTTATGTAAATTTTTATGACATACTAATGGCTTGAATAGAAATGAAACTGAAAACTATTTCATAAAGGAAACTGAAGACTGCTAGTAAAAGGTCTCTAGAGTCAGCACGGAGAGAGACAAGACTGCCTTTCACCAATATAACTCTAAGCTGAGTTAGATAACAAATAGCAAATATAGATAAAAACTATAGCAAATATAACATTTAAACCTTTGGCTATTAACAAAAAAAATAGTATATAGTTATACTTTCCCATACAATTCCTTAGCTGAACTGGTGGTAGGAGGAAAGGCTTCAATATATTAATTTTCTTCAACATTTTGAACTTTTTCTATCACAATATGCTCAGACCATTTGGAATTTTAACACCTGGAAATTATGCCTTTTAAAAGTGCCAAAGAATTTTGGGGAATTAATTCCTATTAGAGCAGGTGAGAATACAGTACCCTTGGGAAAGATAATGTATAACAGTTCTTCGCCTTTGGGTTCATCTCTTCATAAGAAACTCATCTGATCACATCTTAACACTTTATTACACAGTAACTAGTCACAGAAATTCTTATTTCTGTGTTTTATATTGCTACTGAACTGAGCAAGGATCAAAAGCAATCACTTTTAAAGGAACTGCAGTCATTTCACTCCCACAATATTTTATCTTCTCTGCTTTCTCTTTCTCCTTTCTTCTTCCATTAAAATGTTGTTATTGTTGGGCTTCAAAGTCGTTGGTTTTCAACTAAGTAAAACCATGCCTTTCATCACAGAAAACTATTCTCTTCAATGACCTGAAGATTTTTATGATGATTTATCCATCAGAAGAGGGGGAAGAAGGAAAAGGGTATTCATCTAGATCTATAAAAGTGATGATTCAGTATTCTGGACACCCTTAAAATTACTCTCAACAGAAAAACTAACTTTCTTTTGATTTCAACAAACTTTGACTAAAGCCCTGCATGAGCAACAAATATGCAGTGTGTATTTTATTATTTTCTAATCCAAGTCTTGCTGGACTCAAGAACCTTTCTGCCTCTCCTTAGGGTAACTTTCATAGGGAATGAAAAGTTTTCTCTTTTGCACTTCAAATATTTAATTTACTTGTCCACACAATTTCTTAGTAGCCTTCAGTACGTGAAGAGAGTTGATTATGCTGGCGCTGACCTCAAGAAGGAAGACTTGGCAGCTGTTAGAGCACTTAGAAACTACAGAGGTAAGATAAAGAGTATTCGAGGAGTAATACTAGTTTTGCAAACTAGCTAAATTTTTCCTTCTAGTGGAAAAATTCCCTTTGAAGCTGGAAGCCATGAGTATTCACAAGATGGAAGGGGAAGAAAATGCTTTGAGTTTCTCAGATACCTCTGAATCAATAACTGAATATTTGTGACCAAGACCAGTGCTGACACTGAAATTGCAATGAAGTTCTATGCTTCAGATCAGAGCACTCCCAGGTGGTATTAAAAACCCATCAAGAGAGAATTTTCTGTCACCATAGTTAAGCTATTTCCACTTTAATAACTGGCAAGACATGGAAAATTTACACATATAATTTGTTTTCAAATGCATGCAGCCAGAGGAAATGTCAACATTTTACTACAGAAAAACCCTATTAACAATATAGGTAAGCAAAATACTTAAAATAGAGCAAAATAGCATCAGGTAAGAGCTTTAGGATTTGTGTATATGTGTGCAGGACTCATATGTATAAAAATATATTAATTTTGTTATTATAAATTATCACTTTTATAGGAAGAGATGAGGTTTCAGGAGTGGGTTTGTCTGTGATGTTTTCAGATTTTTTTTTTCACAAGCCTTACAGAAATTTGGTTTATAAAGTGTTTGTTTCTGTTTAATTATTCTCACAGTAAAGAAAGAAAGGTATGTCTCATACCTGAAAATATGAAGAGAAATTAAACTAATACTTCAATAATGACACTAGATTCCACTGAAAGAGTTTCAGTGAAAACATTTATTTTCATTTTTACATTAGTCAGGGAGTAGGGTTTTTTTACGCTACCAAAAGAAGCATAAGCATTTCCTAGTTTTCTGATTCAAAATATGTTGCAGTAATGAAATGAGGTAAGTTAATCCTTAGGATGCCAGTACCTCAAGGATTTGTTTTTTTTCTTTTCAAACTACACATGCACAGGTTTTTCAATTTCTTTTGAATTTGAAAAGCAAAGCTTAAACCAAAGACGCACGACACAGTAACAATGACATCTCACTATTTCAAATTATTAAGGCTATTAAGACTTTTTCCCCTAGGAGGAAGTGTTCTCATGTGGCAGAGTTTTGCCATTAATTCAGGTGGAAGAACATGTACAGCTGTTTGATCCCATGCCTTTGACAAGTGCTTCATTGCTTCTGCTCCTAACAAATCCCACTGACCCACACACAGGGCTGTAGGCAATAAATCCCTCAGCAGAGGTAGCTGGCTGACTTCTCAGAAATCAGCACCCTGTTGAGTTGATGCAGGGGGCTTTCCTCTGCTTGACTGTTATGGCTTTGCTACTGACTGCTAACCTGAATGCCACAAGAAGAGTTAAGCTGGAAAGTTATTTCAGAGTTATATTCTGACATGTTGCTAAGCTGTTTCAGAGCTATACTCTGACATGTTGCTGTTATATTTCTGCAAAGTGTAGTTGAATTTGCTTAACATAGGTATCTGAGCTGTTTGGCTATCTTTGCCATCTTTCTAAATTAGAGTTTGCTTGGTACTACATGCAATTAATAAGGTCTGTTTAGGACCAATTTGGCTACAGACATGAATAATTTCTTCTATAGTGACTTCAGAGTACATATACCATCTTAAATATAGAGGTTTTTGGGAAAGAGGGTGTTTGTTTAGTGGCAATTTTGGGGGGTGAGAGTGGGGGTTTCTAGTGGTTTGAGTATCTTGTAGTTCTGGACATCTACTATGTGGTATAACTGAGGCATAGGGATTATGAGGTCTGCAGAATGTTCTGTCTGTGAACATTATAGAAGTTTTCTTGGTTGTAATAGTTTTCAACAGGAAAGGATTTTTTCTTTCTTGTGTAAATCATAAAATACCTCTGTAAGCTGTTTCTAATTCTAAGCTTTCTGATCTAAACTAGCTGTGACCAAGTTCATTCAACAGATCTTCTGTGATACAAAGTACGCTTTATGAAATATAGTAGTACTCATTTTAAAGTTTGTCTGGATCAAAGCTAGAGGCTTGCTGATTGTGACAAGTTAGCTAAATCTGCAGAGATAATAATGCAGAGTAATATAAATTACAGTACAGTATAAATTATAGCATTTTTATCTGTCTATAGTCTTTAACATTGGTTTGCTACAGGTTGGTCAGGAGTTTTCATGCATATTTCAGAGGCTCTTTTTACAGTAATTAAAATTCAATCTAATAATATTTGCAATGCCAGAATAAAATCTTCAATTAAAAAGTAATACTTTGTTTTATTAAATAGTTCAGACAATACCTTGCTTTTTTCCTTGCTGACTCCTACATTATGGACAGATGTTACATCATTAGTTGTCATCTAGCAAAATTACAAGACCAAGTTTGAGTTTTACATTCTTGTCTTTTAGCACTGCAGTAAGAATTTAAAATTTTGAAGATTATATCTCATATAAAAATAACCTAGCACAAAATATTTATAAAAGGGTCTACTCCAGGGGTATGTGAACAGATCATTGTATCAAATCCTCATGTATACGGGCACATGCTGAACATAACTAAAACTTCCTGTGTTTCTAAAGCTCTGTTAATTCTTTCCAATCTGATGACACAACCAAAACTTCCAATTTTATTTCTAAATTTTTTTAGTCTGGTTGACTCTAGTATCAATTACTATTTTCTCCATGGTTATCTATTCAAAGCAGAACTATTTGCCTCCAAACTTGTTCTGTGTGAACAGAAATCTAGAGGATTTCAGATCACCCACAACAATTTATGTGCTCTCATTATAATGAGCTGCTCAGAATTATCAGAGAAAAATAAAGGTGCCTTGCCCTGAAACTTTCAAGGTTCTCTGGAGGAGACTCAGGACACAGTTACCAGTATCTCTGAAAGAGTCCTGTATTCAGGAAAAGAGAAGCAAATGCAGTTTAAGTCATAAGAGGTTCTCTGAAGTCTTTACAGAAGCTGGCAGTGTAAGAACATCACCTGCCTCTTGGTGACAAGGGAGTGGATTAGCCTTTTTTTAGAATAATGCAATGCAAGCTAAAAAGGTACAAGTTTACAGCTCAGCTAGAAAAACAGGAGCTGCATAGTTGTTCAATAGGTGACAATCTGTAGGATGTATAGGGACAGATGACATTCTCTATTCATAGCTTCTGTTAAAAAATAGAGCTTATTTCCGCTTCTGCAATAAAAGAACTGAAGCACTTCCCTTTAATCATGCTAAGAAGTACTGCCTGTAGCAGAACTTCCAGGAGCCCATCAAATGGGGGGAAAGGTGGAATGCTTAAAATGAACAGTTGACAGCACAGAAGTCAGTTTTGATGCAAGGAAGAGCAGGATTCATGATGATTTTGGGAACAGGAGGAAGAGCAGACGATGCAATAACTTACAAAGAAGCATGGGCTGTGAAGACCCTTAGCTGAGGTTGCTGAGTTACCTGGTGCATCTCAGCCTTTCTCCTGGAATAGAAATTAGGTGATGTGTGTGATTATGGTCTTGCTTTGGAGTAGATGGAGGAATCATGGGATGTTTCCTTGACCTTGATATCTGGATAAAGAAGTCATTTGGCAATCTCTTGCTGAGAATGTGATTTAGATGCTGAATGACCAGAGATATACAAATATACCTTAGCTGTTGATAATTTCTTAATCTCTGTTGTTAGCAATATTCAAACATTTTAAACAATACTCTAGAATCCAAGCTGAGAGCCTGATGAAGTTCATCATTCTCATAGTCTGGTGGGTCCTGGATAAAAGAACTGTGAATTTACAGGAAAACCGAAAAGTAGGAAGGTATCAACATAAATTACAGGTTATGTGTCAATGCATGCTGTAAATTCCCTTCATTAGCACTTGTTCAGGTATTCTGGCCAAGAGTTTAACAGAATACAAAGAGATAATGTTATTAGAAACCCATAAAATTATGGTAGACAATAGTTTGTTTCCAGTCAAAAGAAAAAACTCTACACCATATGTGTATGTGGATGATGTGTTTGTTTCCAGCAATCAGTTGTATTGTTGGTTTTGCAGAGGAATATCAGATTCCAACGTATGATTACAAGTTCCCTGGAGGGAGGAGTTTCTCCAAAGAATTGTTTAATACTGTGTCTCAAGTTAAGTGTGCAATGAAAATACATTTACAACTCATACAATTTGAAACAAAGCAAACTATTTTGGTACAAAAGTCTTAATTCTCATTTGTTGTGTTATCTGGAGATATTTTATATTATCACAAAAGAATTTTTCAGCATGCATTTTGCTGCTTTAGAGTCAATAATTTTTTGATGTACACTTGAGTTGCCTAGATACAAAATGGCATAGTGGCATTTGAAAGACCTTTGGATACATTTGCATATCCTACCTTCTGCTGCAGAGGTAAAAATTATAGGAGTCCATAATAAACAATAAGATAGAAAAGAACAGTGGTCAGAATACTGAATAGCCTTACAATGCTGCAAAGCAATTTTTTTAAAATTTATTTTATGTTTTGTGCATTTGGGGGGAAAACAGGACTTTAGTTGAGGTTTGTGTGTCCTTGGTGACTACTTGCTATTTGTTGGGGTTTTTTTATCCTTTTCAGACTACCATGAAAAATGAACTACCTTGGGCAGGGGGCAGGGGAAAAAAAGGACAGTAAAAAAGAGCTATATCGTACACTCAGTATCAAAGACAGCAAAAGTGTTCAAGCGTCATGGGATTTTAATTTGCTCGTTAAACCAAAGCATCGAAAGAAACCATTTTAGAGTTCTTTTTCATGGTGTTTATGAAGAAGAAAGCTTATTTGTGAGTAAAGACTTACTTTTCTAAATAGAAGTTTTGACTGGTCTGCGTGAAGGATGCAAGCAGTACGTTACCTCACTCGGGAACTATCAGTTTATGCATAATAGAAATGTGTGCAGCAGACATGCAGTCATGGAAACTGCATGTGTCAGTCCGGGATGAAATTATGCATTTTATGTGGGGATGGCTGAGGCTGGCATTCAAATGAAGAACAAAAGACTTTATCGATGGCACAGTGCGTACCGTTGCAAAGCATTCATGTTGGTTCCTTATTATAATTGCTTTGTTGGCACAAAGTAATTGCTTTTCATTTTGAAGTTTCTAGAAAATATTTAGTGCGCACATACTACAAATGAGTCTGGTAGTAATTTTTCTGCATTTTTTTTCCCGTAGTGTTGTAACAATTTTCATAGGCTGATACTGCAAGGAACACTGTACTTGCAGAAGAAAGGTTGAACTAGTAAATCAAGACATTTAGCAAAGATTTGAAAGGGCTGAAGTAAAGCATAAATCTGAATTTGGCAAAAGTACAGTGCTAACTTGGACAATAAAAGAACACATGGACCCCCAATAAAAGAACATCTTCCAGGCTCCACAGAGATGCAAATACTGTGTTCTAAACCAATTGCCACTTTCTTGAAATAACACCTGGTGTTGTCTTTGGGAATCAAGAGGCAGAGAATGTGCTCCTCAACAGCAGTGTTAAAGACCATCAGATTTTCTGTGTGAGAAGAAGAGGGCCAAGCCCCCCAAGAGCTGTCATAGGTCGGAGGTGAGTGACCCTGGGCAACCTGGCCAGGTATCTTACATTCATGGGCTCATGCCTGTCTCTGGAAAAGTAGTGGGAAGAGGGTTGGAAAGTGAACATTGGAAGACTTCTCCAGAGAACTGCACTTCATTCAGTCAGGTCTGTCTTTTTTAGAAGTAATCTGGTATGGAACAAATATCAAGTACTTCCTTATTTTCTTCCTTCCATTTAAAATGAAAGAAAAAAGTACTGAGGAAGCTTGAGAATTTCAAATGGTTTGGATTGCATGTCTTGAAAATTTTTTTGCTATCTATGCCAGACTGAAATTCAATGACTCACCCAATTGGCTGTTTGGAAAAGCAATGGATGCTTTGCTGACGATGTGCATGGTAACAGCCCAGGTGCAAAGGGGTGCACACCCACCACCAGAGGCTACAAGCTGGAGTTTGAGCCACACAAAGGAAAAGGCTCACAAGAAGCAGATCCTACTAGGTAAGGTGATGCTTTTTATAATGCCAATATCTCCCCTTATACAACCTTAAACAAAAAAGTTTTATGCTCCGGTGTAAAACTCCTCCATCCGCCTCCCCAGGAAGTACCAGGATATTCAGACATAGGCCTGAAGGTACTCATTCCTTACGATGGGGCATAATTGGTTCAACTGCGCTGATGTGAGAGGGAGCTGTCATGTCTTAAAACATGTCATCAACCATCAAAGACCCCCGAATTGCCCCCAGACTCATTTCTGGAAGGACTAGGTATGATCCACAGCATTGCATCAGCCAGTATAAAACTCCACCACACCACCCCTCTCCCAGGGGAGGTACCTGGGCATTCCCAACTGAATCTAAACATATATTAATCCATTTAACCGTGTATTCCATGGGCTTTTTCCACTCCTGACAGACCAAGACAGCAGCCATCACTTTGACCAATGGACACTGAAGTTGAAGCAAGCAAGTCTCATTGCTGGATCCATAGGTGGTGATGCCATTCTACTGTTATCCTTTCTTTTCCATTCTTTCTTTTCTGTTCTTTCGTTTCCTTATATATTTTCTTATTTTTATGCTTTCATATGGCTATATTTTTATGGATAATAACCAAAATGGCTACATACCTCCTTTCCATTGCAACCAAATTGTTCTGAAATAAACCTGCCATATACATATTTCTAAACACCAGTCATTTAGTGTCGCTTCACTCGAATCTGCCCCAAAGGATCTATTACTAACAAGAACTTTGGTTACCCTGCCATCAGGAGCAGGTCATAACACCATCTCTTTTTCTGGAAGTAGATTCTTTTCCTGTTTATTTTTTTTTCTTTTACCATGAAAAGCACTGTAACAGCATAGGCACTTCATCATATTACTTTGGTGTTAATGCTTTAGCATAGTCTAGAGACTATGCTTTCATAGAGGTAGTATATGCTTAGAACAGAGCAGAGCAGCTGATCTCTCAGCAGGGCAAATTAGATGTTGAAGAGGTTGCTACACTTAATTAGCTACAGAAATCGAGCTAATTTTTATTGTGAAGGAAAAGAAAAAAAAAAAGACTAAAAACTGATGGTGGTCCAAGCGCATGAAATCCTGCTCCAAAAAGCTCTACATGGAGCATGTTATTATCAATAGTTATTGCTGGCACCTTTTAGGTGCAGTATTTCTGAGGTTTGGAGGTTTAGGAGCAGGAGCACATTGCTCACACCTCAGCTACTCATGCGTTCCCTGGAGAAGGAGCACTCTTTCAGACTCACCAGTGAAGAAAAGGAGTTGAATGGCTTATAGCCCTGTTTTCTTAAAATACCAGTGGGGCTTGAATGCTGTCCCTCGTGCTGGATGATGAGCCAAAGTCCTGTATTCAGTGTCACTGAAGTCACTATTGCAACCTTGGCAATAAACAGAGAGCAGCTTCAAGAATTGATACCTTTCATACCAAGGATTTGTTAGGAGGTGTGTTAGAAGAAGAATCTTCACGTGGTGAATTAGCTCACAATGATTTGCTTTGCGTTTGGTTTTATAGAATCACAAATAACTGATAGAAAATGCAATAGACATGGGTCACTTCCAGACTCTGTGGATAACATTACCTTTTTTAGTAACATTTTCATCAGTTTCATTCCTGATGAAGCGTTTCTTTGAAAGCTTCATACTTTAATTCCTCAAGTAGGCACTATGTCTAGGTGTCCTGGTTTTAGTTGGGGTAGAGCTAACTTTCTTCACAGTGGCTAATATGGGTCTGTGTTTCGTATTTGTGCTGAAAACAGTGTTGTTATTGCTTAACACAGAGCCAAGGCCTTTTCTGCTTTTCATACTGCCATGCTAACACCCATGGATGTGTATAGGAATGTTTCTGAAGTTCGTGTAATTTGTGTCCCAGACATGCTTTTGCACATATGAAAGCTGATGTTACTGCACCTTCACCATTACTGCTGTATATCCCTATGTTATACTGGGATTTCACTATGTGATTCACAGCACAAATGACACCCAAGCAGCCAGACCATGTCCTATGACATGCTCTGTCCCTGCTCCTGTATATTGGCATGTGTTTACAGGTGGGAGATGAGTCAGAAACAAAGCCTTTAATAAGGCAGGCTAAATGCCCAGCTCTATTATTCTAGGATGATCCTTCCATTTAGCTGTAAAATGTCTGAAAGAAAGTGGCTACGTTGACTGCACTATGAAAAGCGATAGGCTTTTTTGGGTTGCAAAATGGGATATCTGCTACATAAATGTTGCTAATCAAGGACTTAACTAGTGAATTTACATAATTTAAGTACTAATAAGTAACTTAAGTAGGGGTAATTTGTCTAAGAATCTTAACCTATGTCTTTCACAGAGCATTAGCAATCATTGCAGCCTCACCAAACACAATACTATTTATTCTTTCTCAAGCTGTGTAAAATCACTCCAAATCATGTTTTCTCTTTATCTGTAATAACAGCTTATGTTTGTGATAATAATGTACAAGAAATTTACAGACCTCATTTCTCTTGTAGAACAACCTTTAAAAAAATTAGTATCTAGTCATTTATGCTGATGGATATTATACTTGGAATTTCACACTCAATCAAGAAACTAAAAACAGATATACTACACAATAAACAGGATGATAACAAACTAAAATACAGTCAGTTTAAGAAAATTACTCTTAAGGGGCTGTATCTTTGAATACTAGTAACAATTTTTCTAGTATTATTATTTATCATTATGTGCTTTTGTGGCATTTTCTTAGTTTTAAACATTCTCCTCACTCCTGAAGCTTTGTGAAAAACTCTAGCAAACAAGGCAGAATATTGACTGACAGACCACATATGTAAGAGAGAAACTGATGGCATTAGATTGTTCAGTCGATTGCACAAGTGAACAAAGTGAAATAATAGACTGGTAATGTTATGAGTGATGTGGAATGAAGGAGAAAAATCTATTTCAGACAAAAATTATGATTGTTAAGTTGATGGCTCATGACTGGCATGTTTTTTTCAGCTTTGAAAGAATATTATTTCAACACTTTACAAGGAAGAAAGGAGAATTGTAATTATTAAAAAGCCAAGCAGTTGTAGCTAATCTTGTATTTCAAAATGAACAGATATACTTATTGTTTTCTTGAATGCATGGAAAGTAAATTACAGTAGTGGATTATTTATATTAATTTGATTTCTTTATTTTTTTATCCACGGAATTTATTCCTTTCATTCTTTCCTTGTATTTTCTTGGTTTCTGCTTATGCTTTTTCTTCATTTTTTTTCTTCCAACAGTCCTTAGTCTATACTTAGTTTTGTCATTTAAGCCATGGTATTCTTCTTTGAAGCATGTTGCTCTGGGACATATTAGAACAGGGATATAGATCTGAGCTTCACTGTCAACTGTTAACCTACTGTCACCTAAAAAGAATGAATGTAATTTAACATGTTATAGTTAAAGTGTATTCTAAAATTGGATCTTTTTTCACAACTGTTTTTTATTCTGTTGTCTGTGAAAAAAAGGTAAATCTTCCTTCTAAGCTGCCCCTTATTTTGATCTCAGCATAGATCAAATTAAATGCATGCAAGCAAGTTTATGAACTTTCTACACTGTTATTTTTTATGCTTCTCCCTTTATGTCATTCCTAAAGCCATTAAAAGAGTACATTTCCTGAGCAAGAGCAAAATGTACTATATTCCAACTAAACTTTAGAACAGCGGGTGATTACCAGGCCACAGTGAAGGTTAAATGATCAATCATTATTGAAACATAAGGATGCTCCCATTGTTTAATTTCCTCATTTAGGGAGCTGTTCAGCGGTTAAAAACCCCGGCCTGCTTATGATTATGAACCCTCTAAATGTAGATCATAAGCATAATTAAAAACAGACATTTAACATATCCTCTATATCTCTATATCCTCCATATCTCTATATCCTCCTGGAAGAATAAAATTCCTTCCTTTAAAAGGGCTCTTCTCATACCCCTGAACTGATATAAACTATTCCTTAGACTCTCATGATGAATCTCTGAGTTGGGCTACAAATATCATAGGAAAAAAAAATTCTGTACAATTCAAGCCCTCTGATATAATTTAAGTAGAGAAAAAATTTTGAACCCCACTTGAATCTTAAGAATATTTCACCTGTTGCCAAAAGATTTTTGTGTCTTTTATCTACCTGTTTGATGTGACATAGACTACGGAGTCAAGCCAGATTTATCAATCTCCATGTCTGAACAAGTGTTAAACTTTGAGAGAACTTTAAACTAGATTTGAAGGGAGACAAGGACATATCCAAGCTCAACAGAGATACAGTGTGGGAAGGGGTGAACTACAGCAACCGCCAAGTAGCAAAAGGAGTCCTAAGAGGGGATACCTCCAGCAAGTAAAAGCATCCAAATATGTAAGCATAAGACAGGACTATGGGATGTCCCTTTGCACCCTCACTGAGATATCGACACAATCAAATATGTCTAAAAAGTTCCTGTACACCAATGCATGCAGTAAGGGGAAAAAGGGAGAACTGGAGTGTAGTCATGGGGCTTTGATCTCATCACAATTGTGGAGGCACAGTGGGATAGCTCACTTGACTGGAATGGATCATGAAGGGCTACATGCTGTTTAGGAGAGACAGACCTGGTGGTGGAGTTGCCAGACTCCCAGTGGTGGAGTTGCCTTCTACGTGAAGCAATACTTGGAATTTATTGAGCTCTGTTTTGGGGTGGATGACAACTGTATAGTCATATAACTTTTAGGTTAGGATAAAAGGGCAGATTAGCAAGGGTGACACTGTTGTGAGTGTTTGCTACAGGCTGCCTGACCAGGAAGAGGAAGTGGATGAAGCTTTCCACAGACAACCTGAAACAGCCTCAAAGACACAGGCACTGATTCGTGGCACTTTAACTACCCTGACATCTGCTGGAAAGTTACACAGCAAAGCACAAACAGGCCAGGAAGTTCCTGGAATGCACAGATGACAACATCCTGTCACAAGTAGTGGAGGATCCCGGAAGGCAATATGTGCTCCTCAACCTTATACTAACAAACTAGGAGAGCCTTATTGGAGCTGTGAAGGTTGAGGGCAGCCTTGGCTGCAGTGACCATGAGATTGTGGAGTTCAGTATTTAGTGAGGAAGAAGCAGAGCAGAAAATAACATTACAACCCTTGACTTCAGGAGAGCTATCTTTAGTCTCTTTAGGGATCTTGGAAGAATCACATGGAAACAGGTCCTGCAAGGAAGAGAAGTCCAAGAAACCTGGTTGATATCCAAGGATCACTTCCTCTAGGCTCGAGAATGCTGCATCCCAATCAGCAAGAAATTAGGCAAAGGGAGCGGCAAGAGACCTGCATGGATGAATAAAGAATTCCTCTCATTACTCAAGCATAAGCAGGAAATACATAGAGATGGAAGCAGGTTCAGGCCACTTGGAATGAATATAGAGATGTTGTCAGAGTAAGTAGAAATGAGACAAGGAAGTCCAAGGCCCTCTGGAATTAAATCTGGCCAAGGATGTCAAGGAAAACACAACAGGCTTCTTCAAATACATCAGTAACAAAAGGAATATTAAGCATAATGTGGGTCTGTTACTAAATGGATGGGGGACCCTGGTATCAGAGGATGCAGAGAAGATAGAGTTGTTGAATGCCTTCTTTGCATTGGCCTTCACTGACCCAGGAGACCAGGGTAAAGGAATGTCAGAAGGAAAATTTTCCCTTGGTCAAGCAGGATTGGGTTAGAGAATACACAGGCAAGCCTGACATCCATAAGTCCAAGGGGCCCTGACAAGATGCATCCACAAGTGCTGAGAGTCACCTGGCAGACACCACAGATAGGCTGCTCATAGGCATCTTTGAAAGGCTGTGGAGATCAAGAGACGTGTCTGAGAATTGGAAAAAAACAAATGTCACCTCAGTCTTCAAAAAGGGCAAGAAGGAGGATCCAGGGAACTGCCATCCAGTCAGCCTAACCTCAATCTCTGGAAAGGTGATGGAGTGCCTCATTCTGAAGGCCATCTCTATCCACATGGGTGACAAGAAGGTGATCAGGAATAGTCAGCATGGGTTCACTAAAGGTAAGCCATGCTTTTCCAACTTGATGGTCTTCTACAGTGAAACAGCTGCCTGGATGGATGAGGGGTGGGCAGTGGATATTGTCTACCTCAACTTCAGCAAGGCTTTCAACGCTGTCTCACAACATCCTTGTAGGCAAAGTCAGTGTGGACAGTGTGGACAGAGAGATGGGTTGAGAACTGGCTGGATGGCAGATCCCAGAGGATTCTAATCAGTGGCACAGGGTCTTGTTGAAGACTTGTCTCTAGTGGGGTCCCCCAAGGTTCAATACTGGGCACATAATTGTTTAACTTCTCCATCAGTGACTTGGATGAAGGGGCGGATGCCTCCTCAGCAAATTCCCTGACAACACAAACCTGGGAGGAACAGCCCAGAGAGCTGTGCACTCCTTCAGAAAGGCCTCAGCAGGCTGGAGAGATGGGCAGAGAAGAACTGTCTGAAATTCAACAAGGGCAGGTGTAGGGTCCTGCACCTGGGGAGGAATAACCTCAGGCACCAGTGCAGGGTGGGGGACAACCTACTGGGAAGCAGCTCTGTGGAGAAGGACCTGGGGGTCCTGATGGACAACAAGCTGTCCATGAGCCAGCAGTGTGTCCTTGTGGCCAAGAAGGCCAATGGGATTCTGTGGTGCATTAGGAAGAGCACTGACAGCAGGTCAAGGGAGGTGATCCTGCCCCACTGCTCAGCCCTGGTGAGGCCACATCTGGAATGCCGTGTCCAGTTCTGGGGTCCTCCGGACAAGGGAGAGATGGAGCTCCTGGAGCAGGTCCAGCAGAAAGCAACAAGGGAAAAGAACAACTCTTATGTGGAAAGGCTGAGGGAGCTGGGCCTATTCAGCCTTGAGAAAAGATGACTGAGATGGGACCTCATCAATGTCTGTAAGTATCTGAACAGGGGGTGGCAGGGGGATGGAGCCAGGCAATAGGACAAAAGGCAATGGGTAGAAACTGAAGCACAAGAAGTTCTACCTGAGTTTAAGGAAGAACTTCTTTACTGTGTGAGTGACCACGCACTGGAACAGGTTGCCCAGAGAGGTTGTGGAGTCTCCCTCACTGGAGATATTCAAGAACCATCTGGACACAATCTTTTGCCCTGTGCTCTGGGATGACCCCGCTAGAGCAGAGGGGTTGAACCAGTGTTGACCCTTCCAGCCTGAGCCATTCTATAGTTCTGTGATCATGGTTCACCTCAGAGCTACTTCCTTGCTCTGTTGTGTGTTCCAGCACTGATTTGACATGCTTCTTTCACACCACAACAAATCCTCTTGGCACAAGTAAAATAATAAATGTCTTTTTTTTGTCTGGGTTTGATTATAATCTCATTACATTAGCTGGATAGGGAGTTTGAGAATATCTGATCTGCTATAAACCTTATTGGAATACACTGGTTTGTCTGAGGTTTGAGAGGAGAGCTATAATGTAGTTAAGCAACTGGTGAAACGGGAAACATCAGGCACCAGTGCTGGAATAGGCCAAGCAGGAGGTTAGCAGTGGAGCACTTCAGTAATTGTTTTGAGACCAATCTGCTTAATGACATGAACAATGTTGTCATCTTCTTGCCAAAAAGTGTTTAGGTGCTGTCAACAAATGTCATTTCACTTAGAAAAAGTTAGAAGACCTTGGCAATTCCTGAGAATAAGGGAGACAGAAAAGCACAAAGACATATAAGAAAGAACTGAATCAATTTATGACCAAGCCAATATCTGATTTTGAGGGACTGGACCCCAGTCTCTTCTACTGGAGGTCTGTTCCAAAAGCTCATTTACGTCCATCTTCGAATTTCTAGTCTGTTTTACATCAGTTTAAAATATTTGGTCTAATGTAAAAAAGTCTGATAATCAAATAGTTGCCTCCCCATCGTTTATTTCTCCGTTATTTAAAGGGAGTAATCCCCTTCTGGTTTTGTTTTTCATGGACTGAGGGCCTATGTTTATTTTCAGGATTATCTCATCGTTTTCTAGGGTTGTTGAAAGTTCCCTCTGTCCTTTACTGACTGTAGACAGCCCAAATCTGTTGAAGTGAATGAGGTTTACACTGTTACAGAGTACTTTAATATCTCCCTTATTTCTGCTGAGATACCTCAGCTGTTGAAGTCTAGGATAACATTTGCCTTTCTCACAGCTGTACTGCATTGAGGGCTCGTATCAACCGTCTGATCAGCTAGCACATGTGGATCCTCTTTCTCCAGAGATCACTAAAATGCTGAGAAATAGCCCAAGTAGAACACTAGAGCAGTCCTATGGTTTTATGATATGTATGTGTAGCAAGGGACTGGAGAAAACTTTATTAAGACCATTTCTAGGAAAATATAAGCATTAAGGAAAACACTATGGAAGGCAGAATTTCAAACCATATGCCCTAGGTTTTTAGGTGATTTTTCTCTGATAATTATTTCTAGATGTAGATGTTGTAAATTATTCCTAGTTGTTGGTTTGTTTGTTTATAAAAACCCAAAGAACAGCTGAGCAACACTAACTTTCCTTCACCAGTGCTTCAAAGCATGCCAAAATACCTTGTTTGAATGGCCAGCATAATATGCAGACAGGGTGCGAGTGAAACTACCTCCAGCTGTATGGAGTGGAGCCAAAGGGAACAAGCTGCTCAGAGAAGTTGTGGATGCCCTATCCCTGGAAATGTTTAAGGCCAGGTTGGATGTAGCTCTGAGCAACCTGATGTAGTGAAAGACGTCCCTGTCCAATGCACAGGGGGCTGGAACCAGATGGTCTCTAAGATCCTTTCCAACCCAAAACATTCTATGACATTGAGTTTACAAGTACTGATAACTGGCACCATGTTGGTTAAATTATGACAGGGTTTGTTTGGTTTTTCCCTCCTTGTCTTTACATAAAGATTCAGTGAGATTTATTTCTTCTTTTTCTCTTTCTCTTTCTCCTCAGAGTTTTGGTAGGTGGAGGTGATTGGTGAAAAACTGATTGACCAACTTTTTTTGGAGTATGTTACATTATTAGGATTACTGTAATAGATACCTAACTGTAAAAGAATCAATAGCACAGTCAAGTTTTAAGGAATAGAAAAGCTGGACTATAACAGTTTTATTTCGGCATTTCACGGGGTTTGAGTAGATGAAACCAGACTGAAAATATTATGAGAGCACAAACCATCTGCAACAATAAGCCAGTAGGAATCACTAGAAAATTGCTTTATTGATAGACCTCTTTAACAACAGCTCAAACTGAGAAGAAAGTAATATTTTTAAAATCTGTCTAGAGTCGAACAGTAAAAAAATGTTTCTTTTGTAAAAGATGTCTTCTACCTCATAATCAGAAAAAAGTGACAGAAGAGTTCAATGACATGATAATATCAAGATCATCAAATGAGACATGTAATCAGAAATGAGAAACCAACATAAAGCAGCCAGGGCACAAGTTTGGCAGAAGTGAATGGGAAAATAACACTTAATAAATGAATGGGTTTTTTTTCTTCCAAGAAAATTAAACATAAATCTCCTCAAAATTATATTTATGAAAAATTTGTCTCATTCCACCACACTGAGGGCTTTCTGAACTGCCTGCAGCCATATTATGTTATGGTAATGTCTCACATATCCTTGTTTTTCAAAACTTAACTGAGTCTCCTCCTCTCTCTATAATATTTTTATTTTTCTAATTCATGTACAACTTAAGAATTTCTCAATTCTAAGCTGTTTATAATGAATTGTTTCCTCTTCTGATTTCATTGCTTAAGCCCAGGATTTAGGTTTATGATCAGCTTAAGAAAAGTGACAAAGATTTGATGAAAACAGTAGGACTTAAAAAGTTATACTTTCATCAGGGTCAATTATACACCTTTTAAATACTATACAAAGTGACACTGTTACCTGCTTCCGTAAGTAAATAGAAAAAACACCCGTAGGATAACTTAACCATAGGATTCAAAGTCCAATAAAATGCAAAAAGACAATGAGGAATCTGCTTAAAGATCCTCAGGAATCTCTTAACTTCTTTAGCTGCTTTAAAAAGCCCTGGATTTTATTCCATTCATTGCTGCGCTCCATCTGGTTCTGCTCGAATTTGATACTGAAAGATGTAGATATGATAGAATCGTGTGAAAATTGCAGAAACCCATATAGGAGTATTAAGAATTTCCTCTTGCATCCTGAGAAGTTTGTCTCCCTTCCTGAGCAGCAGCCTCAACTTCTTTCAGACTAAAATAGAAGATGCTGACAAAAACTTCTCCAAAGACATTGTAGACTTTGCATTTTAAAACTCTTGCTTTAGTTTAAGTTAACAGATGCAATATCTTCAGCTCTTTCTCCTAAGAAATTTTAGCCAAGATGTAAGAAAAAGGACAAAGAATGAGCCACTATTGTCAGTCACATATTAAAAGAATGATGTCTCAGTCTCTCTTCAAAATACCTTGTAATGCAAGCAAAGGCAGAAGTAATTATAAATGTGTATTCAGTCTTTAGGATTTGTGTTTTTTTCAAATCTCTTTAGGACTGTAGTTGCATTTTAACCTTGATGTCTTTTTATCATAAACATTGACCCTCTTTTTGCTCACAGAGCAAGAGTTGGACATCTGTAAAAAGTCTAATTCTACAATATTGCCATATGGCTCACAGTGCGGAGCTAGCAATGGCTGTCTGCTATCCTTTAGAGCCTGCTACAATTCCTATCAACACATTACAGCCTTAAAATAACTGTCTCACTGGCTGTATGAGTTTAAATCTGCTAGTACAGGGCTTGGGAATAGATCTCTAGTAACTTTCAGACAAGAAAAGAAGGATCAGCAGCACCTGTGTTACTGTTAAAACCAAAAATACCAGACAACAGAGTTTCATAAGCAGGCAGAGGACTTTCTGTTAACAACTGTCCCTGGACATGTGGAAAAACTGTAGCTTCCTGACCTTACTGAGGACAGGACTTATCTGTGACAGACAATCACATTTGTCACTTCTCACATTCTTCCATATATAAACTAAAAACAGATTTATATTACAAAATCATCAATACCCATTGATAATAAATCACTAACAACGCAACAAACAAACAAAAACAAACTCACAACAAAAAATCTCCTAAAAGGGTGTGTCTCTTGCCTCTGGTTTTATGTGACAGGGTAAATGCAGACACAATAGCAGAAAAAGAGCCTTTAGGTTCTTATGTAAAGGAAAGGGTGTCAGAAGCTCCATGACATGTTTCCCCATCAGTTGGCATCTGTGTTCTTTGTGAGGTAGGTCTGATGAAACGACCTTTTGCAGTCCTAAATTGCAGTAGTGTTTGCCTGAAAGGTTAGATGATGTTTTCCTTTGGCTAAGAAAATAAATTAACCTACCTGATTCAGCAAGACTGCCTTTGCTAAGGAAAAAAGACATGCTGGACAGCTAAGACATACAATCTTACCCCAGGAAACCACACGATGGATTGCATAGTAAAATTGCCCTTGAAAATAAAACAAAATGAAATTTAAATTAAATTAAATTAAAAAAAAAAAAAAAACCACACACAAAAAAACCCCAAACAAACAATAAAAAAAAAAAACCAAAAAATGTACAAAAACAAAAAAACAAACAAAAAAAAAACAAAAAAAAAAAACCAAAAAAAAAAACCCCAAAAAACATAATTTGGGGCTTTCATATGTAAATATATTATAGAGTTTTAGTAAACCAGCATGCACACTATCCTGAGGGACCACCTAGTTCATTTCTACAATGTTAACAGTGGGCAAAAGTGAATTTGATAAAATAGAATAAAACACTGAGGTTGTATGAGCTGAGCAAAGCTGTGTGGGTGATGGCAGCAGCAGGAGTCCACAGGATGCCAGGGAAGCCATAAAGACAAGAGCTTGGAAGGCAACTGTTGTTTCCCCATGGTGTTTAGAACTACTGATTAATGGAGAGTGATGTTAGTGTTCTTCAGCTAACCTTTTTCAAGGGAAAATAAAGTTACTTTCAAACACTGTTCTCTCTTCAGCTCATTGTTTGTGAATTCTTCAGGCCTAGGGATCTCCATTAGCAATTCTGTTTATATAATTTGGTTTATTAGATACATGCACCAAGGGAAATAATTCTCTTTTATTTGCAAACTAGACTCAAGGCACTCTAGAATGATGTCTTATTTTAAATTCAGTATGTAAAAATGAGGTTTCTTTATTTTAAGAGCAAGAAAGTCCCATAATTTTCAGATGATGTGTTCATAACTTACCTCCATTTCTGAGGTGTCTTTTTTCAAAATACAATAAACTCAGCATCCCTTTGGAACCCATTATGGGAGGTGTTTCCATACATCAAAAAGTTACCTTAAACATCATAAATTTAATAAGGTTTTTATACAACCGTCTGTATCATTGAAGTCACCATAGCCAATGTCTGCTAAATTACACTGAATAAGGATGGGGGCACTGCTGTCAGTAGTCCTAGAAGACTCTAAAACAGAATTTAATCATGTGTGGCTGATGTATCCATTCTGTTTTCCTGCAATCTGTTCCCTATATTTGATTAACCTTTTTAGTTGGAAGTCTCTGCCCAAGTGAAACATTTAGTTCTATGGAATGAAAATAAAACAGATATGTAAAGTGTCAGGCAACAAGTAAGGTATTCTGCCAAACTGTTCTGCAGTTACAGCTGACAAAATTTATTTGTTTGTAACTAGAATCTGACAGGAAAATGTGGTTTTGCTGGAAGAAAATATGTTTCTCAGTGGCTAGAAAAGTTATCCATACCATCCAAATTTGGAAAATGTTGATGTAGTATTTCATCACAAACACTGCTTAGATGCTCACATTTCCTCTTTCTTTGTGTTTATCAGACCTCTCAATCAGAGTACTTTTCTAATGAAACATTGAAACTGGAGCTCTGATGAAGTATTTTGATGGCTCACCAAGGATGGAGCCCACTATATAACTTAGGGAAAGCAATGAGAAAAACCATGAAGTGCTAGTTCCTAAAGTATAGTTCTAGTTTTAATCAGGATTGTTTTTGCAAAAATATGTCTATTTCCTCCGGGAAATGGATCCTCTATCTGGATGCCTGTGCCAGACATATCAGATCTAGGGGTATTAAAATCTATCTTGTAGTGAGGATGCATAGGTTTAAGTATGCAGTCCCTCTGGAGAGATTTGCTAGTAGGTGCCAGTACCATTCACTTCACAAACTTAACAAATTAAAATAAAATCAAGCTACCAATGTTCCTCAACATCTCTATTATTAGCTGCTAAAAGACATAAATTGAAAAGCATGAGCAGATTGGGTTATAAGAGTTATTTGAAGAGCACTTGGAATATCAGTGTTTCGCTAAAGATGTACACCTGTACTGTGTCTTTTAATTTCTTAGGTTCTTTGTTATCATCTTGCAGATGTGTTTTCCTTCCAAAGTTACCATCATCATTTCACAGTGTGGTGAACAAATCCTAAGTTCTTTAAAGTGCATCTATGGACTTTATCTGCTCCTCTTGCCACTTCTCTCTCATTTCCCTGTGTGCAAGCCACCAGGATGTGCTGCTAAAAGGCAAATCTTGTCCTCACTTCAGCATGTGCAAAAGATTCCAAATACGGCAGAACAGCAGTGGTGTTTCAGCACAGCATATATGAGGATTTCTTTCTCATTGTTTCCTAAAAGGAATCGTTCAGTTTGCAGGAATTTAGTGTCACTGCCCAGGAGCACCAGTGTTTTTTGGAGGGAGAACATCACCCACTCAGTGCATCTATAGGATGGTGCTCCCCAGTGTATCTGCGTAATGAGTTCTTGTTACTTACCAATATAGTAGGTACCTGAAGATGTGTCTCAACAAAAATCCCCACCAAAAACCTTGAAAAATGTTTCCAATTCTAAAATTTTGTACTGTACTAGGAATGGATTTAAGCTATAAAAACATTTAAATTACATTAATTCTATTGTGTTTTGACTTCTGTACTCCATGGACCAGCAGCTATTCCTATTTGTGAATTTTCTGACCATGTGGAATTTCATCAGGGAATGTGATCTCTAAAAACATGATCTTTTTGTGGCATCAGTTTTCACAACTCTTCATTTAGGACAGCTGGTTCTTCTCCACAGTACACGGACAAGGGGGCACCTCAAAATAGAATAGTAAAGTCATTTTGATTGGAAAAGCCCCTTAAAATCTTTGAGTCCAACCATTAACCTGATACTATCAAGTCCACCACTAAACCGTGCACCTAAGCACCACATTGAAACCTAGAGGCCAGGCTCCTCCAAAATGTGGAGAGCACATGGTCACTGCCTGCTTGCCTGAATCAGTGATTGGACTTGAGCCTCACTCTCGCATGGCCCAGGTGAGGCAGTATCCAGCAGCAGTTTGGCTGCACAGAGGGGATCTTTCAAATCCCCCACATCTGACCTGCTGGGCTAGAGAGAAGGAGTTGCTGTGGGCACTTCCTAGAACACGACAGCCAAATATCCTAATCTCTGGTCTGCAACAATTATATAATGTTACAGATATTTCACTTTGTATAAAAAACTAAAATAACTGCTGGATCTGGACCTTTATTTCTGATCTCCTGGTCTATCTTCACCTTCAGGCTCTTTGGGAGCATAGTGAAATATTTCTGATTCCTGCTTCTTTTGGAGAAATAATCATATCCCAATTCATGACTGTTGGAGGGGTGCATGTTTGTTTGTTTTGTTGGGGGGGGTTGTTATTTCAGTTAACTTATGTTTTATGGAACAGTCATTTCCCACTTGGGTCTTGTCAAATCTTACTGAGCTGACTTCCAGAAGGATTAATCAAAGCCTGGCCTGAGAATTTAGCCTTTTGTCAGAAATAAGTCACTATTTTGATATTTGGAAACGAGAAAAATATTGCTGAAGAGAACTGTTCCCTTTTTTAATATCTATTTATGTCTGGGCAAATGTATTTTTTATCACGTAAATCATATGTAATGTTCTTCCTTGCATGCAAGCAATGAGAAATTATCCTCAGGCAAGTTGTTTTCCAAAATAATCAGCTCAGGCATTCCCCATCTGGAAAAATATTGTTATGGTACTGTGGCTTAAAACCAAGTGAGTGATGGAATATGAGTGATGAGAGCCAGTGTACCAGAAAATGTTTTTGTTTCAAACATTATACCTGGCCTTGAATACAGTCCCAGCTTTAGTAGTTTAGTTACTCAAGGGCAGACATCAAACACCTGCTCTGTCCACCCTCCTTTATTGCCAACACCATTAATTTTCCAAATGAGTCATCACATCTCTATTTATTCTTTAATTGATTGGTAATACTGAGTTCTAATTGAGACTGTAAAATTAAAGTTACAGATTTGATTGTCTGCTCAGAGTTCAGAACACTTCCTTGATCACAGCTAAGTCTTACAAATTGTATAAACAAATGCAAAACAACAAAGAAAAAATCAAATTCACAGTTCTGCAAAATGAGCTAACTCATGTGCTTACTTCTTATTCAGGCTGTAATACAGGTAAGAGCAAAATGTATTTATAAAAATAAAACAAAACAAAGTCAAGGTGAAAATAAAACCTTTCCAGTTTTATTTCTGAGGTGGCAAATCATCTGGAAGAGAGCAGCACATTAAATACGGCCACAGGACAACCCATGAATGATTTGCTTAAATCAAATTAGAATTGATTTCCAGACTCCATCCACAGAAATATGTGGATATAATTTGGTGGAAATGTTATGGAAATATGTATTCTGCAAGAAGCAAACAGTGTGGAGCATTAGCCTTCATTGGCCCTTGTGCTGGTATCAATAGTTGTTTCAAAGTCTTTCTCCCCCTTGAGGACAAAAGTAACTGAATGCACAATTTTGTCTTCATTCAAGCCAATTGTATAATTGTAGAAGCAATTCAAATATTAAGAAAATAAGGTAACAGTAAAGTTTAACATCTGTTTTTTAAGATGGTACGTAGCATCACCTGCTCTGGCACAGCATTTTTGTCATGTGCAGTCAGGGCCTGTATCAAGTCTTGAAGGAGACAAGGCTCAGTTGCACAGTTTTCTAAAATGATGGACCTCATCTGAAAAATAAAATTTTTTTTTCATGCTCTCTTCTGGGTTTGAATCTCCTCAGATATGGACAAAGAATTTTTCCTTTTTAAATAAATTCTTACATTCTTCTTTTCCATGACTCATTCTATTTCTAATTTTTTTTTTTTTTTGCTCTGTGATTCAGACCATCCAGGCCTCCCAGTCTTCAACGCAATTTTTTCTTTGTCCCTATGTATCCCTTCTTCTGTGTGAGATTTTTTGCACACATTTTTCATGTCGTATTAACTACTTTCCACAGCATGAGCAAGACTCAGCCCTTGGCTACTAATGAGGACCTGTTGATGGTGAAAGAGATATTCCTTCTGGCTTCATATAATTTGTGGTGCACATTCAAAAGTACTGAGCAAAGAATCACCCTGTAGAATTTTAGACAGAGCTGCAGCACTGTATTCAAAGGCAGCATGCATGAAGGGTCATAGAATCACAGAATGGTTTGGGTCGAAAGGGACATAATTGGTCTTTATCTTGCTTCTGGTTTTTGAGGTTTTTTTCTGTTTTCTCCCCTCCTTACCACCCCCTCCCCAGTAAATGGGCCAAAGTGAGTGACTGGGTAGGGGTTTGGTTCCTATCCAGGGGCCAACCCAGCATAGTAGCGTATTCAGGTCGTGCAAAATTAAAGCATGTTGTTGAATGGCTGAGTGATAAAAATGAAAGATGAAATTTAGTGTTAGCAGTATTAATTAATGATCAGAGCAAAGAGACAAAAAAAAAGCTCTAATGTTGGAATTCTTCTCTGCTGCCGCTCAGTATTAGATCCAAAGGAATAACTAACAAATACATAATTTTCATGGTATATTCTGATAATTTTCAACTGACTCTATTGCAAATAAAGTTGAGCCACATCAACAGCTTGACTCTCCCAAATTATGACCACATTTCGGAATACAAATACCTTTAAAGGGGTGGAATTTCCAAAATTAAATTCTATTCAGGATTTCTAAAGGCAAGTTAGTCCTAAACAAGGACAGCATTAGCCGTATTTCTGGTACAACAATACCCTTTCATGGGAGTCCTACAAGGCCTGTTTCCTATCTGGGCCAGACTATGTGATGAAATTGTCCCTCTTGAAATGCATCAGCAGGGATGTGATTCTTGTGATTCACAATGCAGAGCTTGAGGAGAGAAAAAACACACTACATAATGCAGAATATAGTGCTTCAGGGAGTGTGGCTGATAAGGGAGAAAAGGACACAAACGATAACTAAGTCAGCAATAAACTAAAGAAAATTGCCTATGAATATTTTCTTAACCCAATTTGAATTTAAATATTTTATTTTCTTTCAGTGAACAGATTCATTTAGCTTCAGATTTGACTAGACCCAGCATACACTTTCTTATTAAATATTGAATTAATTTTAAAAAGTATTTAATTTATTAAATTTTCAATTCATTATTAAATATTAGAAAGTGGTAAATAAAAGATTTTCCCTATAGAGAAAGGATTAATTTTTCCATTAATTGTTTACTGTCAATAAAGTATCACTAGAAAATATCTGACCATGTCTCATGATTTAGGTGAGCTAATGAAAGCAGTTTAGTATTCTGAGAATTTACACACTAAACTACCCTGTCTGTTTCTGATTCATGGCAAACCATTACTATCTCCAGCTGTATACCTCTCTCTACCCCTATGCTGAGAATTGTGCCTCCTTTCCCACCCTACATCGCAGTCTACTTGTGTTACTACTCTCTTACCAGTTCTACACAAAATTATTTAGGTAAAAGATAGATGGAGAAAGCAGTCATCTGAACTGGGAGAGGGAAATATCCAGAAAAGGATAAAATAGAAAGACCATCATGTACGGAGTAGTTAAACAGATTAGATGTGTTAATCCATCTGACTGTGCCCCAAACCTCATAAAGTGCTGTATTTCTTTTCAAAGATCAGACATAAAGTATTGAATCATGCAGGTATTTTTAGGTGTTATGGTCCAGATTCCAGACTGCTAATTAGAGGCATTCAAAAATATCCTCCTGGAGCTGGACATTCACTTAGTTTTGAGATTGCTATTCCCAAACAAATTATAATTTGTTCCTTGCTGTATTTACTATTGTGTCTCACCTTAGTGAAAAAGTTTTCAGTAAGAAAAAAAAATCCCCCAAATCCCACAAGAAAGGAATTTCAAGCAAATAAATATTGCTCTGTGAGAGAAAAATGTGTTGAAGTTAGGCTCAGTGAATTAATGTAGTATCAGAGTGACAGGTGCTTAGGAAATAATACTTAAAGGCAGCAGAATTAAATGACAGCTCTGAATGTAGCAGAGAGAAGACTCTGAGC
Organism: Eulacestoma nigropectus; assembly: GCA_013397775.1. Classification (NCBI taxonomy): domain Eukaryota; kingdom Metazoa; phylum Chordata; class Aves; order Passeriformes; genus Eulacestoma; species Eulacestoma nigropectus. The sequence goes on along the minus strand of VZTE01004968.1, from coordinate 344,452 downwards.
CTGTCAACATTTTCCAAAATTAAAGGTGCTATCTATGTCCAAAGCATACCACAAAATGCCAAGGGAGAGGTTCACCATAGCCTAATTCTACCGCAATGTGGCTGATAACACAGCAACTCTCTTGGGGCTGAGACCCATGATTTTGAGTCCACTCAGTGTTTGGTCACACCAGTAACTTCAGTGTTGAAGGGAGAGCTGAGCCAGCCCTGTGCCAGCCTTTTACCATAATGGTCCTACAAAGGGAAATTAATTACCCTGCGCAGTTTGTATGCTAGGGGAAAGGATGGAACAGAACATGGCCATGGACTGACACCTTTCCAGGAACTCCAGGGAAGTTACCATACTGAATGCTAGAAGGCACATGTCCCACAGCAGGGACATAAAATTGGGGCCTAAGAAAGGTAGCAGAGATGAAAGCTCCCTTTGGGAAATCTATATTTACTGGCAAATATAAGCCCCTTCTCAACGTGTATTTGACCACAGCCATGAGGATTTTATTGTGAACAGAAAGGTAGGGCATTATTCACCTATTACATACGAGTGCTCTCCAGCTATTATAAAAAGTCTTTCATTGGTTTCCTAGTTGGATCTTTGGAAGCCCTGTCTTGCACAGTAACTGAGTAATGAGCAAAGAAGAAGCTTCTTTAATTTTTCCTCTAATTCAAATACTTTGCTTAAAATGCGTATTTTTGGTGCAGGGGAATGAAGGCTTTCAGGTGGCTTTCAAATGTGGTTACTAGAAACACAAATGTAAATGAAATTGAAAAAAAATCTGCCTTCCACCAATAATGAAGCCATCAAAAAGTGTAACACTGCACACAGAAATAGATCCCATTATGCAAATGCATTGCAGAGGATCTTAATAGATGGGAGCCCCTCTGTCTCAGTCTCTGTAATTATAATATACTGTATATAATTAAAATTAATGTAATTAAAACAGCCTTAGCACCAAGTTCAATTATGTCACTCAAGTGTTGCCTCTAGACACATCAGAACTGGCACATCAATATTATGGAGAAGATAATCCCTATAATGCCTTAGGTTAATAAACAGCTGGGACTAAAAGAGGTTAAAAGGTAAAAAAAGCAACATTGAAACTCTTCTTAAAATAAAAAAAAGGTGCTTTATCTCATAAGAGAAACTTGCAACATCACAAATATCTCTATTTTAATGAATATATACAATAACTAGCAGATTTAACATCTGATAAGGCAAAACCCAATGGTTTAATCCTCTAATGTAATTCTGTATCCATAATAAAGACAGTAAAATACCATTTAAGCAATTAGCCCTGTGAATACGAAAGCCAGCAAAACCTAAACCTCTGTGATCCACTGGTGGGTAAACCTCCGTGGCATCAGCTTTACACCACTGCCATTCTCAGACCTCCCCCACATCCCATGTCTGTCTCGCTCCTTGGCTGGGCTAAAAGCCCACATATCCCAGGACCATACGGGCACTGCTGGCCACCTCTTCCCTCCTGCAACATCACCCAGCATAAACCAGAGGCGATTAGGACACACACAGGTACACTGACCATTTTCAGTGGCAATAGTAAGTGGATGATCCTGATTTTAATAAAAACTTTGATGATATCTTCACATAATTCTTGAAGTGGTTACTCTATATCAGCATTGATAATGTCTTCTTTGACATTGTCTAAAAAGTTTCTGAGATTGGAATGTGATGCTATAAGAATGCTCAAGGTTTTGCAGAAACAATGCTGATCTTGAAGGTCCCAATACAAGTCCCAAACCTGAAACTGTCTTTCAAACAAGATGAAAGTCATGTACTAAACTCTCAGGAATCATGAAAGACTGTATCCTATTGGCCCCTCAAATGCTGTCAGTTTACACAGATCCTATTCTTACGTTACACGGACAACCATTAACATTTCTACATTCCCTCACATATTCAAACCCTTTTGCAGCTTTTTCCTTGGCAAGTGTGGGGCAATAATTTTGATTTCTGTCCACCTTTGAGGCTTCTGTGTAATAACTTCTATCTACAAGATAACTGGAAATGGATTAATAGGCTAAGGCTGAACCTTCTCAATAATAAAATAATATTTCCGTTCAGCAGTGCTGCCCTCTTGTCATGATAAGGTGAATGCATTCCTGAGTGTGAAATGGAACAATTTCACAGAAGAACTCATCATTTCACAGCTATTTGGCCTCACATATTATATTTGAAAATTATCTTAAATTAATAATATAGCCTAGCAATAATAAAGGCTCTGGCTTTCACAGAGCAGTAGAAATTCAACGTATGGAGTATCTAGTTTTTTCTTTCTTATAAATACATATGCATTTCTATGTTGGGGGTTTTTTGTTTGTTTGTTTTTTGTTTTGCTTTGGGGTGGGGTTTTTTTGTTTTGTTTTGTGGTGTTGTTGTTGGGTGCTTTCTTTTCCTTAGGGAAGCAGGGAGCAGGGAGAAAAAGAAAAGTAGGCCACTCTAGGCTACAGGATATTTATAAAGCTTAGTTGGTTTTGAATGACTCAACCTAAAGAATTTCACCGCATAAATTTAAGAAATGGAGTCAGGCAATCTCAGATACATTAACAGTTATTTTGCAGAAAAGGGTAAGTGAAGTACCAGATGACATAGACTTATCTCCACAGAGCTGTGGGGTGGGAGCTGAGGAACTATCAAGCAGTGTAACCTCAGTCCAGGAATGGACAGCCAAACCAACTGAAAGAGTCGTGAAGAGGACAGCAACAAAGAGGAGTGCCGATGGGTTTGTCAGAGATAAAACATGTCAAATCAATTTTCCCAGCAACCCAGGAACATTTTGAAGTAATCAATTTCCTCTCTTTCCCAAGATTAGTAATATTTTGACACTTTCTCACATGACATTCCTAAAAACAGGCTAGCGAAGCTTAGGCCAGACAAAACTGTTACATAAAAACGATTACAGATTGAAAAACTGGCTGGAAAATGGTTAGCCAGGGATTGAATATCATTAGGTCATGATCAAAATGGAAAGACATTTTTCATTTTTGCAGAGTTCTTTATTTGGTCTTAATTAATATATTTGTATTCATTATTACATATATTAAAGACCTGAAGGATAGAAGAGAGATTATTCTCACTAAATCAGTACATGATATCACCCCAGAACACACCACTGCTATGATAGAGAGAAGCATTGGAATTTAATACCATCCTGGTAAATAGGGAAATAGGCTGAAAAAAGTAATACAGTGGAGCAGGGAAGTGTACATATATAGAGACAAGAATAATAAATTGCATGACCCGGAATCAGGAATGATTGCCTAGACAGCAGTTCTACGGAAAAGATATGCAATTTATAATGGATTACAAGGGAAACATGAGTCAACATTGTCACTGATTGCAAAAAGACAAACATCTATACTGGAACAAGCCCACAAAGGTACAGCCTGGCAAACACTGAATTTGTTTGTTGTAAAGCACATGTTAGTGCCTCTGTGAACTGTACTTTTAACCTCTATGAATTCCTACGAAAAAAAGGTATTTTTAACCTTTTGAATCACAACACATAAAATAAAAGTAGTACATACATGCAAAACATGTGGATTATTTTCTGGCTCGTGCAGCATTAATGTATTTATTCACAAAATATCTCTTAAAAAAATACTATAGATGATGTGTTGAAAACTGTAAAATGTTTCCCTGTTGACTTCCACAGATGATTAAATTTACATAGCTGGATATTTTAAGAATTCATTTTCCTGATATGGTTTACACAGGATTCATTAAGAGACCAGGAAATAAAATGAAAACAATAACTGTAATTGTCCCCTCCCAGCCTTGTTAGGAGTAATTTCTCAAAGTATTATTGCACTTTAATTAGAAATTTGTAAAATATAGATTAGTTTAAAAGACTGAAACACATAAGCCAACCATAAGACTAATTAGAATTCCTGTTATTTTTTCCTGATAATAGGAAATGTGAAAAAATGCATGTCATGCATTTTGTGCATCACTCTGCAACAGAGATTCCTTGAAAAGCATATGAAATTCTTATTTCATTTTTTGCTATTCTTTTTCTTATAAATAAATACCTCCTGCTTGGAAAATAAGTCCATTAAAGGCAGAATACTTTAAGTTCTCTACAGAAGTTATTCAGCTCACCATTTCAAATACAAAATCCAAACTCCACTATAGCACAGGTGGTTTGTGGACATTCTGATTATCAGTACAGCAAAACATTGTCAGTAATAGAGGCTGAAAATCTTTGATAGTAAGCAAAATATATTTCTTCCACAACCCTGACCATTCATCATCATAGTCTACACATATGAATTCTGTGAACTGCACGGAACAGAAGGCCAGGGCGTAAAGCTTGAGGAACATCAGCCAATTATCATTATGCTTAATGTGTATTCATTTATATTTTCCACTGAGTGGACAGAGAGATGGGTTGAGAACTGGCTGGATGGCAGATCCCAGAGGATTCTAATCAGTGGCACAGGGTCTTGTTGAAGACTTGTCTCTAGTGGGGTCCCCCAAGGTTCAATACTGGGCACAGAATTGTTTAACTTCTCCATCAGTGACTTGGATGAAGGGGCAGATGCCTCCTCAACAAGTTCACTGATGACACAGTGGGAGGAGCAGCAATACCCCAGAGAGCTGTGCAGTCCTTCAGAAGGGCCTCAGCAGGCTGGAGAGATGGGCAGAGAAGAACTGTCTGAAATTCAACAAGGGCAGGTGTAGGGTCCTGCACCTGGGGAGGAATAACCCCAGGCACCAGCACAGGGTGGGGGACAACCTACTGGGAAGCAGCTCTGTGGAGAAGGACCTAGGGGTCCTGGTGGACAACAAGCTGTCCATTAACCTTGTGGCCAAGAAGGCCAGTGGTATTCTGGAGTTCATTAGGAAGAGAATTGCCTGCTGGTTGAAGAAGGTGATCCTGACCTTCTACTCAGCCCTGCTGAGGCCACATCTGGAGCAGGTCCAGCAGAAGGGCAAAAATGGTTGAGAGACTGGAGAATCTCCAAGGAAAGATTGACCGAGCTGGGCCTGTCCATCCTCAAAAAGAAACAACTGAGAGGGCATCTCAACAATGTCTGTAAGTATCTGAAGGTTCAGTGTCAAGAAGATGAAGCCAGGCTCTCGCCAGTGGTGTGAAGCAATAGGACAAGAGGCAACAGGCAGAAAGTGATGCACAAGAAATTCCACCTGAGTATAAGGAGGAACTTCTTTACTATGTGAGTGACCACACACTGGAACAGATTGCCTAGAGAGGTTGTGGAGTCTCCCGCACTGGAGATATTCAAGAACCACCTGAACACAATCCTGTTCTTGTGCTCTGGGATGACCCTGCTTCAGCAGGGAAGTTGGAACAGATGACCCACTGTGGTCCCTTCCAATCTGACCCATTCTGTGATTTAATTTATGTGGTAGAGACAATACTTAGTAGCAATAAATCACACTGTAAGTTGTTATTTTTGAAAATTTATGAACAGAAGGAACTGAAGTGGAAAAACAGCTCCCAGAATATGAACAAATCTGCTAGCAGAATGCAGTCACTAAAGTATGCTCAGAGATTCTGTTTGTCTATGAGGTGCACCCATTACAATAGAGCAACAATGACTCAAAAATATGTAATAGTTCACCATTGATAAAATGATGCCGGTGCTTGTTGAGGATGAAAGATGAAGAAATAAAGCCCAAAGAAAATCTCCTCTTTGCCAAGAGGCTTACATTCCCAGAGTTGCCATAAAAGACAAATCAACATCAGCAAACTTCTTTAACTGAATAGAAGGAAAGATAATGTCTGCTTCCATAGTATACTGACCTTATGATCCCAGACCAATGCAGAACAAGTCACAAGCATTTGTGAAAAGACACCTCTCTAGGGTTAACCAAAGAGACTCCATGCCGCGCTGCCGTGCCTGGCTCAGGCTTGGCCTACGGCTCGGGGTTCGATGCCTGCAAGGAACAGTGGTCTCGGTGCACGGTTACTGAGGTTGCGTGCCTCAGTTCTTCTGGCCTGATAAGCCGTGCGCAACAAGCAAGTTAATGCTGTTAAAAGGAAGTAGCGAAGACAAGGAAGACAAAGTCAGAATCTCTGTAGCTTCAGTCCAAGTTTTATTTCTCTGCCCTGAAGGAGCAGGGAGATACAAGCTTGAAGGAAAGCCAAGCAGAGAGACCCTTTGTCTCCCTCTGATCACAGGCTTTGAAGGTTACAGAGAGAGGGAGGTACAACAAAGGTAGCCAATTAAAACATGATGAGACTTGGCAAGTAACTAATAGAGACATACTAGGGGAGAAACAACTTTAAACTAACTAATAACAGTATAGCTGGAGGGAATTTTAAAACAAGCTGACCTGTCCAAGCCCAGGGACACTGGAGGCTCCAGCACAGGGGAGGAGACAGGGTGTGAGTGGCATTCAAGGAGTGTAAGCCTTATGCCACAGACTTCCCCTCGGATACGCCCTCAGGGGCAGAATCCTGTGTGGGGAAATCCACCCATTCGGTGTCACTCACACCGAAGGTGGGATGAATTACTGCAACAACTCCAGGTGTGTTAACACCTTCACATGGACATGTGGGTCCAGAAAAGACGAACAACTCTGAGCCCTCATGGCAGAACCTTTCATCTCACCACCTATGCTGGGACCTCCTGAAGCTGCAACAGTGTGATTCAAACTTCATGCCCAAGGGATGATGAAAACACCTGCTGTGAGAAGCCACGAGGGAAAGAGACTGCAAATGGAACTTGGAAGCCTGGCCCTGGCATCTCAAGCTACTCAGCTCACGAATCGGACTCACAAGGGCACACTGGTAACAGCATACACATGGCACTCATATGTGTTGATACCAGGGGAGAGCAAAGTTCAGAACAGCTTCGTCCAACAAGGGGAAAGGGAGACATCTTACTTAGTAATTAGGCCCTCCTTTTCTTCTTGCAGGAAAGCAGAAGCTGCTCATTTCTGACAGTAGGCGTAGCCCAGAGAGGCTTCATTAGCTGAGTGCATTCTCAGCCTCTGGGCATGTATTGTCAGGAAGAGGAAGCAACAGAGAAGCATCCTACTCTTCTCTTTATATAGGCAATGGTGATACAAGGCTGCAGAGGTAGCTTTGTGCAGGTTCACGTCCTCAAGTTGCATGTCTGTATGATTTGCATCTTTTGATACTCCTAAAGAGAATCATGACTACTTCATACACCATATATGCAGTGTGAGCCACTCATCTCCACATCTCTCCAACATGCCAGATGCATTTCTTAGCACATAAAAGGGCAGAGCAACTTAGCTGTGGGCATCAGGCAGAAAGCTATCTCATATACCCCTATTCCCCCTCTAAGTATCTGTTGCAGTTTTAAAAGGTCCTTGATTCAATTTCCCCAAGTAGAAAAAAATTATCATGAAATAGTCATGAGCAATTTGCTCAAAAGATACAGGAAACTGAAAGGCTTGGTGATCACACCCAAGGTAGCATAGAGAGCCCAAGCAAAATGAAATGGAGCTAGTCCAATTACTAGTTATCAAATACATAAGCTTTTTCATAAACTGAATAGGATCCACCTTAAAACCAATTTGACTTTCAGCCCTACAAGGAGTACAGGAAGGTTGCTCTGGAATGTCATTTCATATGATTTCATGAGTCCACATCTGTAAGTCAATATGCAACTGCATATATAAAAGCCCCAAGGAAATATCTAAAGGGCCTCCCTTTTCGCAGCTGCCTTTCCAAGGACATTATTTCACAGAGCCAGAAAATGTGCATGTTAGTTAGCAAAGGCTACCTTTCAATACTGCTTTCCAATTCATTAACTTCCCTTCCCTAGTGTCTAGATAATTACCTTCTAGTTGTATCCCTGGAGTAGTGCCTAAAGCATAAATGAGGACAGAGACAACTAAAAAAATCACTGAGGTTAATTCCCCCTGGTATCCTGAGAACAGAGAGCACACACCAGCTTAATTCAAATGGCTAGAGGAGACAAAAGAGAATATAAAGGCTGAATTATTATTCTTTCTACTGATTGAATGGTAGAGGAGTAATTTATCAATATAGGTTTTATGCAAAAATTTTTCAAGAGAGAAAAACACAAAATCACTCCATAAGTAAACTCCATATTTTTCTATTTCCTAGCATCTGAATATTTTTAAATGTTTTTAGCAATATAACTTCTATCATAAAATATGATGCCCTCATTAAAATATAATATGTAACAGTTTTCCCACAAAAAACATTTTTTCAAAGGGAAGGGGGATAAAAAATTCATGTCAGGTTATTCATTCTGTTGCTGTTATAGGAATGGTTTGCTAAGATACATTCTACCTTGAGTCACCAGCACACTGATGGAGTCAATTCATTCCCTAGCCTTACATTTGCCAAGAAATGTATGCTCAGATCTATTTATCCCAGTAAAAGGACTTTACTGACAAAATTATGGTTACTTAAGAAGAAAGTATTTTGATGACTTTTTCACCAATGTTTTCTTAGACGATATTATTGCCTCTGCATTTCTGATTAGTTTGACTATTTCTGTTTGAAATTTTAGAGGATGGAAAGCATTTTCCTTAAGAAAGTATGCATTGTTGTCACAGTCTAATAGTCTCCAACCGGGATCTTTTAGATCTTTTATATGTGGGCATTGTAATGTTTAATATCAAATTTACTTATTTGAAAATAGGTGATATTACATGAGATTTCTAAATCAGCAAAGTGATGGAAAATATACTGAAAACACAGCATAAATTTAAGTTATACCTAGCAAACTATAACAACTGTACTGGGCATCCCCAGTCACTGGGAAGGAATACACGGCTGGAAGCCAGCTCAAGCACATGGCTTTCTTCAGAATACTTTTGCTATTTGTCTAGATTTATGCTCTATGTAGGGCTGAACCACTTATTCACCCCCCAGCCTTCACGCTGGTCTGTCTAAGAAAGGGAGATATTTGCACTCTTTTAATAACTCAGGGAGAAACCCTTACACCAGTTGACCAGCTCAGCTCTTTGTAGCTGTTTCTCTAAAACAAAGGCTGCCTCCCAGTCCCCTTTGTGTTGTGATAAAGCTGGCTTCTTCGCAACAACTGTGGGCAGTCACAGTCAGCCTTACTCCCTGACCTTCAGAGGCACAGCCCTGTTGCCCATCTCCTCTGAGTCTTTGATTACAAGGTTTTATTGGCCAGTATGCAAAGCAGTAATTTTTGCTTTCTCTTCCAAACACTGAAATTACAAGATTCATAAATGTAATAGGTACAAAGGTGAACCAAAGTTATTAATGCAATTCTCCAGGTTCTTCAAAGAACCCTTAGCTTTTCTATACCCACCTCTTTTTAAAAGATGAACATGTGTAGTGTTCTAATTGAATGTCTGAACAAATTCCTGTTTATACTGATAGAAAGTTCCCAGTAGTATACCTCTGGTTGTGTCCTCGAAGAAACACCTATTTAACAAAGGCATGTAGCAGCTCACTACTGTAATAATCCCTCAAGAGGAATTTAGTTTTTAATTAAGTGAAGCAGTGTGTTTATTCTTTCTATATAGCTGATTTGTCAGGGCTTTGTTAGCTGTGTGGGGGAAAGAGACTAAATTAAACACACCTTTAATGAGATGATGGGGAAATGACCTTTGCTGTCATCTGGAGGACAATATATAAACACAAATATTGAGGGAATTGTTCAAGAGAGGTTGTATAATAGCCATTAAAAGGCATCTTAAGTAGTGGCAAATTGGTGGGAAGAAACCTAATCCATGTGACTAAATGAGTTTCATGGAAATTGTTGAAGTTACATCTCGATTATTAATGATCACCTGTGATAAAGAATCTAGTCTAGCACAGTCTACTCCTTCAGAAAAATTAAATGATCTTCAGGTCTCCTGATGTCAAAGTCCTTAGTAAAATACCTAGTTTGTCACAAGATCACTATTATTTTCCTGAATATCTTAATTGGAAATTTGGCCAAAGAGTAGAAATAGCATGAAGATGCTTCTAGTAAAATTGTGTTCAAGTGAAGTCAGTAGCAAAACTATCAACTATTTCTGCAGGACGGAAATTTCATGTAAGATCTTCCTACTCCATCCCTAGTGCAGTACAGTATAATCTTTATGCTAGAGCTTCATTTGGAAGGCAAGTTTTCCCATATAATCAAGAGCAAGCAGAGTAACCTAGATAAAACAGATTAGCTGTAGCTAGCATGCTGAATGTTCATGGGCAATGTGATAGGAACATGCTCCTGGTCTGTTTGCAAGCCCCATCTACTCTTGACACACACACCTTGTGAATTCAGGACTCTGATCTGCCCACATTCCCACAAAACCAATGCTCAGCTAAAGACCACTGTAACTTCCACGTACAAGTCATAGTGTACTGCTGAATGCAGGTGTATCTGTTCTTTCTTCCTACTCATTGGCATTAAAACTTCACACAACACAAGAAAAGAGAATGTCAAGAAGTCATCCTTGATCTTTCACTGACCTTCACATCTGTACTTTTCAGGACAGAAGAAAAAAGGTCTTCACTCAGATTCTCTTCCATTTCAGTGAGTTGACAGCCACAGCAGTCAGACAACACACTGATAGTATGTAATACTGTAGGTCTACACTAAATAGAGTTTCCTGTTGAAAAAGAGGGTCAAGATTTCCTCTAGGGACGGTTCCAGGAGCATTACAGTTTGTTTTTCTGATCTTTTAGAACCACAGATTAGAATAGCTCTGTCTGAGGTCTTGCACTCTGAGTCTAAAAGCAGACATTCAAGTGAGAGCAGACACTTTATATGGGGCATTTAGGATTCATCTTTTCTTAGTAATATAGTCCCATGATCCAGAAATGCAAAAGTGCTCTTCTCTGTGACATAATTGTTAGCATGGGTACTCTTATTTATTTTCTCAGCTACAATGCATGTAAAGCAAATAGAGCATAGCAATACCATTACACACACTCCTGCACTCACTTTAGAGACAATCAATATCCATTATCAAATTCTCAACAGGAGAGAAAAGCTGTGAAATTGCCCATAAAATAAATTTACAAAGTCATCCCAATATCTTCTATGTTCTGTTTGAAAAATGATACATAAATAATTATTTCAAAAGTACTTTCACTTCATTATCATACCAGAGCCTGTTTGTGGCAGTAGCGATGGTAACTACACCATCCTGTGTTTCACAGAAATGAGGAAAATAAGTTGGATTCTTGTTCAGTGAAGGGTCTTGTTTTGTAATTTGTTCTGTCCTTTGGATCAGGGTCATTCTCTTTTACTTGCTTCTCAAGCTCCGACACAGACTGTAATAGTATCTTTATTCAAATAAAGGTCATGTTTGCTTTTTCATCCAAATACTGAAACTCTTGATCTACTTTAAAAGACCAGGAAAAGAGTTTCAACTGTGCAGGAACTCTTTTTTGGTAACCTTACATTTTCTTTTAGGAAGGTAGCCCATAGGTTTTTTTAGCATTCACGCAGGTCTTGTCTTTGTCTCTTCTGGAAGATCCACGAAGTAGAATGATTATTTTCTTACTACCCACTAAACATCCCAGACTCTTGTGTGAGTTTCTCCTCGCTTGCTTCCTGAGAAAAAGAGCTACAAAAATTTACCTTTCTATTTCATGGTACAAGTGCTGATAACTAGGCTTCCAAGGGACTGGTAAAGCAATATGCAGATGATGCTACATCTGTGCTGAATCACGTTTGGAAACATGGGAGAGAAGGAAAGGGAAATTTGCATTTTTAATATATATATATAGTTTAAATGCCACTAGTGCCCAGACATATTTGGCATAGTTTCCTGACCCAATTGACATTTGCTGTTACTCACATCCAGGTGATAAGATAGAGCCCAGCATTAGTCCTTGGTCAGACTTTATCCTATATTTCCTCTAAAAACTCATTAGATCAGATTCCTGGCAGCTGAAGTGCATTCCAGTCTAAGAGCCAGAACAATATATTTCAGAAAACAAAAGTAACATTGCTGTAAGCAGTTTAATACATTATTTTCTGTGTATCAAAGCGGAGGATTTGGCTCTCCATATATTTTGCCAGTGGTCACCATTCATTTAACTCAAAACATGCCACAATGAGCATGTTTCAAGACTTCAATGCATTGCAGCCTTTCCTATCTATTACTTTCTAAGGTGATTATGTGTATCACACCTAGGCATCATTTAATACTATGTACTCTGTGTTTGTCCACAGAAAATACAAAGGCACCTGTTATCTTGCAATAGGCTACCAACTTAAAAGTGTCATGTTAGTACTTTTGAACATTTTATATATTTATTCTGTTTGGGTTTTTAAATGTCTCATCCTTAATCCTTTATCTCTAATTTAGACAACTAATTGCTTTAGACAAATTACATTATTCCCTTTCATATTTCCCTACATGTTAAATACTGAGAAGTAGCCTCCATTTATCAATGATATTCAGCTTTACATTAATTATATTTCAAGGCACGAAAAATCATTGTGCAGTAGCGCTCTTTAGCAATGCACGAATGAACTACGTACTGAATATCAACCAAATACAAAGAATTTAACTGAAACCAAGTGAAATATTGAATCCTGAGCAGAGATGAAAAGAATACATTCAAATTAATTCAGGCAAATTTGAATACCATTATTTTTGCTACATCTTATGCTCTCAACAATCACTCTGTTCGAACTACAGCAACTGGGATTAAAGATTAGGATGTATGGAGCCTACCTGTACTTTTCTGAATAGCCACAATTATCTTATGATTTGTAATGCTGTGCTTATGCTCTTGAATGCTAACACCAGGCACTGGTTTTATTACAAAAATCACAAATTTACTAATGCCTTTTAGAGCATTATTTCAGATGTTTTTATGTGCTGAGTTAAACTGACTACACATGCAGCATAAAATTAGGGATAAAATATGCTCTAACAGAACTATAATTAGAATAGAAACTAAAGGAAATTAGCTAGTATAGCACCAAAAAACTGAAAAACTATTATCCCAGGTATATTTGGAACCTAAGCTTTAAGGCTTAACAAGCGATTTGAAAGCAAGTCAAACAGTCTGAGCTAGATGCTAATAGATAACCACCTGTGTCCTCTCAGTGCTCTGGAAAACCTCATTAGCCATGCAAGGCCATGGATCTTGGCTCTTTTTCCACTTAAGTAAATTTAGCACTATTAAGAACCACGATGGAGTGGGTATTTCATGCTAATGAACTCTCTGCACCACATGGTACTCTCTTCCTATTTGAAAAAATGACCATTTGGAAGGAAAGCCAACATTTTACATAAAATATTAGTCAATCAGTATTTAGAGCAATTCCCTGTGCTGATCCAAGAATAAAGAATCAGCTAGGACTGTTTTCTAAATCAGATATGTCTCTTAAATAGAACTCTATTTGGATATTGTCCTTTGTTTAAGAACAATAGAAACTGGATCAAAAGTTTTTTATTTTAACTGTATCAGACTCAGCAAGGTTGCTGCAAAACAAGATTAAAAACATACTTGGGAAATGATTTCACAGACCTCTAGTGGACTGAAATTGAGCTACTCAGACTTATGTGTTGCTTAACACAGCAACAGATTCCCATAGTTTATCTCTAGTGCCTTCTCACAAAAACTAAATACTGCTGACAAGTTTTATTCTCCAGCAAATCCAGTAGTGTTTTCTGCTTTGCATGTATAAAGATTTCTGGTATAAATACCAGCCAACACATGTCCCAGAATTGCAGTCTTACTATAAGGCAACTTTTGAAAATTTGTATCATCATGTATTATTTACAGAGCAGAAAATCAGGTTTCAGAAGGGTCCATGAAGGTAACTACTAGATCTGCATAGACTCTATTCAAACAGGGTTGTTTTCCACTGTTTCATCTTCTAGTTCCAGCTTCCGAGTTAAATAAATCTCTGAAGTTCTCACAGCTCTGGACCAAGCTGAAGATCCCAGATTTCAGGTCTGATGGCAGGATTAGACTGGAACACGCGCCATTCAGAGCACCAAATCATATCCTGAATTGTCAACCCCAGACCAGTAGCAGAATATTTTCAGGGTATTACAGGTATGTTCTTGTATATCTGTAAATATTTAGGCTCCTTAAAACAAAACCTAGAGAGATGAAGCTGATAATATCACTGGTCTAGAAATTACACCTGCCTTTCCTCTGAAATGGTCCTGAGCTGTATTAAAGTCTTTCCAGGCAAGACAAGTCCTTATACCATCCCCTCAACAATTGTTTTTAAAAATCTTCCAGTTAATGCTGTTCATTAAATGAGTCTTACATCAGACATCTTGAAGAGGAGACAGAATTATCAAGAATAAATGACAAAGGAAAAGAGTCAAAATAGTGGTTGAACAGTTCACAATAGCCCATCTCTGCCTTTGACTTCACCGTTTCTTTTAGATTCAATAAGGATACAAAAACACCCAAACCTCCCAAACATTGTTGTAAAACATAGAAAATGGAAAGGAAGAGAGTGTACGAGAAACTTTAGCAGATAATAACTCTATTGTGTATTCTTTGCATGAATGCATTTTCCAAAATTAAGTATTTCTGCTGTCAAAAGATGAACATCAATGGCATTAGAAGTGTTATGAGTACATATATACATGCATCACTTTCTCAGAGTTGCTCCTAATCTAAAACAAGTTCTCTCAGACACAGGGTCATATCTCAGCAAACCGAAAGCAATCTTCAAAAAGCTAAAATCCACTTCAGTTTCATTATGGCTGAGAGGAATATAGGTTACAGCTTGAATGGTTTCAACTAATGGTCTCAGTTTGTTAAAAGTTGAGAACTGTTCACCTAAGAACATTGACATCAAAGGCAGAAGGGAAGGAGTGCAGTCAAATACATCTACATTTTATGCATCTTCCCATTATCTTGTAAATGGAAAAGTATGTATTACTACAGAGCCATTGGTAGGTTCTCATACATTATTGGAAAAGTGGGTATCTGTGGTATGTGTGCACTAGAGAGAGACAGTGTATTACACCTAGAACCAAGTCACATTCATAATTGTGACAAGTATGCAAAAATACTGAAGAAAGAAGTGAACACGTACATCTCTTCTCTGCAAATACAGTTGGTATTTAGGAACAGTGCTAACCACAGGAGATGCCATTTCTGGATAGTTGTGTTGCCAGAGTGCCATATTGGAAGGAGTACAAAAATGTACTACTGAGGAAGCATAGCTTTTTAATAGGGGAATACACAGAAATAATTAGGGATTAGGAGAAGTAGGTGAATGCCTCATGAGATTTTCAGTATTGCACTTCAATAGCAATTAGGCACTGAGCCTCTTATTTCAACCTTCCTAGGTAGTAAAATAGTGCCGTTCCGATGCAAAGTCCTTGCACTTCACACACAGAGTTTGCACTAAAGCAAATGAATTAATTTGTTGAGATAGGTCTGAAAGCATTATCTTTGTATTGCATTATTCCACAAAGTTTTACAGACAGTGGGTCTCTACAGAGATTTGAGAGTCTTCTGCTGGTCAGTGAGTGCTGCCTCCTGACTAGTGTTGTGACTGAAAACCCACGATGCTTGGGCTCATTTCTCTCAGTTCACGGGTATTTATGTTATTCTAAGGTAGGTTCTCCTCTTAGAAGTCACCTGGAACCCCAAGTGAATGCATCTCTGACCATGCCTGGCTATGCTGCACTAGGCAGGTCATAAAAGGTAAAGGGCACAAAGACCAAAATCAGGAAACGTTCAGAGTGATAAAGACTTAGCAATGCAATCAGCTTTTAGACGCATCTGACGACCATCAAGAGGCATGCAAAATTATATTATCCGAGAAAGCTTTTCCACTATTAACAGCATGAGTAAGACATAGCAAGGAAGAAAAGTGAAGAGGGGTGCACCTGAGCATTGTCCCTCTACTGAGAAAAGAAGAGGTGATTCAACTGAACTGCATTAAGACCTCCACAGCGCACATCTGAATTACTTAGAGAACACTTAGGCATTATAGTAATAACCACTACAGGAAACTCTAATGCAGATGTATAAAACATTAAATAGCTTAATTTATTTCTAATAACTGCTTTTACCCTGCTACCTTGTTCCAACCTTTACACCACATTTAGGGCAAACAGCAAAATAACAGCAAACCCTTTCAAGAAAAATGTTACTCAGGAAGCTGCATAACCATTTCTTCTGCTTTTCTCTTATCTCATTAACTCAGTTACATCCATCTCTTCAGTGAGTCTCACTGTATCAGTATCATGGTACTACTGGGTATTTCAGTTTACATTAAATATGTAAAAAAAACCCCCAACATCTTCATTCTGGGGATCAGAACAATGAGTCCTTAATACATCAGCACTAAAAGAAAATAAAGAGCTTTCACAAAGTTAGATTTTTAAAACATTCTTTTTTATGATTATTATTAGTCTGCTGTATTATTAGCCTGATTTATGAATTCTGAATGCTTGCAATTCAAAATCCTGGAAGAAAATGGGGTGGGAGCTAGCAGGTGACACCAATCTTTGTAGAGGGGTTACTGATGCCGATGAACTTAGTTATGAACTAAGATAGCAGGCAGTGGAGGTCTAGATCTTCTACAAGAAAATGATAGGACTTAAGGAGCCTGTGACCTGAGCACCTCATAGATGATGGGGTGTTACAGAGGAGAGCACCTCAACACCATACTGTGGCTGTAGCCCTGTCCTGGTCTCAAAAAGAGAGAAAGCTGTCTGTTTATATCACCTCTTGAAAGTTTCTATATGAATCTCTGTATAGAGCTTATATGTATGCCAAAACACCCATTTGAGACTAACAAAGAGAACAGATGACAAAAAATATTTAGTCCATTATTAATTATTGAGAAAGAGAAGTATTTGTGAGTTGGTTGGTAGAGCTGGTAATCCCCTTAAACACAGAAAAGAGTGAGAAGTGAGATACTGAATCTTTCAAGGATATGATAATGTTTAATGAGGTTTAAAAGAGAAATCTGAGAGTGAAAAAGCAGCAAGTTATCAAGCAAGGACTTGTCATCTGGCTCAGTAAGAAAAAAGGCCAAAAAAAAGAGTAGTTTTAAAGTATTTTAAAGCCTATACTTTAAAGCGGTGCACCGGTTTGTTTGCAGCTACCTTGTTACTTTGTTCGTGCAACTATAGAAAACTAAGTAGAGTCAAGGTGGTTGAAGCTGTAAATTAGAGGTCTGACAAAACAGACATAGTGTATCAGTTAATAGCAATGTTTCTTGTGAATATTTAATAAATATAAAATAAAGCCCTTTTACATCTTCATTTTGCAAGATGCGAGACACATCTTATAGCATAATATTTTTGTGTTGGCAGTGCTGAAAGTTCTACGCCTTAATTTTAAGAAACACTGGCCTTGGAGAGCCTGAGAGGGAAAACTTAACGAACACTCTTGAGATGGCCCCCTGCATGTTTCCTTGAGTAACACGTGCTGCCAGTACAATCCTCCTGAGCCACACTGTAAGCTGGAACAAAGTCTCAGCATCTGTCCCCTCTCTAGCTCCATGTATTAGCACCACCCTGGCCCCAGAGATACAACATCCCATTTTTTTATAGAAACATACAGAAACAACAGCAGTTGTTCAACGTATTTAAACTTGGTTTCTCTAGGTATCATTGTGGGGTTTTTTGCTTTGTTCTTTTGGTGTTTTATTTTTTCCCATTTACTTACTATATTTTTGTGTTTGCTTTACTCAATGTAGAGTGTTCGGTAGAAGAGCTCGTCTTCTCCTTTCGAGACACTGGATTCAGTGACAGATGTGAATAATTGACATTAGATCATAAATCACCCCTTTGCTCTGAATTCATTCCACTGTCTTTCAAGGTTTTTTTGGAGCAAATCTGAGAGAAATAAGGTAGCTGCAAATTTCCCAACAAGGACTGTGTAAAGCAAGAGAGCCCCAAGGAACCTGGAGCTCAGCTGCCTTAATCTGCTAACACAACAGGTACTCAAACAAAATCCTGCAGGCACATTATTTCCTGTAATTCTCCAACAATATGTAAACTCATGATATCCAAGGACCAAACAGGTACTAATTTATTCCACTTACCCTCTAGCTTTTTCTTCAGTATGACACAAACTCCATGAAAGTATAACAGGTTGTATTTAGCAAGTACGTTTTTTACTCTAAAAGGTACGTAACTCTAAGGCAGGGGACTTGAAACTTGCTGTGTACTTTAATTAGTTGTCTCTTCTGTCCAAAGATGCTTTTGGCTCTGCATCCACATGTGCACATAACAACAGCTACTGCATACTGCTGTTTTAAGTACTATCTGCTTACTCTTCCTACTTTTAAGAAAACTCAGGCTACAAAAACATCATTGATTCAGGATGATGAGACAAGAAAAAAGACGTGCCATATCTGAAAGTAAAAAGGAAGAAACAAAACAAACAGCAAAAACACAAAATTAAAATAATAATTAAACTGTGTCTTAAAAAAATTATAGCACCTCACTCTTCATATATTTATATATTTGTTATAAACAAGTGTAAGACTATTTCCCAGAGCCAGAACTAACATCACAACTTTTACTTGTTCCATTGTTGCTTTATAGTTCATGAAGAAATACTGGATTCATATGGCTTAGAGTATTTGCTGCTTTTATATTTTCCAGGATGGAGCCACAACCACACTATGCTCTTCGCAGAACGAATATGAGTGGCGAGGTTCTCAAATCCTTAATCCATAAACTTCTACTTGTCTATCTTTCAAACTGAAGAAGGGATCTAGTCTTGATTCAGTGGGCAGAACACCTGAATAAATTATAATTATGTATGTATGTATATACATTATATGAAAATATAAAATTACATACTCACACACATTTTTCTCTATGTATAGAAAGAAAAACTTGTGTTTGGTCATAACTATTGAGACGACTGCCAAAGCAATATCTTAGACATAAAATAGTACCTGCTTTTCCTGACTTTCACAGTTTAGCTTGCTGGACACTTCTTTCCACAGACTGAGTTCACAGACTGTAGACAATTAAAGAACCCGAAGTTTGCAGAATCTGCAAAATTCAGAATTATCTGTTTATCTTATATCGTACTTAACTCTAAAGCAAAAGAAAACAGCAAGATAGAAAGACATTTTCAGAAAGACAAACAGGCACCTTACAACCCCCCAACCCAGACTGCTCTGTGCAACTGAAAACAAGCACAACAAAAAACAGCAGAAGACCTGGACACCAGGGCCACCATAACAGCTCTGCTGGCTAAGGGAAATAAACCATGAAGCCAGCAATTCTGAAAAGGTGAAAGAAAGATGGATATATCCTAACTTAGCCAACTGAAACTGTCAGGAAAATTAAAAACTCTTTCAATACCAGATAAGAAGCTAGCCAGAAAACTGTCAGTCCCCATTGTGAGAGGAAGAGGGGAAAGACATGTAAACAAAGACCAGCATTGAATAATAGAAGAGAAAGGATAAATCCCTTCCTTAATGTATTCTCTCAGAAAAATAAAGAGAAAATTATTTTCGAGACCTGACTCCATGCTCAGATGGAAGAGAGACATTGGCAGGAGCTGGGAAAAATTGATCTGCAGACAATTCTCTGGAACTGAAATAAGAGTTTTCAGCAAGTCCTGCACAGTGTTGGCAGTACTGAATAACGTGTATAGCTTTTGTAGGACCAGCTGCGTTAGTGTCTAAAAGTGGCATTCTTTGTAGCAGACATTAATTTTTGCCCTTAATAAAAGCTAGATTCTTTCCAGAGGGGCAGTCACTCTGTATGCTAGAAATCATGGGGCTGGCTTCCAGGATGTCGTTAGGGACATTCTAAAAGGTTTTTTCCTATTTTGATACATTACTTTATCCTTATACTAGCTAATCGGTTGTAGAATCACTGCTGTCAAAAATAGGTTCCAGGGGAAGATGAGGTAAATTCCTGATGGTCATTCATTGTCTGTTAATCAGATCCATTTTTTTTTTTCTTATCTGGAGCACTCAAAAAAGAGGAAGGATCCAGAATCCTAAAATCTGACTGCTACCCTGAAAGCATCTATTTCAGGTGTTCCCCCCACAGATTTATTCAGGACAGATATGCTGATAGGGTATCAGGATCTGAGTCATAGAAAAATGTCCCATCTGCAATACAAGACTTCAGAAAAATTCATAGATGTAGGGTGGTATATACACAAAGATTGTATAAGGAGGATTCAGTGTTGTTGTTCAATTTACCATTGACTAGGACTTCCACAACAGATTTTTATTGCTGATTATTTGTGATAACATGAGTTTAAAACTTGATGTAATGAAGAGGACTGATATAAAGTGACCATTGGTGTCATGATCCTAAAGTATATTTAATACTACTTGTATTTGAGGATATTTGCTCACACCTGAATATACTTTGAAAAATAAGGATAATTTCATAGGAGTGCCAGTAATCACTAAGAAGGCTCATAATTTAAGTTTTTGTAGAAAACAGACATCATTCACATTATATTATCCTTATCTTCACGGTCCACTTCAACTCAAAAAGATGTACCATTACCTATTCTGGAGCATTTCTTGGGTCACTACTGGTTCTCTCACTCTGAAGGAAAAAGATTTTGCTCCTCTAATTCTTCTTTGCTGCAACCTAGAAGTGTCACTATGCTTCTGATGTTTCTGCAATGCTTTGAGGTTTCCCTTCAAAGTTTTCATACAGTCAATTAGGGCAGATGGGAACTTCTGCCACTGCAAATCTTCTGACTCACTTCACTGAGATATGAAAAAAGCTGAAACGGCTTGTGCAGTCCCAGCCTTGCAGATGTTGTTATCCTTACTTCTCTTTTGCAGGAATACATCTATGTCCTCCAACAAAATCAAACAACACAAGTGTGCTGAATGGCTGTGAATATACATCATCTCCAGGTTCAGCCTCATGGTCTTCCACAGAAGACTAGACTTTTGGGTATGGAGACTTTCACATATTTGACATCAATATGTATGACATGTTCTATTTTAAGGAGGTTTGCAATAAGAGTTTGCTAATGAATAAAACAGTGTCTTCATCTCCATACTCTACAACAATTTTTATTCTTAAGTGCTGCAACACCCTTATATCTCACCGTCATAAAGGAGGCACCATCTGTTATGACACCAGTGAGAGATGAACTATCCATGTGTTGTTTTCATCAATAGTGTGGCACTCAGAATAGTTATTTTTTGAATCAGTGTGATCTTGAGGATCTAAAGAGCATCAAGGGCCTCTGAGACTTTTTCTGTCACTCCACAGATGAAAACAGCACTCCTGTTATCAGTACTCTCTTCTGTGCTACGTCAAGATTAGCCTGCTTTCTTTTCTTCTGCTGAATATGATTTTCAACATTATTGCTGATGCTTTCTATCCAGCACGACATTTTTGTAAGGCTGACTACCCAAAATGTAAGGCAGCAAGGATGGACTTAAATTTCTACATAAGCATTTTATTTTCTACCTATGCAGTCCTATACATCTCCATTCCTGTCCTGTATAACTGCCTAGAGGAGAAATGTTGAGTTTCTGTACATTATGTAGGCCTTTATATCTAAAGAAGCATTTTCCCAATATGAGTCTGAAGGAATGTGCAATAGCCCTAAAGCAGCGCATGAAGGATATCTAAGGCTACAAAGCCTTCTGACACAGACCTGGGGGACTGCAGAGAGATGAGGGAGACAAACCTGGTGTAGTCCCAGTGTGTAGTGGTGTAGTGGGAGCAGTCCTTGGTAGAAGGTGTCTGAAACCTTGATCAGACATTGTCTAGACAGTCTACTAAGCCATAAGGAAGTCATGAACCATGTTAACAGATAAACAGCGTGTATGGCTTTGGCTTATTTAATGGCAGGCACGTGGCCTTACTTTCAAACATAGACCAAAAAAATTGACTCTTCAGCTCAGCAAAGAGAAGGTAAAAGGGTGATCTTACCAATGTATATAAATAACTCAAGGGAGGGTGCAAAGCAGCATGTTCAAAAGCAGCCAGCACCTTTTCAGTGATGCCCACTCGTGGGGCACAAGGCAATGGGCGTAAAACAAAATACAGGAGGTTGCCTCTGAACATCAGAAAACATTTTTTCACTGTGAGGAGGTAACTGAGCATTGGCAAAGGTTGCCCAGGGTGGTTGCAGGGTTTCCATTCTTAGAGATTTCAAAATCATCTGGATACAGTCCTGGACACGTTGCTCCAGGCGACCCCGGTTGAGCAAGGAGGTTGGATAAGATGGCATCCAGATGTCCCCAAGCTTCCAACCCCAAGCTCTCTGTGATTCTATGCCTTTGTTCTGTTGAGGGTGGACAAAAGGACATAAGTAAATTGTGAACCACATGCAAGGGCTTAATGGGTCATAAATGTCTTGTTAACTGCATTTGGTGAGCATTGACCCAAGAAAAAAAAGTGTCTGTGCATGTATGTTAATCTCCAGAGAAAATGGTATGTAACTGAATATTAATCAAAAAAAAAAAAAGCAAGTTCTTAACAAGATACACACCCCATGGATAGTCATTCAGATGAAATATACTGCATAGGACACTTTTCATCTGTTCCACATATAGTTGCTGAGTTACGTACAATATGAAAAAGTTGAAAAGCACTTCTCTTGCCTGTTTTCACATCAGTGAAAATAAATGGAGAGTGATAAGAAATCAAATATGCAAAGGGAAAAGAAAGAGAAAAATATCCCTACTGGGGGAAAAATGATTTAAAATTACTGCAGAATAGTTTTCAGCTAACTTCAGAAAAAAACATTCCATAAAATCAGAGTACATTTGGATGAGGGGATTTATTAGTTCCATTATTAATAATTGTTTGTATTAACATAGCTAATAACACCAAATCCTACTATGCTAGTGTCAGAGACTGAAATGTTATGGTTTATGGATTAAACATTTTTATGACGGACTTTTGCTTATTATAGCAAAACTGTATAACGACGCTGCACCACCGAAGCCCACCCTGAAGTGGCCTCCTGACCAAAACCCTGAACTGTGAGTTAAACCGCCTAAGGGATAGAGATAAGAGAAAGTGACACTATTGTTTTAAGCATCTAAGGTCTGGGAAGTAATGGGTAAATATTCACAGGAGAGCCAAACGCAGCGGCTTTGGAATGGAGGACACAACCCCAGGCTTATCTGCTGCCAGGCTTGCACAGACCCCCCCCACCAACGGGAGGAGGAGGAGGGATTTGGGTCTATGGCAGAAAAGCCTCTGGTCAGAGGCAGTGAATGCCCATCCTGCGCTGTGCAGACTAGCCCAGCTGCAGGGACCCCCACCCTGAGAGAGCCACATCTGTGGAACGGTCATGTTAGGAACAGCTGAGGGAGTGTCATGGTCTGTCAAAGGCCCCCCAAATCGTTCCCCAGATCCTGCACCAGCGCACTGTGCATAATGCAAAATGTGGTGCAACAGATCCAGTCTTGCAAGGGACAGTGTCAAACTGCTCCCCTGCAGGCGAGGTTCCCTGGGCGTTCCCACCTGGCCCAAACATATATTAATCCATTGGATTCTATACTTTTCAGCGGGCAACCCTCACCACTAAGAAGACCTGATGAAGGGAAGCAACAAGACATCATTGGGACTCATGGAGGGGTGATATTTTTCTACTTAATCTGTCTCTGTCACTCTCCCTGTCCCCCCTACACAGCTCTTTTTCTCTTTTTTTCTTTCTTTCTCTTTGCCTCTTTTACTGTTAAATAAAATATATCAATTTTTTGGTATCAAGATTTAACCTCATTTGGTTTTAATCATGTTTTGGGGAGTATTTTGAACCTCAGGATTCATAATCCACTGAGCGCTCACTTTGCTCCTCTGTTATCAGAGCAGGTCGTAACAGCTAGATCCTAGAATACACAGGACAGAGAAAGATCCTTTTACATTGTAACAATAAATCTTTTTCATTTACAACCAATGGAGCATTACATTATTAGAGCACTTAAATAAGAGTAAATTCCTCATTAAAGAAGACCAAAACTATTTCAGCAGCTAAATCCCTTGTTTCTTCCATCTCCTCCCACACCTCCAACATACAGCTTTTAGAAGGCCTTCTCCTGTTACTGTGAATCCTTTTCCTGGTATTTTACAGAACTATTTAAGATCTCATTCATCACTGTGATTGTTCATGAACTTGTGTACAGGAATAATTCAAAGGCATGATGTTCTAAGTTTTGCTCAATAACCAGTTGAGGTCCTTTAGCCATAGCCAATGCAATATAGAAGCTCTTTTTTTTTGTGTCTCTGCTTCAGTCTTCAATCCTTGATGAGTGCATTACTGATACAGTCCAGAAGGTAAGATTTCCTTGCCAGCCCAGAATTCAGATCTCTTCTGTAGGCAGTCACACTTTATCTGTTGTTCCAAAAACAACATCTCTGCTTCTCTTTGCAGTAGATTTACAGCTTTTTTTCTCTGATTGCTGCCAAGAACCTGACAGAAATCATTTATTAGCAAATTCTGCAATTCCTACACTACTTCTTACACAGCTCTGCCTCCCAGGTGCTGTTGTTAGCCATATATATGACCCCTTTTCCCTTAAAGTTATTTTTCTGCATACTACAGTTTTGGTGGGTCACATGGGTGTAAAACTGTGGCATCAGTAAGAAAATGATATTTCATTGCAATAGTCTTATCAGTACTTAGTTTCACAGTAGTAAAGAACCAAAAGTACTTTTAGTTTCTTAAGTATTACAACTGGGAAAATAATACTGTAAGTTGCTTATTTAAGTGTTCCACTGGTAATACCTGGGATACTAGCAACTCCCAAGAGTAAATGTGGAGTCTTTGTCCCCAGGACCCTAATTCACTTTCTGGGAATTTCTGTAAAGACAGCATTTTTGCTATTAAGCTGTGTATCACTTTGGTTTGACAACACAGAGGAGTTAGTGAGTGCTGTGAATTAGGGAGGGTGTGAACTGTGAGTTTCTTCAATCCACCTCCTTATCTGCTCATCACAAAGGTTAACTTCATGCTTGGAAGGACAGTAAGAAAGAGAGAAGCAGAGACATCTCTGTTATGCCTATGGCAGTGTCCTACTTTTTTACTCTCCTAAATAAATTTACCTTTTTGCCCTGTAAGTTGTAGAGGGAGTCTGGGCCCCATGAGTATTCCCCCTAGAACACATACAATTATTTCCAAATTAAATTGTGGAAGAATTTGTCTCACAGATAATTATAAGAGGCAGAGCAGGTGAGAGGGAAAGGTATCACATCTCTTGAAGTGTAAGCTGATTCCCCCAGATTCTGTAGATGGGGAGGAGGGGAGAGAGAAGTTTCTGTAGAGTGGAGATCACATGTCTGACTTACATGCTCTGAGACTCTCCCTTTGCAGGAGGCTCTCCATTGGCAGTGCAGAAGCCTGGGAACAGCTGTAGCTAAGTGAGATGGATAGTTATAGTGAGAATGCCCTCACCTGGAGCCAGTGCAGAGTAAATCACCTGCTGTAAATTCAGTCTCTAATTTATTGTGAACCAGCTTTTCAATGGACAAGTCATTCATGACCAAAAAGGAAACTGTGAACCTGTTCTCTTGTAGACAATGCTGCAATGTTAAACCAAACTTTTATGCCACACTTTTCATCCACTGATTTCAAGGAATTTACAAAAACAGATGAACGCAAGCACTGTTTTAGAAACCAAGACAATGAGTGATACAAGCACTAGTCATTCAGAAATTCTGTCTGAGACCTTGAACAGCCCCCAAACCTCTGGGTTTCCAGCCAAGATTTATTGTCATTATTCAGCTGACTTATTGTAACAAGGAAAACTAAGCAACACTTTACAGTGTTGACTCCTTTAGAGGAAATTACATTACAAATATAATTAGGGATGGATGTATGCTGTATGTAACTAATACTGGCCACATGAAAACCCAGAGGAGATTCTGATAAACAATTAATTTCTTTGCCTACATTTTTATACTACATTCCCAGTATCTGAGAGCAGTAATCACCAGTAAGGGTTCAGGATGGGCCGATTTATGGAAAAAAATTTTCAAAATACTAAAAATAGATTCAAACTTGCACAGGACAATCTTTTAAGGATAACTAAATTCCAATTAGATTTTTAGAACCTAACCAATGTGAATTCAAAACATGAATGAAAAATTTATATGTATGTGCAAAAAACCATGGCTCATTTGGTTGCTTCAGTAGGCAATTTACAGTGAAATAAACGTGTCCTTTCAGTATCAGACATGCATATAACACAGTAATGCCTTACTTTATACCCACTGAAACTTTGTTTAAGAATTCAGTAGCATATGGAGTCACTAAAGTGCTGAAGCTCAAGACCTAAATAGGCAAGAAGGAGAGAACAGTGCAGCAATAAAACCTTTCTTTCCATCAGTTGCTTGTCAGTGTTATGCTGCCGTAACAATGACCAATGATGGCTTTGAAACTTTCACACACTGCTCTTATAATGTGCTACACTAAATCACAATGTAGGAACTGAAGAACTGCAGAGAAGGTACAACATGATAGCACCCTCACTGTATATTAACTTCTGAAATAGCACATAGCTCTCCTCTTATCAGGATGCCACCAGCATTTGCATATTTTGCTGTTGGAAAATTAATGTCACAAAGAGAAAATCCTGGAAAGTTTCCTGAACCATTTTGCTTTATTGCCTTCCTTCCCTTTCCAAGAATGAATGTATGGATATGCATGTTGAATCCCAAGTCTCTCAGGTGCTCTTCTCATGGCAGGACCACTCCAAAAATTGGCTAACAACTCCAAGCGTTTTTTTTTCCCTGCTGTTAGCCTCTAGCACTGCATTGAAGCGGGGTTTTTGAGAAGGTCCCACCCTCTATGCTTGCTAATACATCAAATGAAAACCACTGACCTTGAAAACGAACCCAGCACAGTTGTCACAGTACAGACAGTTCTGCCCTTTTCTTTGTGTCCCTCACATGCACTCCTCAGTGTAGGTTATGGCCTTCTGTATGTGCCAGATACAGATGTAGAGCTCTATACGGACTATAAGTGCTACATACCTGCACATTATATCCCAGAACCTGTCCTTTCCTTCCTTGTGACCTTTAGCCAGGGGCCTTCATGCCATAAAAACTCCTGTTGCAGGAAAAACTCTGCAGGGGAGGACCTGTTAAATAAGCTTGGACGTAAAAGATCATTTGGAAAAGCTTGGAACTGTTGATGAGATCCCACTGCAATCAGTACCCTGACTGCTGGGAAGGTTAGAGGTACCTCTGGAGCCAAGAAGCCTGGACTTCAGTGTGGAAATTCATGGTTTAAAAAGTGGAGAACAGGTTTAATTTTTACTAATTGTCAGGTATCTTATGACCACTCTGCTGGGAAGAGGGGTGTTTCTAGCATCTCCCTACTTTAAAATCTCAGTAAGTGTCAGTGACTGCACAAGGCTCTTGTCAGAGAAAACAACTGAAGTACATTCTTCAGGTCAATACAGACTTCAATTAAGTGACTGCAGCTCCACAGACACATCTTCTTTAGCACTATATCATAAAAAAATTTGGAGACAAATGCAGTAATTGTTATTCTTCTCAAGTTATTTCCCATATTATGGCATATCACTGGTATCTAAATCACTAAGCTGCCCTGCTCTTATCTACCAGCACTTGATAAATAATAGGTAATTCCCTCTTATGCTTGCTACTTTTCCACTAAGCCAAAAGAAAATCTTCACCCCTGACCCTGACATATCCCCAGCCACAGTTCTGAATACAATTCTGCTCATCCTTTTCGTTGAGCACAGCTGTCAAAGACTGGAAGCACGCTAGCTCCATCTGCTGAAACTCCTTCTGCAGAGCTTTACGCGGATACCCGGGTTAAATAAGAGATTTATTCGCATCATCCAGCTGATATAGAGATGAGTACTGAAAGTAGATAAGATTGCAATGAAAGTCCCTTTGTCAAAGTTGACTCAATAAAAACATAATACATTAACAACGTTGTCTCAAAACCTACTTTGTAGAAATGCAGTCTTTCACAATGAGAATAAACACCTTCATTACAAAAATGAATCACTAGTCTTTCAATTTCCTGATTTTGCTGTCCTCCATTTATTTCAACACTCCTATAATTACTGTGCAATTTTTAACCAGATTTAAAAGATTTTAATCACAAAAGTAACATTTATATTGTGAACATGTGGGGCAGGCTGAATTAAGCTTTAATTCAGAAGATGGTGTCCTTTTTATGTAAAATAGATTTAATGTCAAAATGAACACTTTTCTTGTTACTCATGAAAAATTTGTAAATTTGACTGTAAAGGAAAAGTAAATGACCATTTTTCACCTCCTACTCCCACCAGAGAAAATGATCTCAAGTACTGTTAGGATGGGACTTCTGCATAGAAATCACTGAAACCTGTATTTTTGCAGCTTAGATCAAGAAAAACTGAGGGGGGGAGGCGGCAGGGAACCACGAGAAAATAAAGAAAAATATAAAAAGTAAACACAACAAAATAAAGAATTCCTTCTGAGGAGACTTCAGATTGGTGCATAGCCACTAATTCATGTGACACTGAATCCAGTTTAAGAGCTAGAGCACCAGAGATAAAGCAAGAGTTTTTCTGACTGATAAGTCTTTACAGTTTGCAGAAATGCTAAACAATGATTGTTCCCCACTTTAAAGTAAACTTTAAAAGACTAGATGAAAAAAGCCAGAATAGTTTAAATCCTAAAGAAAGTCTTCCAAGTGTCTCTAAATCACAGCATGAATAAACTGGATGATACGTCAGTCAGGGAAAACAACCCTACTAATGCATAGTTTTCACATGCAATTGTTAATGAAACAAGATCTGTGACAGTCTTTCTGTGGAGTTTAACAGAACACCTCAACCTCTATTTCAAGTGTGGAAAAACTAAGAGTTGTCCAGACCAGGGGATTACTGGACAGTGCAAATCAGTCCTAGTCCTTGCTTTGGGCGTTCTGTACCCAACCAAGACCCAGAAGTCTTGATTGGCTTCTGCTGCCAAGGGCAGCAAGAAGGATGAAAAGGGGTATAGAACTACAATGGAAAGAAAAAAAAGATCGTGACAACCACAAAGGCAAAGGAAGTAGCATGTACACAAAAACTGAATAGCAAAGTTTTGTATCGCTTCTGAGCAGCACACCCTTAACCACAGACTCTTTTGACGCAGATTTTCAAAGTTTTACCCTTGCTAAGGTACATGAAGCACTTTGTTCTGGCATCATTCACCGGTATATCTGTGGACTCACAGAGGTTATTAATATTAAACACACCCCACATGTAGGATTGGCTTATTAGCTCCTGCTGTACTTACTCAGGCTTCTAATTATCAAGATCTGTGCTTAGGGTCTTTCCTGTTAGCTGGGAGGGTTGTGTCCCACAAGAGGTGATGAGAAACTTCTTCCTGTGCTTGATCCTCTCAACTAAATTTTTTTCAAACTTTTTTTTTTTTTTAGTTTGTTCTAGTGAAATGTTTGCAATTCTGTGAAGAAAAAGTCCAGAACAAACTTTTTACAGATATTGACTTTACTATCTCTGTGTCTACATGCATGCTTGTCACATCCCAGCTGTTAATCTGGTGGAAAATCTAGGGCATTCAGTTACACAGTTATTTAGCATATTTTACTCAGCCATTGTGCTAATTGTACTACCAAGCAAGCTGCATCTGGGGTGGTGGTGAAGCTTCTCAGTAACCTCTGGGTGTTTCCTTTCATTAATATCTCCTATTTAAGATAGAACAAGATTCCACACAGTGGGAGAGACAGCAATTCCTGAAAAGCCAATACAAGTCTCTTAGGCTACAGTGGAGAAAAAGGGACATAAAATAAAAGGGAAAAAAAAGGAAAAATACTATCAACCAGACATGAAAAAATAACACAGTAGGTTCTTTAAATATTCCTTCTACAACTAGAGCTTTCTAAGGTTCACATGTGACATCCAAAGTATCTCCCATCTTCCAGGATTTCAAAGGTGACAACAATCTCACATCTTTACCAAAGGGACAGATTTCACCCAGAAACGGCGTCTGAGCTGTAAGGTGTCCCAAAGGTACAATGTAATTACACTGCTACAATCCACAGCCTGCAGAGGTTACATCCATCCCACAGACCAGCAGGACAGCAAGCTGAGGGGTGCGAAAGCAATTTTGTTCCTTTGCCACTTGTGGGAAGATACACATGGGTTTAGCAGCTCTCAGCAGTGCAGCCCTTTCTATGGGGGAATGGCCTTTCTTTGTCAGATTGTGAATAGGTCCCTGATGAGTTAAATCAGCATTTAGGCTTGGCAGCACCTTAGCTGGTAAATAAGTGGTTGAAGTTAAATACATTTAAGATCAAAACCTTTGTTAAATAAAAGCTTGGAATACACAATAAAAAGAGAAAATCTTAAAAAAAGAGAGAGAGAGAGAAAGGGAAAGGAGAGAGATTAGAGCACTAGGCAGGCTCTGTTAAGAGGAGTGATTTATTTTGTTTCTGCCTGTGTTTGTTTTTGACAGTGTTCAAGCTATATGTAGGTTACCAGGTTGTAACAGGTTTGTTTGGTCTGCTTATTTAAGTAGAACAAGCTTTTTGTCAGATAAAAATAAACCTTTCCAAGCAGTGTCGTCTAGTTGTTCGTTTTATGTTTTACCTTGAGCAGGCTTTTATGTTTTTCTCTTCTGCACATTTAAATCCTAGGCCTTACCAGGCATTTGTGTGGCCTTTATATACTTGAAGTTTTCTGTATGATTGGTAGAATTTCTTCAGTAATGATATTTAAAGGCATAGCTTTTTAGGGAAGGACAGGCAAGCTCTAGCCAATCTGACTCTGTCTCCCCAAACTGATTAAAATTATGACTAATACATAAGAGTAAGAATTCTGCTGGAAACAAAATTACGATCCTTTCCCTAGAATATTGTTTAAAAAAAAAGCTCATAAAAATGGGTCTGTTTTAAGACTTATATTTTCAATATGAAGGAAAATCTTATTAAGAAGACTACTTAGATCAACACTGAAGTCAAGACAAGAGTTTGGATAGTGTGGGAAATCAGTATCTGGCAAATGTATGTAGAAGGGGAAAAAAGCCATTGAATCAATAAAGCTTATGAACAATCAATTTGCTGCGAATGAATAACCAAAGATAAAGATCTTGATGAAAAAACCAAAATTCATATCTGTACCAAGGAGAACTAAGGTTTCAAAAAAGGAGTTTAAAATTATGATAAGAAAAAAATGCTAGAAACTTAAGAAAAAGACAGCATAGCCACTCAGGATGTGGAAATGCAAATGTATTTGCAGGTAATCTGTTGGGGTTTTTTCTTTAATGTTTCTATTTTTTCTTGTGGTAGTATTTTCTGCTTCTACTCCAAGCATCACAGAATGCTTTTGTCCATTAACAACCAAAATGTTTATCCATAATAAATAGATAAGCAAAACCATGTAAAGCAGAGGGACAACGGCAAAAAAAAAAAGCTGAATAGGTTAGCAGGATGAATGAAGTAAATTAGTACTTCAGTAAATATGGAAATAAACATCTGAGCAAGGTTTTAGTGTTAGAAACCAAGAGCAGACTTCAAAGGATTTAAGGACCTGGTACATACCCCTAATAAAAAAAAAAACTCCACATAAGCACTCATGTGATGCAGCATTAAAAAGAGCTGGCAGTCACTTGATACTTAAATTAGCAATAGGTGTATGGGAAATGAATTTATTTTAGCTGTGCCAAGACTGCCATTAATATTATGAAACTGTGTACAGTTTAAATGTCTGCATAGCAAGAAAGTAGCTAGGAAATCTCTAGACAAAAGAAGCATAAATTATTTAAAGGCTGGAGAAATTGCCTTGCAGTGAGAGTTTGAGAGCCCAATCTGTTCAGCCCAAGAACAGGGGCTTGAGAAGTGGCTTGATTACTGCTTGCAAGTGCCTTCACAGTAATAAATTATGTATTAAGAAGATATTTAATAGGGTAGGGTCATAACAAGAACATATGGACAGAAAGTACTGCCAGACACTTCTGGCATGATACTTTTCCCGCAATGAAGATGATTAATCATTATAGGTAATCTTAAGGGAAATGGTGAATTTTTAATTGTTTCATGTCTTTGTATGAAGATTAAATGTCTCTTCTGGAGATATAAATTTGTTAAGTACAACCTGTTTGGTGTCAACTAGGTGAAAGAAAATTATTCAAGATTCTGTAATATCTATAAATCCTGGAGATCTATACACTAGGACAAGATCTGTGCAATGTCTCTAAGGCAAGGAGTTCTTTCTATATTGCAAAAGTAACTGTTTTCTATCCTGAAACTACTAACCTACATGGAAGCATGTATATGGCTATTCTCATGCTTCTTTTGGGAAGTCCAAGAACACTGAGTGATGCTAACTGTTCGCATGTAGTACCGATGTAACATTTTGTGCTAGAGTGAAGCCTCCTTTTTCATTGTGATTCTCTAACTGTCACTACTTAGAACAGAACAAGTTTTCTAAGTTATTATATCACAAACTTTCAGTTTGGAGTTTTAGTAAGCCTTGAACCTCAACAGATGGAGATAGAACATAAAAAATTAAATATCTTCATAGCTACTTACATGAATTTTATGGACAGTTAGGAACTCTCCCTCATAACAGTCATTTTTACATGTGCACTTTTTGTGTGTGCGTGTTTCTTTTGTTTCTCAGTGGAGGCCTGCTCTAGGATTGGTGCAAAGACCAGGAACTATTCTTGTCCCTCAACAACTCTGGATTCTGAAGATGAAGAAGTTAGCACTATTCATTTGTATTTTCAAGTCATCCAGAGCATCAGTAGATACTCTTGATTGTATGTTTATAATCAGTCTTCAAATGCTGATCTTCACATCTTGTTACCATGGAATAAGGGTGTGGATACCAAAATGTTGCTAGCAGATGAATTTTCCAGCTTCTTGCATTATTTCTTTGAGAACCTTTCCTTTCTCACGCAAGATATGAAAACAGTAAGATAGTTTATGTAAATAATATTCACATCTGGTGTTTTGCTAAGTTCTGGTTATGGTACACTGAGAAATGTTTTACCGTGGATGTGATAGAACCTGAACCAATCACCCTAGGAGGTGTGTGAACATTGTTCAATCGCTTTATGGAACTAGACTATATAAAAATGATTGTAAAATTAATAAATAATTCATTTTTTCGCTGTATTTGATGTTGCTACATCTCTCCGTTCCTGGCTCTACAGAGACAAAAGGGTTATAAAATTCATTTCCAGCATGGACACTGTGTTAATGGACAACATTCTCTAACACACTCCAGTGAGTTTCATGAGAAGTATCTTCACAGTATCTTTGGCAATGCACAAGCTTACGCAGACAAGAAATGCTGGTGGTTGAACACAATATAAGGTAGCTGATATCAATAAGAACAATCAACTTCCTTCAGACCACCATTGGCAAAAATTCAAGTACATGACTTGGAGAAAGGAAGGAGAAATCTAGAAGACTATTTCTCTGACCATAAGAGGAAGAATATAAATCTACTGTCACATTTGTTCTTTATTTGGTGCAGTGTTCAACCCATTTCCATTCATGTGAAAGAGGTAGAATATCCAGACCAGCTTGCAAGGGGCAGAGGGCCTCTGGTGTCTTCCCTGATCTCTGCAAAGAATTAAAAAATGTTCTGTATGTGGACTGGGCTGCAGTATATCTCATTTTGGTAGATATAAGGGGAACGGTAGAATCCGAGGAAGAAAAGTAAACACGCTTATCTAGATGAGAGGACTAAGGCCCTGAAAATGGTGGTCATAAAACTGTGTAGATAAAGAAAAACTGTGTTTTGGAAATAGCTTGGAGAAGGGGAGATTGAGTCAGGTTTAAAGCTATGTGCTTCCCAGAAAAAGGGACAAAAAATCCTGAGTGTGTAATTTTGAAAGGAAAACAGGGTGCTCTGGAGATAGGAGACATTGTGAATATACAGAACAGCCTCTCTTTAAAGGTTTGCTAGTAGGAACTGCTGGTGCTCTGGCTCAGTTAACTGAAAAAGACAACTTTTTATTTTTCCTTGCATGCATAAAACAAGAAAGTAGCTGCTCGGGGGAAAACCAGTGCATTCCTAGTTCTGCCTGCTGCAAGCAAAACTTCATTGGCTAATTGGGCTTCCGAGGATGTGAAACACACCAGTGGGAAATTACACTATGACAATCATGCTGCAGGACCACAGCCAGCCCTGAAACATCTGTCTTTTCCCAAGTTTTGCCGAAGCCAATTAAATTCCCTCATAACCAGCTTGTCTCAATGTGACCACACACCAACTCAGTCAGTGCGTGTTGGCCTTTTTGTGCTGGGGCAAGGCAGTTTTCATTTCCACCCCTCTTGCACCCCTTGCATAGTGGTATCAGTTCTGCTCATGTGGACTTCCTTCACTGAAATGCCATTGCCTCCAGTGTAACGCTAAAGCTGTGCTCAAATTGTCTTCAGTCTTCTTTTCTGCTGTTCTATGTGATCCAGATAACTTACTGTACACAGCCAAAAACACCTGGTTCTTCCTCTGCTGCAGTTATGGTTGTCATATTGCTGTCAGTGTCCCCCAGAAAATGGTAGACTGGAAGTGCTTTCCCAGTGCTCAGTGCCAGCAAGGCCTTGATTTTAAAATCAGTCCCTGGCACGTGAGCCCTCCTACTCATGACAACAAGGGCTGGACTGACTGATCAATCCCAGCCTAAACACCATTTTTCACTTCAGGTGCCTTTCTGTGGTTTTTTTGTGATTTTTGCTGGTTAAGGTCACTTGCCCTTTGACTTGCTGTCTTTTCAAAGACATAAAAATCATTTGCAAAGGTGCTGCCTGTCATTTTATTTCCTAGCAGACAGCAAAATAATCAGTATA
Source organism: Eulacestoma nigropectus (assembly GCA_013397775.1). Lineage (NCBI taxonomy): Eukaryota > Metazoa > Chordata > Aves > Passeriformes > Eulacestoma > Eulacestoma nigropectus. The sequence goes on along the minus strand of VZTE01004968.1, from coordinate 309,813 downwards.
ATGGCTCTGTTGTCTTTCTGCTCCCATGTATCAATCAATTAAGATCACACAGTACAGAAAGTTTTATAGCACAGTAATATTCCATAAGGTCATAGTCTTACATTGATGAAGTTGTTAGCAAAAATGCAAGTGAATTATAGTCTGGCAAGGGATGAAGCTATTAAAGGCAAAATGTCCTCCAAGTCATCCCTAAGGATCAGCAGGTTTTACACCCAACAGATTTTCTTCACTCAGGGGTGTTTCAGTGGGAATTACAGGAGCCTGGCATGCCATACAGTACTTTTTATCTCCCATTTGAAGGACAGTGCCTGGTCAGAGCAGGGTTTGGTGATAGAGGAAGGAAAGAGAAGGAACAGGAGTAATAGCACTGGTTTGAAATTAGGAACTGAAATAGCTTTTTTCCTCCATATAGGAGAGCCTAAAATCTTTGTATGCCCCCAACTGAGTAATTACTATTAAAACATTTATCTTATATAAATTTATCTTCATTGCCAAATGAAAACTGTAGTAGCAGGATTTTTTTTTACAGGGGGAAAATAAAAATTACTATAAATGTTATTCCATAAAGCACATTTGATTTTACCTTTTCATCTGTGCTTCACTGTATCATCAGCAATCAGTATATTTTCATGCTTTCTCTGTTTACAATAATTATTTTTTATATAGAGACACTTCTACCTTGATAGTTTCCTACACGATCTCATCAACTTTTTTATAATCTATCACCTCTTCCCAGAATACAGAAATGCCCTGTAAGGATAATGTTTTAGTTTGGTTCTGTTTCAGAGCCAAGTCTGGAGGCAAAATAATCTTTGTCTTACTATGTCATGATCAGTCTTGTTTGTTGAACTCCTAGAGGTGCTGTAAGACCTCCGAAAAATTATAAGCTCATATACATATAACGTTATTTGTAAATCTTCTAGTTATTTATTACACTTTCTCCAATGAATATATTTAACATCAATTGTAAGTGATGATTCAGTGCCCTAAAGAGCATGCACTCTAAATATGTGCATGATGATGCATGTCAAAGCATTAAAGGAAATATGGCTGCTTATGGTGTAATTTTTTTGTTTATTTCTGTGTTTATACATATAGATGCTATATCAATAGTATATTCATTTTATATATATATATATATTTACATATTTGTCTATAATTAACATACCCATGACCTACTTAAGATATCCTGAGACATGGTTTCATTTTGGAAAAAATTATATGCATCTATTTGCAGTTGTCCAAACACCATAGATTCACTCTTACATTTTCAAACCTGTTTACATCATCCAAATAATCATAAGCATTTAAAAATTTATTTTAGTGCATTTTTGCTAGCCTAAATGCAGTAATATTTTCATGGGTCAGAAGAGAAAACACCACAACAGCAATTCAGTTCTTTGTTTCTCTGGGTTGGAAAAAGTTGACTCACTGAAGAAGACTATTTCTTTGAAGCAGATTATTTTAAGCTATGGTTTAAAGACATAAGAGCAAAAGAAGCTGTTCCCTTTCGTGCTTGTTCATTATTTATCCCTTTAATCTCAGCCGAGGGTGCCTCTCTTTCTGTGTAACTGCTTGTGAATGAAGGCCCTCAGCTACTGCTGATGCTCACCAGACTTCTCCTTGTCCAGCGGTAATGTTGTTTGGATTGTCTCCGTGTAATAGATTTCCTATGAAAGAGAGCAGCCCTTTTCCACAGACAGCTAATTATTCTTGAGACAACATAAAACCACTGTTCCAGAGCCGGAGGCTTTGTCCTCCACTTTTAACCTTATGCTGTGCTGAAGATTTTGGGAGCTACAGATTCTCTTTCTTATTCAAACAGAAATTGTTTCTCTTCTATTACTGTGCCTTTTTTCTTATTCATTTTTGATCAAAGTGACACAAGCTTTCTGAGTAGCAGAATAGGGAAGCAGAGAATTGTGCTGCTAGCCGAGAAAGCAGCAGGCAAGTAAACAGATCTTTCCCTCTTACATCACAGTACACAGATTAAGCCCTCAAGAAGCAAGAGCAGCTTTGGGAAAAGCAATGACAATTTTGCCATAGTGATAAAAGAGAGCTTGAGGATAAGCTTATAGAGCTGAATTGCCTGAGACAGAAACAACTGGGACTGCAAAAAACACTCTTGAACAACCAGCAAGTTCAGCCAGTATCTTGTAGATTTTTTTGCTCTTGTATATTTTTTTATAGTCAGAAAAGACAAAAATATTACAAAAGTGTACTGTAACACTGTGTAACAGCATGTCCATGGTATCACTAGATGTCTCAGTGTTATAACAAATTTGCTCAACATGTGAACAATATAGTCATTAAGGAACTTTCTAACCGTTTTGAATTGCTTCTGGTATCTGCAAAACTCCTGACAATAAAATGCTTTCAGGAAAGAAGTTCACTGATAGTAGACAACATTTCCCACATGGACATCTACCTACTCTGCTGGGTTCTCATTTACAGCAATATTAGGAAGAACATTTTCCTCTGCTGTTCACCAGGTGCTGTTTTCATCAAAGTTGTGGTATCACTGTTTTCTTGTATATTGTTGGCAGTATTTCTTGGAATCCCTGTGGTTCACTGCCAGCACTACAAACCACGTATTTCATACTTTCAGAAATGGCTGTCATCGTGATGTGAAAGTTCCTAGCACAAACCACACAAAGGAGTTTTTGACTATATCTCTACCAACACACAACTCTGCTTTCCAAGTGAGGAAAATCAAACACGAGGGGCTCATAAGAAATGGTGCAGATTCCAAAGAGGCATTAAGCTCCATCCTGCCAAAGACAGGTTCTTTCCTATCTTTTGTCCACCTTAAAAATTCAGAACAGCAGTAAGAAAGCAAAGTTGACAAGGTACCTTACAAATTGAGACCAGCATTAGATTTTTTTTTTGACAGTCAATATTTTATTTGCCTTCCACAGACATTGCGACTTTCTGACGTAATGGCTCCAATGTGTGTCGTATTGCAGAGGTTACATAGTTCCCCTGTGTCACATTTCAGATTGAAATACTGGGTAATGTAATAGGCCAGGGCCTGCTGTCAGTTCAGGTGCTATGGCCACGTGAGAAAAGAGGTTCAAAAGATTCAAGCAGAACGTATTTTCTTCCAAGAAAATACGTATAAACATTTAGGGATGAGTGATGCTACGATTATTTGCATAGCTTTGGCATCTGAGCTATGGCACTGGATCACCAGGAACCCTCTCAAAGGGGATTTCTCCCACCACGTCATTAAAATTCAGCCAGCTCATCTAACTTGTGATCTCTTGTGATAGATGATATGCACTTAGAGCAGCTGAAACAAGAATGAGCAACCCCCTAGATTAAGAGAGCACCTACCTTTCATCAGAAACTTAAAATCCAAGGGAAATCATCATCATCATTACAAAACAGGAATGGTTTCACTGTCTGTTTAGCCCTGCTCATCACATTTCTCATTTGCAGCAATCTCCATCTTATTTACATCATGTATGTAGTCACATCATTTAGCATGATTAGAGACATGCAGTGACAACCTTTGGCTAACCATTCTTCCTTAAAGATATCTCTACTTTCCCTAGAATTAAATAACACTTCTGCCCCTTTGGTCATAATACCAATTACTCTAGGATTGCTTTAAAAGTCTTTCAACATCATTTGTGCTGTGCCAGAATTTCTGTTGCATTCGACCCAGAAGACATGTGATCCTTGCATGATTACTGTGGGCAGGCTGTCATTTTCCAGCAATATTTTTTGGGATTCCATGACCTTTCCCCATGAAGTAAAAATAGACCAGCAAATAACTGCCTCCATATCAAATGGCTTTGAAGACATCTAGGCAATATTTCTGCCCAGTCTCTGTCTTATCTACAGCTATTACCGAGTCCAATTTCAAATCCTTTCTCCTATTAAAGAACTCAGTGCTGCCAAAAATCTATTCTAAATCTATTCTTGCATTTCCAAGTTCAGTTGCTGTAGGTCTCCTACAGTAATACAAAGTTTGCAGCAGAAGGTAAAGTGCTAAAAATTCCAAACTTGCTAGAAACTCAATAAAAGGCTGCATGGCATAACTTAGAGAAACTATGGTATCATAATTTTTTTCCCTGTTACAAGTCTCTCAGTCTCACTGTCTGTTCTGGTTGGCCTAACAGACTACTTCTAGTTTAGAGCTATTCTGCTCAGTCTTTTTCCTCCACAAAAACAAAAAAAAATGCATAAATTAAGTTATATTAAGGAGGAAGCACATGGCTTCTAGTGTAGCTATCTTGAATTTCCTTGTACTAGATGGTGATTTGTTCCAATATCATAGGGCAGAAAAAAACCCCCAACCAAACAGTAACATAATTTCACAGCAGGAACATTCACAGTTAATATTAGAATGCAACTCAACTTCACTGGTTTTTATTACAGGCAACATGAGACCACCGTGTCATCAGAGATGTGACTTCTTTAGTGAAGCTGCACATCAAAGCTACTTAAATGCCATTTTGGGAAATGCTCTTAGTTTCAATGAGCATTTTACATGATCGTTGACTCTGGACTGAGGCAGCAATTTCCCCTTGTTGTAAGGTTGTGATACATTTAATCAGGTTAATTTTCCCTGTTATTAAAAAAATTAATTCATTCTAATGGAAAGAAAAAAATTCCTCATTTACACTAAGGAGACTGTGATGCCAGCAATGCTTTGCACCAAAGAAACCTTTTCACTATTCAAATCATTAGGAATTAAACTGTTATATAATGTAACTTTTATACAGGACACAAAAGTTTAGCTTATTTTATTATCTTGGGTGTATTACTGGCACTGTAGAAATTTGAAACAAATCAAGGTTTCCTAAAGGGAACTGGTCAAGAAGCCAATGCCAAAGACTTAACTTTCACTGCGTACTTCAGAGGGACACTATTCAGAGTAGCAAGATTGACTTGGATTGTCTCATAACTGCCTTCCAGAACAAAAAATAGTCCAGCAAACAACAAATGAGATATGATCTCATCATTTCTTGTAATTCCCTATCCCAGGGGTAATGAGTCTGAAGTTATCCTGCCCCAGCACAGACCAGAAAGGTTATCACTTCTTTGTATTTTCTTTCAAAAAGGGCAAACCCAGGTCTCTGTGAAAAACTCAGGGTTCTTTGGTATAAAAGAAAGAAAATGACGGAAGAATATTGATAATAGAAAGAAAATCTAAGAAGTTAGCAGACCCAGTAAAAGGTAGCAAGGAGCCTTCCAGAACTTTACAGTGGTGAGGTCTGTCTAAGACACTGTTAGGTTGTGGCGCTGACAACATACTGGAAGAGAAAGCATTCCATTTGTCGTTGAGATGAGATACATATGGGCAAGAGAAAAGAAAGATTGTGAAGAGTCTGTCCTTTGTGCAGTGACTGAAAGGCTGGAAAATTATCAGATAAATATATGGAAAATGTTTGAAATGGCGTGATTTTATTACTATTAAGTGACTGATGTGAACTTATGCATTTGTGGAGAGACTTTTATTTGTGGTTATTTTCAAGATATATGAAAAAAATAACTGAATACACAGCTTATGTTTGTTATGGGCAAGCATTTTTTTTTTTAATTTTACTTAGCTGGCTAAATTTCACAAATTTAAGAGCTGAACTGGTATAATTTCTTTCATCTGTAATAACTGGCATTTAAACTTTTACTAGGTGGAATGTTATTGGAGAGCACTAGCGGTTAAGTGGCTGAGTATGGGACCTTGCAAGAAGGATTGTCCTACAGTGTCCGTGAATGCATATGGTCCAGGATAAATCACTCTGACTGTTCTTGCAGCATATAAAGTAATTACTAGACAGCTTTTAATTGATAAGTATAAACACTGCTACTGATTCAATATATATTTTTTACAGATAAAAATTTTTCTCTGCACATTTCTTTCTGAAATGAAGTGGTTACTGAGAAAAGGGAACTGAAGATACACAAGCTTGCATTCTAAACAGAATACTTCAGATTGCATTTTATTTTCTTTCTATTTTCAGGTGTGAATGGAAATGTTTGTTTCTTATTTGAAGTTCTTGTATGAGCTGTAGCTCGATACACACTTACTGGTAGGAATTTCTAAGCTTAAAATAGGTGATATAAAGTAAAATGCTAGAAGAAGGTACTTCAAAACTGTAACAAAAAATCAGGGTAATCGTGTTTGTGTCAAGCAACATGACAGGTAGTTAAGTTTATTTTGTGAAACACGGAAACCTTACCTGAGATCTACCATGTGTTCCAAGTTTTGGCACAGATTTTGGCCAGTTCCTGGAGGCATATTAGGAGAAGTGCCAATATGTGCTACAGCATCCAAAATTCACTCACAGGGGGCTTCAGAAGGCATGGTTACATGAAGGGCATGGCATGATATCCAAAACCTCTGCTGAAGTGCTGCAGTCTTTCTCCGAGTCTCACACAGGACTAAAAGTGCTAATGGAGAATGTGAACTAGTCTGCTCCAGTACAGCCCAGAGCAACTCATAAGTATTGGGCCAGGAAAAGGTTCTTCCAAATGCAGCTTTGGGCCCACTTCTGAGAATTTTGCAATAAAAATGAGAATGGCACGTGGCATTGTGAGACCACCAAAACAAATAGCTGAGTACAATGACACAAAGGTTCAAGTTATTTTCTTCAGAAACAAAGGAAAAACAAGGTGGTTTTACTATTCTAAGGTGGTTTTTTTTAGCTATTTGAGTGCTTAGGCAATAGTTGATGTCACTTGTGGTAAACATAATGCTTCCATTTTTTCATAATCTTCTTTCAAATGAAAGCAAACATTATGAACAGATTGCACATACAATGAGTTCTAGAACACAAGTTCATGAGAGTAGGAAGCTAAAATGTAATTAGTTAATAAACCTTTTCTAGGTTGATTTCTTTTAATAGCAAAATGCATAAACTATTCCATCCCTGAAGAGTGGTAGATATTTTTCTTCAACTAGATAAAGTATCCAGCTAATATATGTGTCATCATTAAGTTCTTTCTCTTGCAATCAAGGTAATAGTTGTCCTTCATGGATTAGATGCATTTTCTAGTATTTGGTCAATAGAAAAAGTACTGAAAAATTCTCATGATTTTGTGTGAAATGACAAAATATTGGCAGTCAGTTTCAATTGCAACTTACTGGAGAAAAAATCTATCACTAGAACAATGCTCAAAATTGAAAAATTTTCAAAAAATTTTGACCACCTCTATTATTAGAAATGTAAATCCTTAATTCTGTAGATATAGTCTGATCCTTTTGTGCTATCACATAAAAACACTCAGAATATAATGGCTGCTGAAGATATTAATAGTTATTTAATGTCATAAAATCAAATACTGATAAAGATTAAAAAAGTTACCAATCTTGCTTCTAGCATGTCACTATTGACGTCTATCCCTGACGAGCAGTGATGACATGGAGAATCTGCTGCTTTATGTTAGGAACAAATTTGCAACAGAAAGATAATTTTTTTTAATGTACTTTGCAACACATTTGATTCTTATACACAATCAGATTTTAAAAGTTAAAGCAGATGTTACATCTATATTTAACATTTAATTATTTCTAGGTATCTAATAACATCAGTGGAGGAAGGAAGTAAGGGAAGTTAGAGACTTGTTTTTCAGGCATAAAGTTTTTGGAATAACTTTATACTTAAAAAAGATAAATACTTCAAAGAAAATATTTTTAGAGGTAGAAAACTTAGTATGTTCCAATTTCTGCCTGATAATATCTTCATGAATCTGGGCATCAATAAAAATTCTTTTTGTCTGGAGATTTAGATTCTGTGCCTCTGAGGCAAGCAGGGATGTTAAAACAGGAGTATTAAATCTAATTTACCATTCAGAATTGTTGTGCTGATCTTCTCTGTTTATGAAACACTTACAGATTCACAGCCAAATAATCCCTGATCAGTTTGTAATTATTACTTTCATTATCAATACGAAATGCCATGTTAGGAAAAAGTGCTTTGGGGGTTTAGTATAACTGTTGAAAGAAACAAAGCTCACTCTGAAGTTAAGCTGAAAAGATACTGTCTGCTTTGGCTTTATGCTGTTTCTCTGTAGATGTATTAGATAAAGACAGCTGCTTACAGTAGGTTAATAGCCCCCATGAAGTGGCTGTCAGGAGATCTGAAGGACAAAGGTGACGCCAGTTGAGGATTTAGGAGAGAAGGGTGGGAAAAACTACCTCTATTAACCAGGCAGATAAACAGTTTGAAGGAGAGAGGATGCAACGAGTGATCTGGGATCAAATTCTAAAACCAAGTTATGTTATGGCAAGGTGTTGTGGACCCTAATTCATGGTACAGCAAAGACAGAAGGTAGAAAATGTCCAAGAGAGGGCAAGAGGATTTGTGAGTAGGCCCTGAGGCTATAAATCATAATATCAAGTTGGCTGAAGGTAAGCATAAATTATGGCATGACAAATTCGGCATCATTGAACATTAGATGCTCTGCAAGAAGTATAGACTGCAATAGGAAAGACTTATTACCATCATAGAACTGATAAAGGAGGGGAAAATAAATGTGGAAAAATATTCCAGGGTTTTTCAAACCATATTGCTCATGAAAAATGTCTTAGAAGATGAGATTTGGTGGCTATAAAGAGAGGAGAGGGTTTAAATGTTAACTTTTCTTTGATACAGGATGTGTACATTTAGTTAAGAACATGAGAAAAGACTGGAAAATTTAGGATCATTATGTTCCAAACTGGTAAAAGAACATGGGATGCAGAAAAAGGCAGCACAGCACCACCTGTCTCGGAGCACTGTGTGCCCTGTTGGGGATATCACAAGAGTACAACATCGAATAGCAAGGACCCCTGCTGGGAAACTCTGCATCCCAAAGAAAACGCATTAAGGGATCTCTCTGAAACACTGAGGAAGAGGATTACAGACTAAACTTTCTGATAGATTTGTCTGCTAATCCTGCTTTGGTTATTTGGCTTTTCCTGAGAGAGAGCCTAAATGATGGAGGGAATAATAATGATAACAATATTTTACTTACATTTAAAAGTACGGTTCTGATGCTTGACAGTGTTCTAGTAAATTTTAATCTGTGACTATGTTGGAAAGGAAAACTTATCAGCATCAGCTATTACCATCAAGCTATAATGAGAGGCAGCATGATTTTCTTATAATGTTAAAAGCAATGATTGCAATATCTCAAATGTAAGAGTACTGATGATGACTGTTTATTATTTTTCTAGTTATACTTAACAAAAAAATTACAAGTTTTTACTGAGTCCTTTCATTTTACAGGCTGAAGTATTGATCTTATGTTCTGTCTGGTTAGATCCCTGAGGCAGTATAAAGCATTCATTGCCTGTGTAGCTCTATTGAGGCATAAGAATTAAATGTATCATCCAACACGTTAGGAGGATTTCTGCTGGCGTGCAAGATCTCTGTCCTACTCTGTGCTATTCCCACATGTCATATGATGGGGAAAATCAATGTGCAAATGAAATCTGAGGGCAAGATAGGGTCTAGACATTCTTCAAAATCTCAGATGTTGGCTCAAATCAGGGGCAGAGTCCCAAATAAATAGTAAAATGTTGGTACTGGGAGTTAGCTCAGAGAGGATTCACATTTAGATGATGTTTTGTATATTTCTCATACTCACTCATTTATAATTTACCTTACTTGAAATCAGACGGAATTTTTCCCATATGTGACAGATAAGAATGCACCCACTAGATTAAATATTTATAAAGTAGAATATCCACTTCTAAGTAGTAAGTTGATGAGTGTTCACATTTAAATGATGACATTTGATGAATTTTTATTGTTCATTATTTGCCTACTTTGAACAAATCACGACCAATAATAAAAATAGCAACTTGTAGTCAACCCTTCTGACTGGTCACATAACTATTGTTTTTTTTGTGTTGTCACAACAAACTTTTTCTACAGATCAAAATATACCTCTGTCAGCTGCCAAATGGCATTACCCTGCAGCATATTTCTTTCATAAAAGCTTCCAAATTTCAATCCACTAAAAGATAATGATTTCTGTTGAAATTAATTTCTGATTATTGGGACAGAGTGGAGTCTTTTAAATAAACTTTTGTTTTCAATAAGATGATTTTTCCATCAGTGGCAAAAATATGAGACCTCAAAGAGAAATAGGCAGTATATGTATTATCACAGTGTGGTTTTTCTTGAGTGGAAAACTTAATGGTTTTCATAAATCTTTTTACTCATTTGAAACAAATTTTTCAAAGTAGAGCTGATAAGCTAGAAGAAGCTTAAACTGCAAGTGCTTTTTCACAGTCATTTCCTTCTAAAGCAATTATTTCCTGATTCACTATCCCTAAGAAAATTAATGCTAGAAGAAAGAAAAATTGGATTAAACATAAAGATTTTGTTCTAATAATTTTTACTTTTCAAGTTATTGTTGGATTACAATGTTCTTTACTATCGCCTCTATATTATTTAAAGTAAGCTAAACAATCTTAATTCTTCTCCTTACTAAATTATTTAGGGCATAAATGTTTCCTGTTGAATGCTTTTGTGGTCAAATAATGTATCTCAAGCTAAGAGAATAAAATTCGTTTTAATGCAATTATACAATGGCAATAGCTAGGAAAAGTACCTGAAGTGTCTTCCACCATGTATTCACTCATGAAAATTTTGAAACTCATCTCAGTAAAATTCATTCCTTATTTTTATTAATAAAGCCCCAAAATACTCAGGAATTTCTTGTTACTTTTTTCACAGGATACTAAAGTCAAAGTAGCAAGTTTTCTTACAATGTGTGTTTACTTACAGCTGAATTAACTGCTCTTATTTCAAGATCTATCCAATTCTTTTCATTCATTGTTATGTGTTCAGAGGTATAGGAGAAATGAATCACAGTGAGTGAACATCTTGGAGGGTTTCAAGACACACCACATCCTTACTTTTAAGGAGGAATTTATACTATACACAATAAAGCGTTAATCACATAATTCTATATTTCACAGCACTTCCCTTGTAAAGGGAAGATAGGCTAGAACTGGTTGACCAGGAATTTAAATCAGTAGGATGATTCTCGTTGATTTGACAGAACCATGGTTGAGGTCAGAAAATTTCAGAGTTAAGTATGGAGGTCGGTAAGATCTATGTCGGATGTAGTTTTTTGCTTTAAATATAAGGCCAAGTTTGTTTTTGCAGCACTGCCTGCATAAACTCTCCCCATTCCAAATTATTATGAAATATTTTATTGCAGCAGGCTGTTGACACATAAGACAGTCACATAAGACAGTCTATCTGTTTTAGGTATCTTTAGAAAGAATATACCAAGGAAGTAAAGAGTTTGAATGGAAATCAACTCCCAGATGCACTATTTCTTATCGAAAATGCCCAGACTTCTTTTCCCACAGAAAATTAATTACTCAGACCCTTACTTCAGCCTTGTCATGAGGGCCAGAAACAAGAGAAGCAGATCTTGATGCATTTAGAAATAGAAAATTTCCCATACAAAGATGCAGTTGGATGAGTCTTATTTGTTATACCAGAGGAGATGGCTGCTAACTCCTAGGAAGTAAAGAGGCACTACTGGTGTAAATCAGAACAGAGCTGCGTACCTCATTTTATTTCAGACTGACTTAAAAGCTATATTGCTAGCTGCCTGTTACATCTCTTATAACAGAAACCATCATATGCCTCAACTGGTTCCTGGGCTTGCCTTAGTAATGTTGCCATGCTTAGTGCTTCTAGGATGGCTGGAAAGAGCTGAGAACCCTGACACAAAACCCTAACAAAGATTGTAAACAATACAGTAAAAATGACTCCTTTAAAAAAAAAAATAAAAAATTTTTTGTTTTCATGCAGGCTGTTACAAGAAAAATATAGCTGGAGAGAAAAAGCTAGTAATTCAGTTGATGAGAGAGGAGAAAGGTATTTTTCTAGTACACTGACAAATATGCAGTGCCTGAAGAATGACGTATTTGTCAGCGTTAGGTGTCCTGTGTCTCCCATAAAATCCTGGAGGGAAAAAAAAAAAGATTCTGCAAAACTTGACCTTTTGCTTTCACCACTCTCCTGCTAAAAAGAAAACTATGGAGATTTTGCCTTATCTTTACTCATTGGCATTAAGTACCTCTGAAGGGTTAGAGCCTTGGCTAGGACAGTCTCTCTAGGTTTCTTTCACAGCCCCTGGAGATAAACCAGGAAAGAAATGGGATTTAGTGCATTTGTCCCACTCTGAAGAGAAGTCATTTTCTGATTGCCTGAATGGCAAGAAAACTGGCTTCAAACCCTTCTTCCAGGTCAATGAAGAAATTTCATTTTCAGTGAAACTGAAAATGTTAAACATACTTTGACAAGTCATAGTAATTTGGTCATATGGTGCTTCAGTGGGTGAATGATGATATGAACCATCTCATCAAGCAGTATGTCTTCTCAGTAGTGCAGACTGTGGAATTACAGTATCACAAATGCACTGACATGTTCCTCACTAGTAATTTCCCTCAAGGACGGATTTGATTACGATCTTGAGTTCAGTATTCACTACTGTGAATGATCTCTCTCTAGATCCATAGCAAGTTAAAAACTAAAAAAGTTTGTTTTCGTGCATGAGAAATGATGGCATTCTAATCGTCAGTATTCTGCTTTATGCTGCCTTTCATTCTGTATCATACCAGCCCAGACTGAGATATTAGCTAGAAATAGAAGGCACACAACTATTAAATAAAAGAAGGGTAATGTCTTTTCTTTCTTATCTTCTTACGCATGCAATAAAAAAGTAAGCACATCTGCAATTCAGAGTTTTATAGGTGGGGTGCTGCTAAGCATTATAAATGGCCTCTGCGTAAAATTTATTCTCTCTCATGTTATGCTGAAGATCCAGACGCTTCCTCTGAGCCTTAAGGTAGAAGCTATAGGAGCAGTAGGATCATACAAGCACTTTCAAGCCTGCACATTCGATATGTAATAGAATATGCATGTCTCTTAGATTCAAATGTTCAAAAAGATAAGTAAGCTCAATTTGTCCAACTCTTCTGCACCAGCTACCACCTCTAGACACAGCAATTGGAAGGGAGGTGGAGGAAAGATGGTTGTCTGATGATTCAGGTGAGGAAAATAAGGCATCAGAAAAAGAAATATTTTCAGACAGGGCTTTTTTTGCAAGCCATGTTTCGTGCAGCTGTGGCTATCCTGGTTTATGCCACAGTTGTGCTGTGCCTAAAACACTGAAAGAATACCTGAGTTTTTCATCACAAAGAAATTAAGGAAAGTTGTATGGGAAAGAGGGAAGGGAAATTGGGTACCCAACCAGAGTAAACAATATCTAGTAAAGCCAACCACACTTATCTAAACCCCAACAGCATACCTTTACAAAGAATGAGGCAAGAAGCATAAAGTGAGACTGCTCAACACTTGCTAACACAGTTTGGGCAGGGTGAAATGGCTACCAAGGAAGACTTTTCTAGCCAACACCAATTTCAGCAAGATGCTTTCTACTACCTTCCTACTACTTGTACCAGCACAGACTGACAGCAGTAACATGATGCAGATGTGCAGTGTCAAAAGGAGCAGATGGTGGTGGCTCGCTAAAGTTACCCTGTTAAAAAGTATTCTGTGGAAGTGCATGAATGGTAATGCACTTCCAAACTGGAATATATTCAGTGTGGAGAGCCCACAGTCCACTGAGACTAATCACTGACTAATTCTCTTGTGCTTGTGTTGGGGAAACCCACCAAAAATGGCAAGGATATATACAGTACTGGAGTTGTCTGGGCATAGACCTGGGCCTCCCTGCAGAACAGATGCCCTGAAACACTTATGCCAAGCTAGTCACCAAACCACAACAATTACTAAGCTGAAAAAGCTGAAATCCCATCCTCGATTACTTTATATGCAATTTATAAAGCTGTCAGGTGTTCTCAATGAATCCTTCTAAGGTCTACTGTGATACATAGAATCATAAAGCTCTCAGATACTACCATGATTATGGGCATCTAGTATGTTAAATGTTTATGTAACACTGTCTAACAACATTAATTTTGTAACAAACAGAAAGAAGTTTTAAAAGAGAAAGCTGATTCATGGGACTTTCAAGAAACATTTCTGTTGTTCTGCTACATAGAATTCAGGACAGAATTCAGCCCTAGTAACTTTTGAGGGAAGTGCTAAGTGGAACAGTCTTGGGCTAGTCCACGTCATAAAATCTTTATTCTCACTGATTTTGAAACCAGCACTACTCAATAATCTGAAGTTTAAGCTTCATTTTGCTGTAATTTTGAGTGCATTACTCAAAAATACATATGATTGCTGATGATCCCATATAGAAAAAGGAAGAAGTCTCATAATGTGATAAGCTTTCCAGACTACAAATCTCTCTATAAGGAAACTAGAAAGATGTATTTTAGAGTTCATGATATCGTCAACAATCAAAGATTAAAAAGCTCAAATGCTCAAACCAGAAGTATACAACAAATGGATTTTTATTGACTGTTTTGGATAAATAGTTTAATTTAAAAAAAAAATCATATTACAAACTGGTGCAGTACCATAAAACTAGTTTGAACAAGTGGAAATGCCAATTTTAGCCTGCACAGCTCCTGCAGCGCTGTAACCCATTCTCATTGCAGGCAGTACACTTGAGGGCTTTGAATGAGTCTGTAAAGCAGTTCCGGAACACAGACATCTTGCTCCCATGGCACGCTGAGCACGGCAGGAAACCAAAGCCCCCACAGGAAGGGCACTCTTGAGGAAGCTGGACTCTCTGCTCAAAGAATGTAAGAAAGACAAAAGTGTTACCTCATCAACCACCGTAAGGTCTAAGACAATGAGGACTCCAGGACAGCTGAAAATACGCATTCTGGTTCCCATTTTGGGCAAGATCCACCACCTCATCCCATGGAAAACCACCATGGAAGACCAGTAAGTCTGCCTTTTCCTTTGGTCAGATCCACATGCAGTGTCAGAGAGGCTCACTGCAGGTTCATTGGTCACTTTATACCTCGGAAGCCTGCATTTATACTTGTCAAAATAGCAAGCTCAAGGATAGCTTGCATGCATTACTTGGGTGTTGTTTAGGTCTAGATTAAATCTAGGAGGTATTGCGATGATTGAATCCAAACTCCAGGCAGTTTATGCTGATGTTGTGTTTTCTATGCTGTGTGTTAAGATATTATGACTTTCAGCATTTGCACGCTCATGCTGAACATATTATACCTATTACAGTTAAAGCCGATGATATCAAAAGGCAATTCATATCTTCTGACAGGTAGTACTCAAGGAAATAAGTGGTGTATTCAAATTTATAGGTGTAGAATGCTGAAGCTTTAAGTGTAAAGAGGAAAGATCATCAATGTTCAACATTCAGACCCAGAGAAAATCACTTCAAGCAAGACTTGAGGCCTCTCAGTTGTCCCAATTCCCAAGTAAAACAATAAATTTACTCTATTTTTCATTGGATTAGAGACAGTGGAGAACAGAAGAAGAGATTTCAAAGACACTTTTAAGTTTTACTTGCTGAAAATCTGGCTAGTTTATTTAATGATTGCCTTGAAGTTCAAATCAGAGAAAGGAAAGGTATGCCACTTTGGGAACTTACCACCGCATCTTTTAGCATTGCACTGTTGAGTAAAGGCTTTACATGTTTATTCACAAAAAAAGAACAAAAATCCATACAATTCCTTCTAGTGTTATTCTGAGGAATTTTGTACCACTAAAAATTAGTGAAAAATTATTACCAGAGTATAGTAAAATACATACAGAAAATGTAGTACCTGGAGGATCATCAAGAAAAATGAAAATATTTCTGCAAACCCATTAATAATAACATTCATCTATTGAAAACTCAGATGAATATGCAAAAAGGGCTTTTTTTTTTCTTTTTGTTCTGTAGCTCATAAACTTGCTGTTCTTCTTCACAAGGCAAACAGATCCTATTACTATTAGCTAACCCAGGGACAACCTTTGGAAATATTTAATGTAAAATTAACATTCTTTTTATCTCAGATATAATCTCATCTTTCATAATTTTTGATGATTGTTTACTTCATTGAACATTATTGCGAATCATCTCAAAATTTCAAGAGAATAATATTTTTATTCTTTACATTCATTATTGCTTGTTAGCCTTGTAAATATAGAGATACCTTTGGATGTAGTTAAGAGAACTAACAGAAATTAAGAAAACAAAGCAAAATTGCTTTAGCTCAGTTTCTTGAACAATGGCCATTTCCTCCTTGAACAGATGGCAGTTTGTGGAACCACTTTCTGCATCTCCAGTAATGAAGAAACCTGACTGCGCCTTGCAATTGTAGCAAACCCATTCTTGAGAAAGAAAAAGAAAAAGAGAAAGGAAAAAACAAACCAACCAAACACACCTAAAAAATATCAAAAGTCAGTGAAGCGTTGGTTGTATTCAGTGAGCAGTTATCAGCTTCCTGCAGCATGATATTTTTTGTCTTATATATGTACTTTTTGTCCGAAGATTAGGACACAAATTAGTCTACGTAATAACAATATAGGGCCTCCTCCCTAAAACAGGGTTTCAAAAAGAGTAAAACAAAAAAAAACATTTGAGATCATCAGTTCATAGCAGAAGAAAAGGAAATGGTAAAGAAGAAAATCTACTTGATTACAAGTAGTACATGTATATTCCCTATATTTATTTGCAGAGATACAATTACCTCAATTTTGGTCAAGAGATCCTGCAGTTCCCCAGATTCATTCATTAGTAAAATTTTCTCAGCACCCTGTTAGGAAAAAGAAGATGAAAAATGTGAGCCATTTTACCACGAAAAAAACAGAGATGATTAAAAGATTTGGTCTTGAAATTTTAAACAGGCTGAGGACAAATTTGACTCATATTAATTATATTGCAATTAGGTCAACCTTTGTAAAGCTAGAAGGAGAACAGAATCTAATCACAGGTCTGATAGTAATGCCTGAAGTTTGTCACCAGGTGACATATCACGTTGCCTTTTCTGTAAAAGGTGACACATCTTGGAAATTCTGATTGTGTTCCTTTTATTTTACAGGGTATGTTTCCTGAGAGAATAAGAAATATTTCTAGTTATCATGTAAAAAAATTGCAGCTATATAAATATACAACACATCAGAGAATGCAGCAAAATTAGGAGATTGTATTCCAAATATTCTGGCAGCTGAGCATTGAATTGAGACAATAATGTGCCTAATGTATAACACAAGAAGAAAAAGAGTATTAAAAATAATCTAACAACATTAAAGTCAGACACAACAATAAGTAATAATAATTTAGTCTGACTACATTAGGCCTCTTAGGGTTTCTCTGTCCTGAACCAAGGCTCTACTGAAGTGTTGAGGATTTTTTTTCCTCTCGAAAGTAAATGCTAAGAGATCTGCAGGCAAAATTAAAGTGTCAGGGAGGATACGGAACTTTTTGTTTCCTCCTCTTCTAATCAGTATAGACATTTGAATGTCTGTACTTCACTTATGTAACCAAATTCATTGAATACTAAATATTGTGAAACACTTGCAGACATTTTTAACCAGAAACCAACAAAACTGAGGCACAGATACACAGGCCTTACTTGCTGCCAGGGGCAATTGTCCACAATTCACCACATGGTGAGCTCATGCCATTGTGCTGCCCCAGTTTGCTGGTCTCTGCATATCCAGATTGCTAAATTTTGTCTTTGAGTTTGCTTCCAGCTTTAACTAGAAGGTGTGGTGGGACACTGGCACAGGGCTGAGGTGCAGTGGGATGCTGGCACACATCTCAGATGTGCCATTAGTTTGAGCTGCCTGTAATCAGCCCCAGCTCCTCAACAGCACCTCTCCCAGTTTCTAGGAGGTGCAGGAAAAGCTGCCGATGAGCACGGGGAACACATGTGTGCCTCTAATATTCCTCTAAGTGTCAAACCATTCGCAGCACCTTGCTGAGGACTACAGAGGCTACAAGTGTGTAGCCCAAAAGCCAACCAAAGGCAACCAAACCTTTCAAAGGTCTTTGTATGATACTCTACTAAGGTTATTTTCCCTATAGAAAGTCTTTTTGCTCTGGCTTTAACAAAAGAGAAGCACTTTTGACTCTGTGTTTGATGATTTTCATTTTAGTTAAAAAGGAAAATGTTAATATTTCAGTGGATGTGGAAAGCCGCTTTTTCAGTGGACACTACTCTCACAGTGTTACACTTTCAAAGAGATACTTTTAAAAAGAAGTATCACACAAGGTAATTAGTTGTAGTTAATTAATCACAGAAGATGACAGGGGACTGATGAGCCAGCCTTATTGTGCTGACTCTTCTATTGAAATCCATTGTAGATCATGGGCACAGAGTGCACCAGCTCCAACGCACACATTAGGCTGTCTGTGTCCCCAGTAGAGCAGCTTTTAGCAGTCTGTTGGGCCCTTTCACGCTTGTCCTCTCATCTTTCTCTGCTTTCACACAGAGCAGGCAATGGGAGTCATTGGTACAACAGTGAGGGCTGGCCAAGGCAGCCCATGGAGTACTGGCTTGGGGCCTAAATACACTGCAGCAGCTAAAGACAAAGCTCGAGCTGCTCATCTGAAGCAGAGACACTAAGGATTTGCATTTTTATTGATGATGGGATTGCAGCACTCCAAATTCCTTAAGCTAGACAAGCCTCAATTTGCCCCCTTTAGGAAAGGATCTCTTCTCTGTTGCCACAGGCAAAAGTGTTCCTGTGACCTCTGCCCCATGTTACAGTGATGTTGTGTGATAATGCTAACTGGCTTTTACAGCACAGTAGCTAAAAGTTCAACAGGTTTCCCATTATAAATTTATATTTTTAATTATTTATCTTTCTGATGACAGTCAGTCATCTGTCTTCCTTTCAAGGTAGAAGCTACGATTTTTAAATTAAAACCCAAACATCAGGATGGCTATCAATGTTTTCAAGTGTTCCAGTCTGTCTTCTGTGATTAGTGGCTGCCTCAAATGAAATATAAATAAAATCTGCAGAGGTTAACCTTCCCTCTGGATCTTTGAGTCTTAACACACAGAGTCTATAATTAATAGAGTAATTAAAGCAGCTGTTAAGTCCAATAGCTGCTTTCTGACTAGAAAGTGATGCCTTTCTTTTTCTAGGTTGTGCTCGGTCCACAGTCACTCACAAAGGTATGTGAAGCATTAAATAGTCTGTCCCTCCAGAGAGTAACATAAGGAGCATGAGGGACAGTGGGCATAATCTTCAGAGAATCAGCAGGGAGAAGTGAGTTTGCGGTTTTGTTACTCGGTTAGATTTCAAAGCAGAAGCCCGTGAATCCTTTACCTACTAACTTTGTTGAATCTCTACCATGTTGGAGGAGTTCAGGGGTTGCAGCCAGATATTTGCCCTTCTTTTGCCAAGGAAATGCCACAGACTTGGCTAAATCATTCAACAATTTTTCCAGACCATTTTAAATAATAAAATTATTTTCCCAATTATATCTTGAGAACATTCAGAAATTAACATCATATTTCAGATATTAAAATCCCAACTATAATTCCCTTTAACTGTAGAACTAGGACAAGGTCCACTAAATTTTCTACTGCCCCAGCTCTGTCCTGTCAACAAACCTGTCTGTTGCTACCTATCTTGGGTATAAACCATTACCATTTCCATGATGTAATTCTTCATCAAAGAACAAACATAGTTACATGGCTCTGCACTTGGCTTTACTAGAATACCTGCTGGTTTTGGGAAGCAGCCTCTCTTCCACATCATTCCTTATATACTGAGAAACATTAGCAAGGTAACATCCCTCTTGTGGACACAATTGCAGTGCAGATAAATTGCATGCCCCATTTCCTATTTTGCTAAGCACATAAGCAAGGCCTCTTGTTAAGGCAGCAAAAATGCACTCACACCCTTCACCATCACTGGCTCTGCCATGTTTTTCACTGTGGTGTACTGAGGAGCTGGGCTGTGTGTGCCCCTGTCGTTGCCCACAGCTCACAGTCCCTTCAGTGTGCAACACCCCATCTCTCACAGCCAGAGGCCCCTCGGCAGCAGATACACAGGGGGTGCAAATTAGTGCCTGGAAATCTGCCCACAAAATGAGAAAATGGACACTGCGGTATAGTACCAGTACCAAAATTCTGGATTTGATATGCAAAGAACAGGAAGGGGTGTTGTGTAAAAAGCAGTTGAACCTTGCATTTCCTGACAGGTTAAACTGTAAAACTGAGGAAACAAGGGGGAAAATGCTAGGTGACTGAATGCAATAATTACATAACAGTTTTACTGTCACAGAGCAATTCATATTCTCCTATCAAGTGAATACCAGAAGAATGTATTTAACAAAATACGGAGGCTGTAGAGAGCTAAAATATATATGGCCACTGGAAATCAGCTAAAAGGAAACTGTTAATTCCTGTTTCACAAAAAAAATATTTTACACATATATTTTCTAAAAGTCAGTTACAAAAACAGCCTCATCATTCTTTGGAAATGGTCATAACCAATGTGTCAATACTATAAATCTCATGCTGTTTTGGATTCACTATAGCTGGGAAAACTAAAGAGGAGACATTTTCTTCAAAAAAAACAATCTTAAATTCATGTCTGAAAAAAATTGAGTATATTTGTATGGCAAGTGAATGCTGGAGTTCAACCATATATTTCAAGTAGAAAAAGCAAATGCGTGTATTTTTAAAATATTATGCTGTGAGTTAGCATATTTACAAAGAACGACTTAATTTGCCTGTTTTATTTGCATCCCTTTTCCAGGAGAGTGGGTCTTTGCAGAACATAAAACTTTAACAATTCTGACTGCCTTTATAAGACTAAATGAATGTTCCACTATTTTTTTTCTGTGTGGCTTTCTGTTTTATGGAAGTAATTTTTTATTCTGCATTGGTATCCCAGCAGATGGCATAATTCCATTTCAGATGGAGACAACCTCAGGTGAAAAGAAGGGATTAGATCAGCCTGTAAAGAGCATGCAGCAGAAAGAAACAGCAATTTCCTGACAGACTGATATTTAGACAGCATGTGTCAAGAAATACAATGATTCAATCCCGAAAAAAAGTGAGAAGATTGAAAGCCCTGCTGTACTGCAGCATGCAGGACTTTGCTTGACAGGGGCTAAATATGACTTTTCTATTGCTTCTGCCCAAGTCATGGATTTGTTTCATTGTCCCTGTGCAGGCAATGATAAATTCCATAGCACTGTGAATATTTATCCCCACAGCCTGCAGTGCTCAAACAACTTTGTCCATGTTTTTGAACAGCTTGGGTACCATATACTCTATCAGATGCACATATGCTGGGTTTGGTGCTTTTGTTACTTTTATGTCGTTAGGAATAATCTTTCACCTTTCAAAACTGTTCATATTTTAATTCAGGGTCGGAGTTTTTTCTACTTATGACTCATTGAAAGCTCAATATAGATTCTCCTTTGTATTGCTACATGCAATCTCCTTCAGGGAGGGATTTTTCAGGACATAAATATTCAAAATTTTAAAAAAAAAGAGAAAAAAGAAAATATTGCATGATTTATTTACTGTCACACTAGGCTTCGGGATTTCTGTGTTTCATTTGCACATCAGAAGTTAATTATTATAAAAGACACTATGGAAATATCCACTGTTACCAACGAGACCAAATTCTGTAATTATTCTCAATTGCATTTTAATGAAACACAAGCCTAGCACAGGTTCCAGCCAATATTCTGCCTTTGGGATCACGATTCACTGTCTTCTGAAGGTGAATTGACAGAGATGGGGGGTGAATACTTCATTGTCGGACCTTCTCAACATGCTTAGTGCCTCCCTCCTTATTTCCCTAAATGAATGAATTTCAGATTCTTGTGAAGCCATATTAAGACAGAGAAATAATTGCCATAAAATAATGAGGCTTGCCACATTTACCAAACAGAATGAATGCACACAGGTCCCTTGCCAGGGCAGGTGACAGGCTCATCCTGGGCCTCTCCTTTCCCACCTCCCTGCCAGCCACAGGTGCCTTGTTTGCAGCCACAGCGCACTGCCCAAGTTAGCCCTGCTCATACTGAACTTGGCTTTCTCATCATGGTCCATCTCGGCTAAAGCACACCAGAGTGGTGCTGCAGCAAGCAGCAGTGCCTGCCATGGTGATAATTAGTGGGGACCAGGGAAGGGCACAAACCTCGTATGGGAGCAGGCGTGAGGCACACGCTGCCATGTGCTTTCTGTGAGCAGAGCAGCTGTCTCATGCAGTGTTCCCTGCCTGCAAAGCTGCTTTTCCACAAATAATGTCACTCTTACACAGAATAGCTTTAATTCTCTCATGAAACTAAAGTTTGTTCCAGTTAACTACAGTGTGCCTCATCAATTTAAGAAAAAAAAAAAAAGAAAAAGGAAAAGAAGCAAGAAAACACACCCCATATCTGGGAGTTTTCCTGTTTTTTAGCAGCCCACTGCTTTTCATTTTCTTGTGCTAAACAATGTAAGTGCAGTTGCCTTGCTGCAATAAATGTCTGTAGATAAGAACACTAAATAATTTCATTTTTCTTTACCTATAGGAGATATATTTGTCCCTTCCACAGAAAGCTATCTTCCTGTAGGATCTTCTTGGTTTGGACGGTTGGGACGGATGGAGACGAGAGATCTCTGAAGTCAGGTTTTAGAGCATGAGGTTTATTGCTAAGGGCTTGGGTATAGGGGACCTGCTTGAAGCAGCCAGCCACTGCTAGAAGCAGGCCAGAAAGTGTGAAGCAATAGAGAGAGAGAGTAAAGAAGAAGAAGTGCAAGGGCATATGTGTAAGAGGTGTAAGAGAGTATATGTAAGAGAGGTAGGAGAGTATATGTAAGAGAGGTAAGAGAGTATATGTAAGAGAGCGAGGTTCTCGTTTACAATACAATAAATCTTCTTCTGTGTTGAATATTCTAATTTTCATCAACCAATCTAGTACAAGATACAAATCCTATAGCATTTACATACAGCCTATAAGAATCATTGCATTACCATACTGCGTTATATTTTAAACCCTAAAAACTACTCTTAGGAACACTTCTGCCAAGCTAGCAGGGTCTGCTTTGACCCTTGGACCCTTGTGCTGGCAGAAGGTATTGTTCAATCAAAGGGGATTACCTTTAGCTGGCCATACCATTGTTTTCCAGTTGTTCAGTAACTAAGGCCTGGTATCTCAAAGTATGCTTTCATTTCAATGTCACTTATGGTTTCCATATTCTCAGCATCTTTTGCCAGGCAATCATACTTATAAGGCTTTCCTGTTTCATCTTCCCCAACACTTCCTAATTCACTTGACTTCTTTCCTATACCTCTCCAAAGTATCTCATACAGTAATTAGAGAATTTTAACGAGATTTGATTGGGTTTTACGCTGTCACTCTCTTAGAAAACAAGTTGCTCACAACCTTTAAAAACAAACAAACAAACAAAAAAAAACCCGCTGGCAGTGACTTAATGGGTCATCCATCATACCAAAATGACTGTATCCAGGCATTTCCTACATTATTAAGCAAATAATTTATTTAATTAATTTCAGTATCTTATCTGAATTCTTTTGATGAATTGGTCATACGTGGACTGAGATTTTCTTGGAGTCAATCATAACTCACCACTTACACTTTTAAAATGGTAATTAGATGAGCGAATCTTAGTCTGAATCCTGTTGAATTTTAAGCTGCTGTTGAATGTAGCACTTCTACTCCCAGCTGGTTGAAGAACTCTCCAAATCAAAGTTTTGATAAAAGCATATTCTACTATGAAGTAAAAATCACTGTTAATATTTTACACACAGGTGATTTTACAGCTGCTCTAGTGGTCTGGCAAGGCCTGTGACAGTAAATGCATTTGTTTTAGTGCTCAGGGAAGCCTAACTCACGCAGAACACATGGAAAGCTAGGAAGACATGGGGAAAAAGAGAGGAAAGTGTTCTTACAGGCTCAATATTTATTATCCCTTATTGTTGGTTACACTCCATTTTGTTACTTAAATGTTTTGTGAAAATGAAAGCTTTAAGTGATGCAAACACAATAACATCACTGTGTTTAAATATAGTTTTCCTTCACAAATCACAGTCTCGCAGTCGGTGCTAATTGCTGGCTTTTTACCACTCGAGACAAATACCTTATCTGAGCTTTGAGCCTGTTTTCTTTATGCCACTTCCCAGAATCTTTTTCTTTGATTTTTTTTCTGTCTCTGAGAAATACATTTCAAAAGTACAGGTTCAATGAAAAGGTGATTTCAAATATCAGTAGGCTTCTAGACCTAGAATTCTAATGTAAAAATGGGGATTAGAGTTTTCCATTTGGAGTTTATGTCTTACAATAGGGCAGAGTTGGGCTGTTTTTCTCTCTCTTCTATAGCTACACTTTTTTGAAAGTAAGTATTAACCAATTTTGTATCTAAAATATGTTCAGTTGACTACAGGTCCTAATACAGACTACATCATCCAAAATTCAATGTATATTTAAAGTCTGACACTCCAAGGTGTTAGTCTCATATTCAATACAAATATTACTAAATGACAGGTTTATGCTATATGTGTTCTTCCTGGGTCACTCATATCTGCAGGTTCTCATGAGGAACAAAAAATCCATTTATGTAGATTTTCATGGTTTCAATTACAGAATAATATATTTTTTTAAGGAATAGATGATATCTTAGATGTATTACTGCCTCTTACCCCCCTCGTGGTAGTATCTCCCTGCTTATCTTTTGCACCTTCAGATTAAATTTATCAGTGAGGATCTGTGCAGTGCATACTACAAAAGGATTTCTGTCTTCGGTTTTTACCATCACTGCAGCATTGCAGGCAATTTTCTAAAAATCCTGTATCTCATTCATCAAGATTTTCATCTGCTCTTCCCCACTGTAGGATAAAATATAAGTTCATGTTTTACTTACCCCAAGATAATGGCCGTCAATAAACACAACAGGGAGTGAGGGAACTACACAGACACTTCTGCATCTTTCATCTAGTTCTTTTCCATAATCACTGTTCAGAGCAATATTTTTTTCTTCGAATTTAACTCTGTGATTTTGAAATATCTTTCTAACCAGTTCACATCTTTCAAAAGTGGTTCTCACCACACGAAGACTGGTAGTATAAATTACTATGCGGCCAAACTCCGGGACTGTTGAGACCTGGAAAAAAAAATAGTTCTCACTACATTGAGCAAAGTGTTAACAGTTTCCAAGTATTGAGTAATTTTATTTAAAGTATTATTTAAGAAAAACAAAATCAAACAGCATCTTAAAAACACAATCCAACATTGAAATTTTTTTAAATGTGAAGACGGAACAGGAGGAATGAAGTTTTTGAAAACATCAACTTAAGGCAATTTAAGTTGTTTAAGTAAGGTGCAACTTGACTTTTTTGGAAAGTCTTAGAGATGATGAGTCAACTTATGTATTTTCAAGAAATGGATATATTTTAGATCCTGATGGACTTCCAAATGTTAATAAATTGACAGTGTTCTGCTGATGTCTGATTCTGTTAATACAGTCACTTGTGTTTGCATAAACAGAGTCTGGTAGTACCCATAATAAGACTAAACTTGCTACCTTAGATGTTTCTGACAATCTGCTTCAAGACAAGAGCCTAAGCTAAGCCTTAGCATGTCCATGAGCAAACATTAACTCAGAATACTTTAGGTCTTCATGCTGAACCAGATTATGGCTGCAGAAAGTACAGATGTATCCCTAATTTTTAATGTAGTTCCACAATAAATTGCTCTAATATCCAAACAACAATAAAAAAAAGAATTTTTTTTTAATTCCATGTCCAATCAAAAACCTACTGCAGCTAGCTGGAAAAAGTTTCAAGCTACAGATCAGATTTGACTTTTTACCCCACTTTTCCACAAAACTTTGTAAAGGTTTATGCTGCTTCTTTCCTTTCCAGGATGAAAATAATTAGGTAGTGTAAATGCTACAAGGATTAGTTTACCCAAGAGAGAGTGATAAATTTTCAAGCCTGAGAATCATTACTCTAAACAAAGATATTATGTTCAAATACATAACTAAAACCGCAGCTTTTTAAAAAGGTGGTAATGCATTTCCAAGCTTTCCAAATTATCCATTGTATTCAGCAAATTATATTTAATTATTTCATCAGTATTCCAGGAGTCAAAACACAAGTTAGAAAATAAAAAGCAAGGATATCTCTACTATACTGTAGCACTGTATGGAAAATGAACCTTGATGGGTGAATAGATAATTTTCTACCGATGTCATGCATTAACTATAAAAACATAGTTGTCCAGTTGGGCAGATGGCATTGCAGATTCTGCAATATAACCAGTCATGACATATCTTACTACCTAAATACAAAAAAAAATCCTTGCCAAAAGTATGTTCTGCTTAGAGAGGTGTTTACAAGGTTCTTCATACGGTAAAGAGTTCTCAGGAAAAATATTTGCATTTCACAGAGCACTGGAAGTGTAATTGCCAACATATGCAACTACAACTTTCATCTCCCATTCTGGAAAGGAACCATGTTGTGATAGGTCAATATTTTTTCTCTTTGAGTGGATATCAGAAATTCAATTTTAAGAACAAGTGTTATGAAAATGGGCTACTTTTCTCCACACTATTTTCTAGGTTGAAAACCTGTTATACTGCTACTGCAGCATTGACTCTCCTCCAGCATATGGTTCACACATTCCAAGTGAGAGAATTAGCTCATCCTCTATGTAAAAGACAAGTACTCTACATAAATAGTGCAAAATATTTTAGTAACCACACATGGGTTGCTTGAAGGAAGAGGAGTTCGTTGTTTTCATAAGTAACCAAAAGAAGTTTCTAAAATATTACTTAAATAGAAAATTTCACACATTCATCATTTCTTCCTCTTTGGAGTGACAATACATTTTGAAGTGCAAAAGTATTAAACAGGATGGAAGCTCTTGTTCCTCCATAGCTCTAATCTCTAATGGTGCTTGTTCCCAGACACCAGAGGCTGGCAGCATAGGTACAGACAGTCATTATCTAGTGAAGCATCAGGACTGTGGTGTCCCCACAGCATACAAATAAGCAGCTGAAGAGACGGAAAAATGGGAAGTTGTAAAGTGATCCAGGAAGATATCAAGTGAAAGGTGTGTACAAAGAGTCACTTTTATGTTTATTCTTTTATCTTTTTCCTGATGTGGCAGTGAAGAAATACCATTTTTTACCCTGCAAAGAAGTATCAAGGACATTGATTAAAAAACTCTTCAGGGAAATTTTGATTAAAACCTTGTTTTCTGTGCTACAAATGTACACAACCTATCCTTGCAAGGATTTTTATCATAGCAGGAAAATCCTTCTTGTCACCTGTCTGAAAACCCCATTGGTAATTAAAAACTGGGAGTTTATAATAAGAATCTATGTTAATTCTTATTTTTCTCAACAATATAGAGGCTGCAAACTGTAATATTTAATTACCAGAATACACTCTTGAAGTAAATCAGTAAACTGCATTTTTCCTTTCTAGGTTGGAACTGTGGCAAAAGCCTAATAAATAACAAGCAATATAAACAAATGAAAAGAAAGACACTTTAGAAAACGAACTTTTACAATTATTCTTTGCAAACTTGAAATTAGAATCACCTCACATAACTCACAAATGTGCATAAAACTCTTAGGTGAAATTAAACAGAAGGCAATTCTCTGGTTAATGGGCATGACAAAACTTTAGTAAAGCTGTGGAAGTTGGACAGATGAATATACCAAAAGATTTGGAGCAACTTACATTAACCACTTACTTGCACTTCTTGTAAGTGGAATTCTCATTGAAGAAAGAAGCTTATGATGCCTAAGCTTTTTATATATTTTTCATATATTTGTAGCTTGACAGATTGCTAATGAATAGCTGTAGCTCCACTACTTTTCCTACCCTTTTCAACTATATTTTAGAACAAAAAGCTAACCTTGTAATACAGTCCTGAAATGCTGTTTAGTCTTATAGTCAGGAAGAGGACCTACAAGAACATTTTTTTTTCCAACCAGAATCTGAGAAGTCATAATAAGAAGTGGGGCAAAGAAGCCCTTGGACCAACTCCAAGGGGGCTGACCCAGGGGTGGGTTACTGGGGCAACTGAATCTCCTATTGGATGTACCCATTTGATATCCTAATTAATTAACCTTAAAAAAATTGTAGAAATCCAGTGCTGGGTGTGCCCATCACCACTGGGATACCTGGAAGATTCCAAATAAAGGTCTGCTTTTTACTCAACTATTCTAACACTGTTCCAAGGGTTTTTTCTCTCTTGATTATAGGCAACACTTATGGATACCATCTGGCCTAAGGTGGCAACTATTGTGTCAGATTCAGGAAACCCTGTGCACATGGGCCAAGATCGTGCTTCAGAGAAAGTGTCTGTATAGAAAAACTGCCAAGGAAGGAATTTAATTTTCAGGAGGAAATAAAGTTGCTTTAGTAACAATCCCCTGCATCATTTACAGCTCTTAATTTAACCATCTTTAGTGTTACCATCTCCCCAAGAGTCAAAGGGCACATTCTGCTTTACTGCCTCTGCCTGAAGAGCTTGCATTTTTCTTGGGACCGTCAAGTAGCCAGCAACAGCAGTAGCATGACTTGCATCACTTCACAGCAGGGCTGCCACTTCCAGTGACTAAGAAACAGCTGCCCTTTTTTTTCTATCTAGAGAGAAAAAGTAATTGCTTCACCAGTTCAATCCTGTTCATGACTGAACAGGAAAAAAACACATTACTTGCTTTGTGCCTGACTCAGTCTTTTCCCAGACTTCTTTATCAGGCCGATCTGGGCTTTTGCAAATCACAGAATCATAGAATCATAGAATGGTTTAGGTTGTAAGGGACCTTAAGTGTCATCTAGTTCCAACACTACTGCCATGCGCATGGACACCTCCCACTAGACCGGGTTGTTCCAAGCTCTGTCCGTTCTGGTCCTGGTGTACAACTGGGGGAAATCTACCCCTCTGCCATCCCACTGTCATCTGTCTGACATGGCTGCAACTAAATATAATCCTTAACTGGGCAAATCTTCAGCAAGCAACATAAGAGATGTCATCCACGAGGTGAAATTTGCGAGCTCATTATCAAGAGGGACCATGAAAGATAGGAAGAAAATGCTGCTGAAAAAGAGAAGGCTTAATAGAGCAAGCAGGTGAGCAACAAAATGAAGGGATGCTGGGGACTAAAAAAGCACTGGAAATACAGAACTAACCAAAACTAGATGATAAACCAAAACCTAAAAGGTCACGATACTGACAGAGGAAGAGTAGTAGAGATTAAATGTAGAAATAAAAACATGAAAATTATGACAAAAACAGAGACAGGTATTAAAACAAAACAAAGTACATGATAAAACAGAGAGAAGGTCACCAAAATAAGACATCCTGAACTTTTTTTTAAAAGAAATCCCAGTAGTCAGTGTAACTGTACAACAAATATATTACAGAATATGTGGATCACCAAGTTATTTAAAAATTTTTGAGTGTCTTTAAAAAAAAACTGTTATGTATTACCGGAGCTTCAGAAATATGAAATATTTGAGACTCACTCCTAAAACGTGTCTTTGAGAATTTACCTTTTCTGTATAACAGTTGCCCCAACAGTAATAACAGACTTCTCAGCAGCTCTGAAAAAACAGTACAGCAATCAGGTGTTTCCATGGTGCTTCTGAAAGCCAGATAAACACCATAAATCTCTCATTAATATCTCTGGGTTCAGACTTTCCCCATCGTATCTTATCCCCGAGTTCTGGGTCCAGCTGCAACTGAAGCAGCAGCAGAAGAGTCCATATTTTTCTATTGGTCTCATAGTTACCTTGGCCCTGACCAGTCCTGCTAGCCTGAGCAGGTATTTCTCTTCTGTTTGTGAGGGGAATTTATAAAATTAGCTATCGAATAACAATAATAAATTAATTCTTCATCATATTTGCCATGAATCACTCTCTAAACACTACAGATTTTCTTTAATATATTTTATGATATGTTTGTCTGCCCTGCTGGCTTTGAGTGGCTTTTTATCTTTGGACCAAAACCCTTAACATGGACATTTTTGCAGCACGGTTAATAGTTAATAGTGGTCCAAGCCAATGCTTTTCTGCTTATAGTGTAAGGACCACTGCTATACCTTGAGGCATAAAGTGATTGCTCCTAAAATAGTGGTGAAATTTGCTTTTTGAAAACCTTTGTCTATGACCACGTCTGCAGACAAATAAATAGACAAGTCCATCAGTGAGAGGAATACTACACTCATGGTGTTAACCTCATTTTTATTTGGTTGCAAATGAAAACCATGAGAGTGACACTACCAAAGTAGTCATGGGATATTTTTTAATCCTCTCTCTAGGTAGAAAGTAGAAACATGTGTTTTAACCCCATTGGTTGAAAAGAATAGCTATTTATATGCATATTCATATATCATTAATTTCCATGGAAGCATCACCCACAAATCTACACTTGATTCTTTTAAAAAACAAAGTAATAAATGAAAAAAAAATAAGCTGTTATAGTGCTTTGGTAAAAGCTGAAAAGCTTTATCACATAAGAGATTTTTAAAGGTTTTTACTATGTTCAGGTATAACATTCAACATGTTATTCATGCAGTACTGAATTGCTTGGCTGACCTAAATCAAGGGCTGATATACCCTTCTCTGTCTCAGAATATCATCTTTCAGCATCTCAGAGCGTTCTGCTGAATTATGCACCCCTTGGCTCTGTAATTAGATACTATCAGACTGGCAGAAGTATCTGCTTCACTAAGTAGGCTGAGGCAGGAATCTAGAGCACATTACAAACTGCGTGCCAGAGATGCTTCAGTGAGTAAATGCAACTCTCATGATCTTACAAAAATGTTGAGCAAAAGAAAACGAGCTATACATATATATATTTTGTATGTATGCTTGCATATTTAAAAACTTTGAACTAAGCTGCTCACTTCATAATTGTCATTACATCATTTGCAGCTTGAGTTTGTAGCAATAACTGAGTGGCAAGAAGAATTGTGATCTAACACTAATTTTCTGATCACAGTCTGGTTTGGACTTCCTGTTTTTATTTTACACTCAGAAATTGAAGGGAAGAAAATAGCTATGACTTTCTTGTTGAAGTTCTGCAGAAAAAAAAAAAAAAAAACAAACAAAAAAAACCCCAAATTTAAGCATTTAATTTCTGCAAGATTTAAATGCTTTTACTAGCTTTTGCATTTTAAAAGACTTCCAAAATACATACTAGAAGTAGTGAATACTTTCTGAAAGATAATTTGAAAGCCAAAAGCTATGACCAAAATGTTTCAATTTTTTTCTACATGATACTACATGAGAACATATTTTCAAAAATGTATTTCAAAAATGCATTTAATGAAAAACATACTTTTCATCAAGTCGCTGTTTAGATGAAAAAATGCAACATTCTTTGAATGAGATGGCTGAAGATTGAAGGTCTGTGTTCTAGCAAAAACCACAATATTTGCCATCATAACCACACAGAAAAATGCTGATGGTGTTGTGAACCAGTTCATTCTGTCTGTTGGTTGCCTGGTTCAAATTAAAGTTTTAATGCCTTTTTTTGGGAAGAATTGATTTGCTGGTCAGAAGATCTCTTCCGACACACAGACCTCATCTACCAAAGTAAAGTGTTTTTCTTTGGCAAGTAAGATCTGTTTACACCTGCTGAAGCTGTTGCAAGCAGCCTTCAGTCATGGCATGCATTCTTTGTATGAAATCACATTCCCTGCCGCTTCACTGTTTGCAGCCCAGCCCTTTTTATGGGCTCTCACACAGCAAAGCACAGTGCACACATAGATTTGAATTTACACTCTCTCTTAAGTGCTTTATTACATTAAGACTGCAGTCCCATTTGCATTGCCTTCAAGGACCTAGCACTACATCAATATTCGGTAAAATTCAGAACTTTATTAAATTCAGGAAACCGTGCATGTTAGAAAAGCTCAATAGAACGAAGACAGATTTCTGCAACACAGCACTCATACACTCAAGTCAAAGCATGTACTGGCCTTGTCTTGAAATAACACTATACTTTTTCTTATGCAGTTTTGGCAATTAAAGGGAGTATAAAATGTAGGACCTGTAATCTGTGACTCCTTAGGGCAGTGAAATGATATCACCAGTTGCCATCCTCATAACTATCAGCAAGCTGGGAAGGTCCACCAATACCAATTTTCAAGAGAGGCCACCAAGAGCTGCACTCCTAAACCAGGTAGCTAGAGAGTCTGGGACACTCCCAAAGAGATACTTGCTTTGCTTTCTCCAAAATAGTGCTCAGGTCACTGTTTTTCTCAGGTTTTAAAACAGCACAAATACTTGTGTATATTTTGTCGGGCTGTGTGCTGTAGCTCACCTCACCCACAAACAACAGCCTTAGGAATACATCAGTTTCCAAAAGCTGTGTAGGAGGAGCCCAGGCTCCTCTGCCTGTCATAACACAGGACATGAGACATCTCTTTTTTTCCTGTTCACGTTTCACAGGGCTGGATGACTCTGAGGAGCTGGGCACAGTTACAAAGAAGGCCTATGATCCAGCAAAAACCTGAATTCTTTGATCTTCTAATTCCTGGGCAATTCTGGTCTCTCTTAATTTACACATACAACATATACTGCTGTTTGTAAAACAGCACAGTTTTACCTCCTGAAGGTTGACATCCTCAAAATTGTTCAACTGTAGTGTAAAATAGATACAGGATGCAATTATACCTCAGATATTGGTATAGCATATTTATATCTGTAATTCATTTGTACTTTTCAGACTATGTATCAATGTTGGAGATGTCAGATGAAAATAACAAAATTTATAACAATATTGCATGTGATATTTATACTGTTCCTTTTATCCTAAAATCACTTGGCAGTATACTAAAAAATGAAAATCCAAGAGGAAGTCTTTCCATCCTCTGACACCTGTATATGTGTGTTGTCACTGTTTCTGTTCCTCAAATAACACAATATAACATCATGTCTCTTTTTGTGCAGACTTCTGCAGACTTCTCCACGTATCTTCTGCATAGGCTGCTGTTTAAGGGATATCAAAGTGTTTTGATTTCAAAGCAGAAAAATACTTATAATACCACAGCAAAGGAGTAGAGGGCATGACCTGGCCTCTCCCTGCCCCTTGTAATGCTTCAGCTATCGGCAGGTTCAGAAGGCACAAAGACAGCAGCCGAGCTCACCTCCCAGTGTCCTCATTGCTGTTTACCCAGCACACACTCATACAGCCAGGTCACAGCCCGCTCGCAGGTGACCTGCGCTCCAGTAAGAGAACAGGTTATCTCCCCAGGGCTCATGGTCTCTGCTAGACCCTGTTGCCTCTTCCTCCGTAGCCTCTAGAGTCAAACTGTATGATACAGGTCTAGCACTGACTCTGAGGTAAAAGCGGCTCCTGTTGAACAGGGCACAGCAATGCTGTGAAGTCAGCCAGGGCAAAATTTATTTCAAATAAATGAAAAATATGTTCAAATTAGTTGAAAGAAGATCCATATCTATCCATGCCTAATTGGATTTTATTTATCAAGCGCTGAAAGTTCTATCAGTATTTTCTTATTAATGTATTTATGCTGTTCTGTGTATGATGGGATAAAATTAAACATTTGAAAATAAGCAAAAGACGATCCTGTGATTAACTCTAACCTAGTCTGCACTTCTCCTGGGAAGAAACACTGTAATATAATTATTGTTTCTCTTTTGCTTGCTCAGCCCTTATTTCTCTCTCTCCTTGAATTTACCAATTTGACATCCCCAAGAAATTCTTCTCAAATAAAAAAAAAGAGAGAGTCTCTGGGAAGACTCTTGGAAATGTTACTCTGGTTTGTAAGAAAGGAGAAACATTTCTTTGTTCTGCAAGGACACTTCTCACAAAGATTGAAGGGGAAGAGGCAGGAGCTACTGACAATAATTTTGTTCTCAGCAGTTCACATGAGGCACTAGAAGCCAAAACAAGGAACATCCAACAACCTCCTTTTAAATTGTGCAGTTCTTTGAACCCTTCCTGTATTCAGCAGAAACCAGACGAGATGTACCTAGATTGTCCCGTGACATTCATACGAAGCCACTTCAGGTAGAGCCTCCTGTGTGGGGAATAGGCTAAGAGAGGTAATAGCTGAGCTGCTGCTATTATTTGAATACCCCTTAATTGTTGCAGAGATCTGTGTGATTCAATTTCCTAATGCCCTCTTCCCCTCACATTAGCCTTATAAAGACACCAAGTAAAACACAATATTATGGAGCACATAGCAAATATCAATACAATATTAGAGCCAGACACATCGTCCCACAGGTAACCTTTTTGCCTGTAAAAAGTTGGACTGCCAATAACTTTGAAATTTCCACTACCAAAGAAAAACACAGAATCATAGAATGGTTTGGGTTGGAAGTAGACCTCGAAGACTACCTAGTTGCACCCCCCATGTTATGGGCAAGGACACCTTCCACTAGAGCAGGTCACTCAAAACCCTATCCAGCCTGGCCCTGAACGCTTCCAGGGATGGGTCATCCATAACTTTTCTGGGCAACCTGTTCCAGTGCCTGACCACTCACAAAGTAAAGAATTTCTTCCTAATATCTAATCTAAACCTACTCTCTTTCTGCTGGAAGTTATTCCCCCTAGTCCTATCACTACATCTTTATGACTTCTTTCACATCAGAAAAATCCAACACAAAATTTAGTATAGTACAATTTTCTTAACTGCAATAGCCAGAGAAAATTATTTCAGAAAATTTTTATCAACCATCACAATCACCATACAGAAATAATATGCTATTATTTACTTAGGACAGACAAATTCAGTTCTTTGCCATTTACAGCAGGAACCTCCCAATGCAACATTAGGCAGCAGTGAGAAAATATCTAAGCCAAGTTTCAGCAAGGTATATGATAACTTTCCCCTTCATTTTCAAAGTGTGCTGTGGGATCTCACACCAAAATAGACAATTGAAACCTCATGTACAACCTTTCAGCCTCATTATGATTTCTCCTACAAAATATTTTTCTCTAGCCAAATATTTCCTGGATTAAGTAGCACTTCAAATCAGGAATTGGGTGTTGTCCCATCGATTTGATTCCTCTGAGCATATCAATCATTGTAAGCCATGGAAAGAATTACTCTAGGATGATTATTTTATATCTATTTGTTAGGCTAACAATGCAAATGCATTTCGAGGTCTTTAATCAGTTCTAATTGATAACCAAGATTCAGTCTTGTAAAAGTAAATGTGACAGAGAGAATGCTCTGTCATTCACAAGGCATTCACTAAATAAAGTGAATGAAACAGCAATATTTCCTAGAATACACTAGGCAAAGGGAATGTATTTGTCATTAAGAAGGTTGGCTGGAGATGTACTTCATAAATTATTTTCTGTCTCTTGGAGCACAATTCTTTGAGCACACATTAGTGACTATTCACCTGGATAAAGTTCCATGGGAGTTAGTGTATGCATTTTACCAAATACAGTGTTTTCTCGTCAGGTGAGCAAAATGGTCTCAGACCACATGGGAAGTACACTTGCTTTTTCTGACATAGATCTTCATCTTCACTGAGAGCTTGAGTGCTTCTCAGCCTTCTGTGGCAGGGCCACGGCACATTCCGGCCTTGTTTTTTCGTCTGTTAGTTCAGTAACTGTATTTTGTCATCTCCGAAACAAACTGATTGGGAAAGGAGAGAGTAAAGAAAGTTAATGATTGCTCTGATGCTGTTCATCAAAGAGCCCGTTCATGTATTACCCCCTTCTTCCCTCATCAATTCATTTAAGAGTAACAAGATTTCCCATACAAGAGGAAAGGTGCTGGGATTACTTTACTTATAAACACAGTATTTGCAAAATGGCTCCTTTGGGACAGGAATCAACACTGGACCATAAAACTTTTCTTTCCAGCAAAACAAGCTAAGTTGTTCAGTGGGGAAATGCTGCTGTTTCTGATAAGCAGTTTTTGCCTTTCGTAGCTGTTTTACAGTATATTTAATATGAACATGCTTAATACCTACCTTAACCTATACAGAGCACATTGTTGCCCAGAGAAGCTGTGAATTCCCCATCCATGGAAATGTTCAGGGCCTGATTAGATGGGACTCTGGGCAACCTCATCTAGCAAGTGGCATCCCTGCCCATTGCGGGGGGTTGGAACTAAATAATCCTTAAACTCACTTCCAACCCAAACCATTCTATGATTCTGTGATTCTACATGGTGCAAACCAGTCAGCACCTGTCCTAAAAATGAATTTCCTTTGGCATTGGGTTATGCCATATTTCCCCTTTGTGCCTACTCTGTATTGCAAGGCTGATTGTAGTGTGCTGTAACCTGGCATCCAACCAGGGAAACATTTGTTTTGCACAGGTGCAGTGCTAGTAGGAGATTTATAAGCTAATGTTCCTGATGTTTGATTATCTTCTATGTTTGATAAATGGCTTTCAGCTGAACAATCTGAGTGGCAATATAAACACTTCTTCTTTGTTTGATGTAATCACTGGATCAGGAAATTGAAACCCATACTTCTGCACAATGGTGTTACAGTGTTATAGGATATATTAGCTCTCTGATTTGCTTCTTGGGTCTTTGACTGCATAAAATACATGCTGATTAGAACTGCTTATTAAATTTTATTACTACTTCTTAAGGATTAGACTGTGCCAGTCAGGTACGGATGAAGGGCTAAATTCAGGAAAATTAAATGGTAAAAACTGCACAAATTTTGCAAAACTTCAAATTGCCTTGTGGTCAGAACTGAAGTTCTGGTGGAAATTACACTACAGTTTGTTCTTTTAGCTAAAAAAGTTACACAGAAAATTCACCATAAGATGTGGTTAAAATATAGGTATTTTTAAGCTGTAATCAAAAGAATAGACAAAAGGATTAATCTTAATATTGGTCACCAACAAGTGTAGTTGAAACATAGTGTTAAAAAGTCTCCTACATACTCCCGTTAATCTGTCTTTGCCAAAACTTCTGAATTCAAGATGTAATTGAAAACTCATGTTTACCTCGTCCCTTTTTCTTTCTTTACTTCAAAGATCTGACCAGATTGAAGAGTAAGCTTCCCTTTCCCTCCAGAAAGCCTGATTGCTCTTCATCTCTCTTCCATGTCGAAGTCATTAATTTTAAAATAAGTTTTAAAATGAACACCCAATTTTGCCAGGCCTCCAGGAGTGATTTCATTTCCTCTAACACTGCCAGCACGTGGAAGCCTTTCTTCTGCTGCCTCTCACTTTTGGCTTTATTCTCTCAAGACAGAGTACCTCACTGCCACACTAGAGGTTTCTGACAATTGTTGAGGAACCGATTTAAGTGAGGCCCTTACCTTTCCATGAGATTTACATAAGATCAAAATTACAAACCTGTGCTGCAGATGGGCTGTGGGAGTGACTGGAAGCTGATCTCCGTGGTGCCATCTCAGAAGTAGATGGCACCCCCTTGTCACATTTCAGTAGGGCTGAGCATAAAATGAAACAGCTGAAAAGGGACAGAAGCCCACTAGAGGACTCACACCACTAAGCAGATAGATGTCCCCAGATGAAACTAGGGCCATTTGTGGTGAACGCAGTTTCCTGGTTTCTGGACAAGTATAGCCACAGAAAGTGTCACAAATATCTTGCCCTTTTGTATGAAGATCAGCACCATGCATTGCCATGAAGCATGTACAACGTCATCATTTCAGATGAACTCTGCCCTTCTGGCACTTTCTGGTGGTTGCAGTTTATGTCTGAAATGTGTTGAATTCAAAGTATTGCTTCCTCCCTGGTAGGTTTGTGGAGGAATTCTCCGAATCCAAGTGAACACATTCACCTAATCATCTTAATAATGAAAATACAGAGCACTTAAATTTTTGCAGTCTCTCCACAGCCAACACATCAGCTTCTCAGGCTCTCAAACAATATTTCTAAAACCGGCAACACAGATCTTCCATTTCCCTCCAAAGTATCTCTATGAATCCAGATACCAGAGAGCTTTCTCCAGCATCTCATGGGTAAACTCAGTTTTTCTCCACAAGTATTTGATTTATCTCCTGAATTCCCTCTACAATATAAGTGTTCCTATTTTATTTCCCTCCAGCCAGTCCCCTGCATTCACAGTCACAGATCTTGTGTAATTACCACTCGAGATTTTCTGAAAACTATTTTAACTCGGTATCTACAATCCAGCCAGCATCATTTGCCATGATTTTTGTTTCCACTAGTTCTGGCCCTTGGTTAGCTTTATCTTTTCAAGTATGTCTGCAGAATAATGAGAGGAGAGGGGAGAGGAGAGGAGAGGAGAGGAGAGGAGAGGAGAGGAGCTTTGTTTCCACCACCAATAACCTCTTGTGTTTACCCTTTAAATACCAGTATCCATTTATTATCGTTTTCTATCTCTTCTCCTGTACAACTTGATGTAAGCTGAACTCCTTTAAAAATCATCAGATACAAAATTTACAAAAGTCGTGAAGTACTTGATTATGTGTAAATAATTTGCAATAAAATTTACACCCAGTCCAAAGAAAACCTGCTATGAAGCATTGCATACCAGTAGTCAAACTGAAAGTTCCCTCTTCTGCAAGAAGATTATTGTATCTGGCAGATAATGGCTGACGTTGTGACAGGACAGGACACTGATATGATGTCTATATAAACATTATGTTGTTGCATGAATCCTGTGAGCATTTGGACGTATGTTAATTTAGGACTAAATTTTGGCTTGAACTTTCGTTACATATTAGACTCATTTTGGCTACAGTAACATGTCTGATCTAAGTGAAACTAAGGGGACCCAGCTTTTCAATTATCTCACTGAGGGTTTATGACTTCGTTACATCAGTGAGAAAGGACTAGGAGAGAGCTGAATTTCTACTTTGGCTATTTTCAGCTGTTTATCTCGAGAAAGTTTACTGAAGACTTTTCTCACAGAACAGCAGCATAACAGTTTACGCACTCTGTGCCTTGGACATGAGTAAGATACAGGCAGTTTAAAATGGCTGGAAAATTGGGAAGTCAAATTAAATGTGAAAGTAAAAATCGTTCACAGTTTATCATTCCTACACATTTTCTGTGTCTACTAACAGACAACACATAGCTAGAGAACAGGCAAATTGGAAGGTCACTGTTATTTCAATGTACCTTGCAAACAGAAACTAATTAATGTAAAGGAGGGGGAAAAAGTCTACAGCATGTCACCTAAGGAAATGCTGCTACGGGTAAATTAAAAATGTATGGCTTGAGCTGCATAGCACCTGCCTACCTGAAGCTGTGCCTGTAAATTGTGTGAAAGACCAGAGAACTGAAACAATGGATCACAGATGGGTCATGAGAAGAATGTTAGTATTAATTACACAATTCTGAACAAATTGCAGTCCCCAGAAATCTGAGAATAAGTCTCCATTCTTAGAAGAAGACTTGTCCTAGATTACATCATTTAATTTCCTACTGCTTAACAGTGATGAGTGACCACTTGGTGATAACAGTTATATGTGTCAGTATGAAAAATTATTATATTTCAACAGTTGATCAGTATTTATTTCAGTTCTATCTTTTATTGCTAGCAGCAGGAATACATAGACTGAGTAAAATGAAAATTGAACTTTGATAAAATTGAATTTTTCTCAAGTTTAAAAAATATTGTTCAGTTTTTCCTTTTTTTTTTTTCCTTCTGGGCCTTTCTGTTTTCTGGTTCTACTCAAAACAAGAAGGGCTGGAAATAAAAGGAGGGAGCATGTAGGTCCACTTGAAAGTGTTCTCTTTAGCACTTAGCATTTGGACACTCGACCAAAAAGGACTTTTAAACACCTCTAGGCTTGCTTATATTCAGATGTATGTATGAAACATTTGAATAAATGACTAGCTGTTTTTCTGGCATACTTATTTTTGATACCACCAGTTCACATTTTAAGTTACTTTGGGGATTTCTTCCCAATAATAATAGGATTTTTAAATTATGTTTAATTCTCTTGGAAGGGAATGTTTAATCCTACTACGTACTCAGACCTTGGTGATAATTCTACTCTTTTTTATGTATCATTTCCCATGATGACACCCTGAATTGTTAAAAAAACGAACACAATACATTTGCTTGAAACAGAAGTTTTGGAGTTCAAATCCTATTTTCTCTTTCATGAGCAGCTTTTTATTTTGCTTGTTATTTATCACAGTGTTCTAGATGTCTGAACCTATGTTGTTTATTTGGGGACAATCATTGGCCAGCTCATGTCCTCTTTGAGAATATTCTGTAGGTATGGACGGCTTTAGTCAGAAGTGAACTAGAACAGGAATTGCTGAGGACAGACAGATGAAGATGAGAGTGTTTGATATCTCAGATCATGTGAAGAAGTTAGCAAACAGCATGGCTCTCAGTGAGTCTTTGTTTGTGAACCCTGACCCCATCCATCTGTAATCACTGCTGCTTCACTCAATAGAACATTTCATACTGCAGAGCAACAGACTTGTGTGATCAGCAGCAAATGGCTGTCATAAAAATTACAATGTCTACTCTGGCCCATTTCTTTTTAACTTGGCAGCAGCTTTGGAATACCCTGTATAGTGTTTTCTGGCAGGTAGATCAAGTTTAAAAAAAAATTTCTATCCCTTCCCTCTTTCTCTTTGCTCCTCTCTTTCACCACTTCCCTACTCATTCTTTCTAAAATATTCCCTTGGTGTCCTTAGACTGCTGGAGAGATTGATAAATGCTAACAATAACATAATAATAACACTTACAGACAAGAATCTCTGACTCATTTCACATTTAAATATTGCCAGGTGCAGTTAACTCATGCAGTGATCCCCTTTATAGTTCCCAAATGCCAGTTAGTTTGGTTATTAACAGGCATTAGAGATCTATGAAAACTGTATTCTAGTCTGTTGAGCTTCTTACAAACGCCATTCATCATATTTCTGACTGGAGAATAAAACTGGTGAGATCCTGCTTATGATATTACATGGCTCTTCCTTCTTCGTCAGCTATGCTTTGTGTGGTAAGTGGACCTGTTTTCCCAATACTTACTTTCAATATACCAGAATATCATAGGAAACAGCACAATAGTCCATTATTTATCTATATTTGCAGCAGGGTTGCAACTGGTGATTTTCCTAGTGCTAGAAAGAGTCAGCAAGTGAAACTAGTATTCAGGAAAGCCCTAATGAGTTACATTCAGCTCAGTCAAAAATATATTGCATTTTCCTTGAAAAATATTTCAGACTTTCATGGATTAATTACAGCCTAGAGTCAGTCTCATATATAACAGAACTGCTCACTCAAAAAGCAACTAAAGAAGGTAATAACATAAATGAAATAAAGTGTCGTTCTCAACTGCAATCATCAGCAGAGAAAACTGAAAAATTACTATCAATTCTTCACAATTTACCTTCCTAAGCAACAAAACTAGAGGAAAGGGTTAAACAAATTCTGGTTTTGATTTGGGATACACTCTGGAGTTTTCACGTTCAGCAGGTAACAAGCTTCCTATCAAAAGTTATTTTATCTTTTACTGTATTCCTACAAATGGAAGCTGAAATGAGATGCACTAAAATCTTGAAACTCCCAAGGAATGTTGAGCAAATCAGGGAAACCACCACTCTCCATTAATTTTCAATTCCAGACATCTGACAAATGATGTACTTTCTCTTTCCTGACACTTTATACAACTTGAAGTCCAGCTGAAAATGTTACTTGTGTGGGTGGAGATAAAAACAGGCTATTCTGTAAAGGTTGGAGTTGTCATTTGCACTACACGGTTAAGGAAAAGGACAACCATTTGTCAGGTGGACACAAAGCATTATCTCACCTGGGGTCACAAAGCAGTCAGCAACTGGTAATGAATTCTGCACAGGTGTATGAATGAGGCAAAGATCAAAGTTACAGTGGGATTAGTGCACCAAAGTGCTGATTCAGTCCTTACCCTCCAAGAGTCCTATCACTCAATATATGGAAGTGACGCAAAGGAATATCTTGCAGTTATAGCACTACTTTGTTCTGCATTAGCACTGAGTGATGAAGGACCTTGTTCCCCTGCTATACTACTTAACCTAATTGGAACTATGCTCTCAGCTATCTCATTACTTAATAATACCTAGAAATTTAGTACCTTCATCTTCAAACCCTGAGTAGTTAATTATTCTTTATATACTCAATATCCATTTTTTAAATTAAAGATCTGTCTGCATTGCACACTTAAAGTACTTTATTTTTTTTTAAGCAACAGATTTTTGAAAAAGGCAGAGAGCTTGAG
The DNA here is from genome assembly GCA_013397775.1 of Eulacestoma nigropectus. Taxonomy (NCBI): domain Eukaryota; kingdom Metazoa; phylum Chordata; class Aves; order Passeriformes; genus Eulacestoma; species Eulacestoma nigropectus. Next base: position 267,808 of record VZTE01004968.1, on the reverse strand, counting down.
ATTTTTATGCAGATACAACGCCTAGACAGCATACATAAACCAGCTCTGCCCTAGAATAGCCTATACTGTGGCTGCTAGCCTTGATGTATGAAAGGGGAGCGGTGACTCATCCACCAGTTCCATGTGAGCAAAATACAAGACAACTTCATGAAGCAGAATTGTAGACTTCATTGCTGGAAAACCTCTAAGGCGTAAGCTTCTGTTTTCTTTTGGTTTTTAACCATAAAGGTATAATATCTGAAAATCAGAATACAGCAGCTCCTAAACCTGTTGGTCAAAATAGCCACCAAGTTAGTTATTCTGTATATATCACATCTGCAGTTGAACTAATGTTTTAGCAAGGCCAGTGTGAGCAGCTTCACATTCTAGTCTGATTCAAGATTTTGCCCAGAGATGTGTATTTTTAAAATAAAACAGGAACAAATGTTTGTATAATCATACTTTTCATATAATGTCCTTACAATGGGGCTAGAATCTATATCATGCCATAGAGTTAAATGCGTTCTGTTCAAGGAATAAGATTGCAAATGAAGAAGCTGAGATTATTAAATCATCTCTCTGCTTTTCTTTTGGAACTTTTCAATGGCTTCTTTGCATAGATATTGTTTAATACTGTGCAGCCATAAAAATCAATAGCAACATTTATTCTAATTTCACATCATGTCTTCAAACAATGCTGAAACTACATACTTGATTGCATTTCTGTCAGCTGAATAATCTTCTGCCAAAATGAGAATTGAGACAGCACAAAAAACAGGTTAGAATGTTCACTAGACATCTCTCCATTTTGGAAATCTCTTGCCCTTATCTGTTGTGTCTTCAAAAGAGAACTGCTGGAGCAGCTGATGATGAAACCTCCTGGGTGAAGGAACTACATGATTCAAGTCTGCTCCCACTCAGGAGCAGCTAAAAACAAACCCCTATAGTATTAATTACCTGCATTCAGCGGCAAATATTGGCCAGTAAAAGTGTCCTTCCACCCCACAATCTTCCACATGAGGATGCACAAGAACATCATCCACCAAGCAGACCAGTTTGCAAAAGGCTTGACCACGCAGCAGATACAACAATAGCTGCCATGGTAGTATTTTGCAGACAGTTAGATGAACAGAATCCATTTCCTGAACAAGTCATTTAGAAACTGAGCCTTTTAAATCCTTATGACAGTTTAAGTTTGAACTTGGAAAGTCTGAGTAGGTGCTTATATTTTGAATCATTGTGGGATTTGAAAGAACAACCATATTTACCCACTGCATGTGAGTGAATCTGATTGAAAACATCATAGAATCATAGAAGGCATCAGCAGGACACTTTCAACTACACCAGGTGACTCAGAGACTCAGCCAACCTGGCCTTGAACACTTCCAGGGGTGGGGAATCCACAACTTCCCTGAGCAACCTGTTCCAGTGCCTCACCACCCTCGCAGTAAAGAATTTTTTGCTAAGATCTAAACTAAACCTACTGTCTTTGAATTTGAACCCATTCCCCCTTGTCTGTCACTACATGCTCTTGTAAAGGGTCTCGCATCATCTTTCCTCTAAGTTCCCTTTGGACTGGAAGTCCACAATTAGATCACTCCAAAGCCTTCTCTTTTCCAGCCTGAACAAACCCAATTCTCTCAGCCTTTCTTCATAAGAGAGACCTGATCAACTTGGTGGCCCTTCTCTTGACTTGCTCCAACAGGTTGATAACCCTCCCATGTTGAGAATTCCAGAGCTGGACACAGCACTGCAGATGAGGTCTCACCAGAGACTTCATCAGCCAACACCTGGAAAGGAAAGTTCTCAAGGTACAGTTTATGACCTGTGACAGGTGGAAAGCAATAATGCTTAAAGCTCTCATTTTTCACTCTGCCTATCAGTCTGCCTTTTAGGATATTCTCCACTTGAACAACAATGAAATGTTTCATAGTTGCCTGTAGGGCTAGGAGAGAGAGTCCTTTGCATTTAGATGTAGTAAATCAATAGCAAGACATGAGCAGCTGGGCAGGAAAACATCACACTTTCTTTAAAAAGCTGTAAGTTCTTAAGAGACTGAGTTCTTTCTGTCTTAGAGAATTTGCAAGGAGAAACAGATTTTTCTTAAATAACGGTGTATGACTCCTGACAACTCCTAATAGTTTTAAAGCTTGTCAGATAATTAGCAATCAGTAATATTCAGCACAAGGGTACTGAGAGTGAATTCCAAAGATACTATTCTCTGCCTTTGTACCAGCATTGGCTGATTTGTCAATGCAGCTTGTAACACTGCATGGTGTTATAAACGTGTGCAAATATTGGCCAGTAAGGCTTTTTATATTTCTTTTTGAGAAATGGAGAAAGAATGAGTCTGCGTGTGGTTTTACTGCGGTACAGAAGACATACTCGTCTGATGTTGATGGATGGTGTCTCTTGATAAAGTTCCAAAGCAAAATGGTACTAAGGTTGTTAAAATGGTTTCCACAATTCATACTAGTCACAAATGATGGTTTTCCTGTCTTCTTTCTTGCCATGCATGAAATGAGTCTCTACCTCAGTGATTCCAGCTGCTCATCTGTGACCATTTCTGTTGCTTTCTATGATGGAGGCTATAAAGAGTCGTGCTGTGGCAGCTTCTCCACAATATAACTCCTGCATCAGGCAAAATCACAAGACCTGTTTGGATGGGGAGCTGTAAATTTCCAGCTTCTTTTCAATATCAACAAGCTGGGGATGCTGTCCTATTACTCCTCTTACAAGCTTTGGAAAAATCTATTTAGGTTTGATTGTCATGTTTTGTGCTACCTTGCAATGGATGTTGCAGCAATTAAAAAAGGTTTTCATGCATGAAAGCTGTACCCTTTTCTCTCTGGTAGCAAATTCCATTCTGAAGAATGTTTTATTATATTTCAGCTACAAAATTATGATGCCACCAAACGTTGCAGTCACAGGCTAAAGTTCTAGCCAAAAAAAAATATGGACTCTTTGACCATTTCTTTCTTTCAAGCTGTTAATCATGTACCTTGTTTTGGTTCAGTATGTAATAAACTGCCAACCCTAGTAGACAAATATCACAGCAAGCTGTTGACAGACCAGCGCAGTCTAGCAACACAACACCTGTGGCACATATACATTTATATTTTCTAGCTTGTGCAAGCTTGCTAGTGTATTTGCAAATCCTAGTTGAGAACTGAAACAGTTTTGAGATCTGTAAACTAAATAATGGGATTTTAATGCACTTGACTTATTAGAAAAATTTTTAGTTTTAATAAAGGAGCTGTATTTTCATGTTCATTATTACCATGTTTTTGCAGTTGCACAGCTGTGCACTCTGGTGACAAATTAGCCCAATGTAGCCAAATATTTGCTTCCGTGTTTGTAAAGTTTTAAGTAAAACATACTTACCTAAGACACTCAAGTGCAATGAGGACCCTTAAATATTTGGTTGCAGAGTAATTTATTTGTAGGCAAAATTAAGGGTCAGTGACCAAGTATGATGCTAGGAATTAAGCACATAGACCATTTATTTCATCTTTATGTGTTCTACAAAATTTGTATTTTCTGTGTCAAAGGCATGCAAAGATTCAGGGGCAATGAACTAGCAGGTAGCCTGTCGTACCATGTCAAAGAAAAGTGAATAGCCTCAAATTTTCTTGATAGTCCTAGTTTTAAGAATACTTTGAAAGATATTTTCTCCTTATTTTGCTGCTGAGTTACCAAGTTGAGCTTCACAGATGGCAAAAGATAAGAGCTATTGCTACTAATTAATGATTAAGGCTAATCAGTTCATCTTTTCCATCTCTGTTGTAAGAGGCCAGTTCAGGAAAAAAAATCCTACTCTTAGAATAAGTAGAAAAAATTTGGTACTAGCATCCTAAGATTTTTTTGATAGGCTGCTTGTGTAACATGACTCTTTTTCAAGTTAGTTTGAAGTAAGATGAAGCATTTTCCATGTTAATTCAAATGCTGAGCACCTAATTGAGCAGCCCCACAAAGGGACATTATGTAAGAGTCCCAGAACAGTACATAGGCTCAGACCCAGTGCTTGTCTGGTATTCCAGATCACCTACCAGACAGATAATTAAAAGTAAGAGTCTGGAAAGCATTTCTTACTAATACTGTTTCATTTTATGACTGTTCTCAGCTCAGAGAATTTCCTGAGGCCAATATGACTTAGGAATCCCACTTAGTACAACCAGGAAGCCTTTTTCTATTTGGCATTTGCATTCATTCTTTCGAAAAGAAAGCAAATCTATTTTTAGATTTAAAGAGAAAGGATGAAACAAGGTGTCAGAACATGATAATTTGCAATCTCTCGTGTCTTGAATACCTGATGCAGTCTCCTCTCTATCTCTTTTCCCTAACAAGCAAATCACAGGCTGCAAGCTTTTCTTGGATACTTCCATGCTGGAACAGTGTGATCACTACAGGGAATCACTATAAAGGGAAAGGGAAAGGGAAAGGGAAAGGGAAAGGGAAAGGGAAAGGGAAAGGGAAAGGGAGAGAACAGAATCCTTGGAAATTCTCTCTACAGGGCATTTTCTGACAATCTGTGTCACTACCTAAAACTTCTGGATTTTATAGCACTGAAAATCCGGGTTTTTCAGNGGGTCGGAGAGGAGAGGAGAGGAGAGGAGAGGAGAGGAGAGGAGAAAATGAAAGTCAAGCATGATGCAAGAAGAACGCAGTAGTATTTGCTATGGCAAGTTGAGAATCAGCAAGCCTGTGTTCTACTCCTGCTCTAACTTATTCTTGCTATCTTGTGACTGTCTATTTCAAAGTATATTTCCCACCACTGCCTCTTGCAGGCACGATTTGTAACAAAGTAGCATCTGCTTATGTGTACTTTGTGTAGGAGCTGATCCACCAGGCATGCTCATGGAACACCTACTGCATGAAGCCATGCAGGTGGGACAGGCAATGGAACCCTTATTTTACAGATCCCATAGGACACAAGTAGTAAGTAACTGTCAGGTCCTGTCAATCCTAAGATGCTGAGGCACGTGGCCAAGGCAGAGAATTAGTCAAATTTTCATTAAGGAAAGTCTCTTGCTGCCTTTGAGGCAAGGTGGCACCAAAGAGAGATTTGGAGAATCTTAGTTTTGGAGCTTGATGTCTAAGTCCTTCCTCAGAGGCCTGTGAGTTCTTTGAATCTATACCTAAAGTCTTGATTCCATCTAGTACTACATATTCTGTATACACATACTCACTGCAGTAATACCACAGCTTCTCTGCTATGCCCTTTCCCATGCAAGGGACAAGGCCAGCGTCTCAAGAACACTGACCTCATTTATGGATTCTTTACAAGGATCAAGACTCATCAGAGCAAGAATAATTTTGAGGCCATGTAGTGCACTGGAAGGTTGGACAGATGTCCAGTACATGCTGGTCACACTGCCAGCATAAAAGCCTATAATTTTTTTTTCTTCAATTATTGATTCAGTCTCAAAAAAGTAATACATTTACTCACAATTCTGTTGGTAAGCTTCCCAGCGTTGAATGTATTGAGAAGTCAAGACATCCCATATCTACACTTTTTGAAAATGAGACAGCTAAGTCTTTTTTAATTCAAAACTTGTACATCACTTCCAGAGGTTTAGATAGTTAAAAGTCTATTTACTGATCATTTCAAGTCTCTGTCATTTTTGTATTTCAAGTCCAACAGAAGCAAATCCTAAAATGTCCTGAATAGTCTGGATAGTAGATTTGTCTGATCTCAGTGCTTTACAGCTGCTTTCTACAAGAACACGTGAACAATAAAAAACCAATATCCTAAGTACTGACCAAATCCAGCTTCCAGTTAAAAGCTCACAGACCTGAACATCTTCCTTTTTAATTCAGTGTGTCTGTTCAGACATCAGCTCTGGAAACCACTTGTTTTAACTGTGACATGATCAATGGCATCAGATGAATCAGTGTCCCATGCAGTGTGGTCACAGATCAAAGACATTCTGAAGGTACAAAGCAAGTGGTGAAGGGATGTTATGCCCATCCCAGTAGTGATCCAGTTGTCCTTCTAACTCTGAATTTTCTGTAACAAGTAAAAACCTGCTTTTCATAATCACTTGATCCTCCATGTCATTACAATTTTTCCTGTTCTCCAGTGGATTTCAGTGCAACACTGTTCAGTAATTAGTGTTCCAGACTTGCTAATACTAGGAAAATACACTGAAAGTTTCTACCTCAGATACCTGCAGCTCACTGGGATTTATCTCTATCCATACAAGGGACTACAACAAATGCTCTGTACAAGCAATCCAGTCCATCTTTTTCTTTTGTGAGCTGTGTCCATTTGGGAGTCACAGAGTACTGTGTATGGAGAAGAATATGAAGATGAAGTTCAGGAGAGTTTTTACAATCTTTGTCCAGTCCTAGAAGAGGACTTCGAACTCAAATACAATGATTTCTGGAGTGTCAGCACTGATCATCAGCTGATCAGAGAGAAAGAGAATATTGTGACTTCTCTAGTGAAAGTGCAGATCTCTCTTTCTCGTCTCCCCAGACTTTTGGGGATTGTAGTGATATATCCTCCAGAGGCTGGAGTGGTATACAGTATGCCACTCACCCTAAAACCCTTTGCTTGTACCATGACACAAGAAACTTTCCTTAACATCACTTTGCAGCCTCTGTCTTCTTTGGAAGATGGTTGGTTTTGCTGCTGTATTTAACTTTATTTTGTCTGTGGCACTAGTTAGCCCTATCGGTTTGTAAGCTCTGCATGTCCTGTTGTGTATTGACTTTTCCAGACCACCTACAAGGAAAGAAAGATGGAAGTGTACTTAGCCACCCCAAAAGCTCTCCTCTCAACAAACTTCCACGCGATTCTTTATTCTTTCCCACCTTTCTCTCTAAACATTAATGAGGTCATTCTTCATCAGGCTGAATAATGACTTGCACTTCGCAATCGTGAGCTCTACCTGAGAAACTGCGTTTGGAAATATTGTAAAGAGTGAGTACATTATATCTGACTCTTCACCCATATCGTCTCTGACACAATGCTCACAAAGACATTCATCAGGTTTGTTAACCAGGCCTGACCTTTTGCAATAGATGTCAGCAAGCCCTGCCTGAGAATAAGTTCTGTGGCTAATTTAGCAGAACTTGGCCTTTCAGAGGAGGCTGGAAGGCCAGTGGAGTGTGTAAGTATGGAAATGGAGGAAAAATACCCATGCTGAAACAGTGGAAAATGAGGAGAGACCTGTGTAAAACCTTTGCTTTGGCTGAGCTCCATTACATTGTACATTGGGATGGCAACTCGGTTTGGCCGGGCTCCATTAAATTGTACATTGGGATGGAAACCCGGTTTGGCATACAATGATCATTGCACTACCTAGTAATTTATTAGACAAACCAAGGATTTTTGCTCTGTGTGACCCAGAAGCCATCATAGGAATGGTTTCGTCATAAAAATTGGTTGTGAAGAGAATTATATTTATTTCAAGGAAAAAAGAACTATTTCTCTACTACTTTTTACAGAAAGAGACAGGAAATATTCACACCCATTTGCATTTAAACAGTATTGTAATATTAGAAAATGAAATTTCTGGTAGAGTTCTGAAATAAAACCACAGTTACTTCAGCTATGCAGAGAAGGGACTTATGCTTCTGACATAATTGGCAAGTCATGTACCCAGCTTCAGAGCAGCCAACGCTGTCAGTTTTAGTGTCTCAGCAGGAGAAAATTTATACCAAGGAGACACACGAGCAGGGAGACTGGGAGCTCCAGCTCCCTCATGCTTTTCAGGATTTTCAGTAGTGTGTGTTTCTCACAAACAAAACTTTCCCAGCTGTCTGACGCCTGTATTTCCAGCACGTGGGAGGCTACCCCCAGGCCCAGGTTAGGTGCTAGTGGAAGCTGGGTGACACATGTGACTGTCCCTGCCCTCCACCGATGACCACCAGTGACCTGCCTCCTACCTTCCCCACCCAGAGTGGTTGTTATGTCAACACCCATCACCACCCCACCCACCACTCCCTCATCCCGCCAGGATGTGGTTGCTATGTCAACAGTCTTCCTGTGGCATCCACCCCAAGGAGGAAAAGGCTGGAGGGGTTGCCATGGAAACCATGCTGTCCTGAAGCATCAATAGAACTGGTCTCTTCCCCACCTTTCTTCCCCCAGAATGTTCTGTCATGAAGCTGAGACGACTCCTGGATATGTCCTGCTCTGTCCCACACTCCATCCCCACGGCTGCCTTAGCCCCAGCTGCCACAGCTGCTCCCACTCACCTGGCAGCAGTTTCACCAGCTGTGCAGGGATGACCTGTGGGACACCTTTCACTGCCACAGTGTTGGAGCAGCTCTCCTCTAGGGACACAGTCCTCAGACAGAGTAATGTGAAGGACCCAGCTTCCCAGGGAACAGTGGAAATGAGAGGTCATGGATTGAGCGGGTGAGGGAAGAGCTCTGTGCGTGACTGTGGGAAGATGTAGCAGGGGACACACATCTACTAGATATATATTCTCAGACCAGGCTTGTATCATATAGCAACAACAACCAAAAACACATTTTCTTCTAGAAATACTTCCTGCATTACCTCACTCTCTTAAAATTGAAAAAAGCTCCAGGTGTGATTTTTTTTCAGATAAGTTTGTTGCAGGAAGAAAGCATCTGAACCAGTTCTGTGGAAAGGCTGTAGTAAGAAAATGTGTAAAAAAATATTCACAAATCCAAATATTTCCACAGAACATTAAAATATACATGAGTGTTTTTAGCACAGGTATTTGAACAGACAAAATCAAAGGTCTTGACTGCACAACATAACAAAGCCCAGTTAATGAATTCCTGCTTATCCCTAGAATATCTGAACAAAGTGATTTGCTTTAAAGGGTCTCTCCTCTATCACAGGGAGCCTCTAGGGATTCAGGGAAATAGTATATTAGAGCTGTTTGCAGATATAATCTGAAGAATCAGAATGCTGATATTGCAGTAAAAAAAAACCCACTAGTTTCAGGGTCACAGGACACTCACACACACTCAGTATTTGGCTTCTTACATACACATTTTAGTGAGGAAGTGATATAGTAAATACTAAATAAGTGTTTGCATACAAGAATTTATCAGTGCTTAGAACACAGGATTGTCAAGATTTCATCTGCATACTCTGAGATTAAAACACTGACTTTGACACTAACTCTGAGAAATACACAATTAATTCATCTCATACGAGTTCCTGCTGCTGAATCATCAAAGGGGCAGAGATGGACTATCCTCAGGGAGGGGCACTCTCTTAACTACTGTTATACATCTGCTGCTGCTTATCTAAGAGAAACATGTAACTGCAGATGAACTCACATAATCAAGAGGGTAACTTAGAAAAATGCCAGGATAAAGAGATTTTGTGTTTTACCTGCTAATGAAGACATCTTTCTATCTTACTAAATTTTTGAAAGAAGAACTGTTGTTGTTCCCTAAATGGTATTACAGCCCAATTAATAGTCTGGAACATTCTTATAGAGAACTAGAAATCATTCTCTAATCTCAGTCTAAAGGCCATTATTTCATTTGTAATTGGATGGATTTCAATCATATTTCTCATTAGGATCAAGCAGTTTCAAATCCATCTCAAAGGTAACCTTTGTGTTTTGCTCTCCTCTGTGGTCCCCATGTGGCATACAAAATTGGCTCACAGTATGGCATAAAAGATATGCAAACGATCATTCTTTTTCACTAGACTTAGAACTTTATCTCTGGGGAAATGGGAATTTGTGTAGAAACCTCAAATCATTATATTCTCTGTATTATTAAATATATGTCTTTGATCCAGTAGGTGCTTAATTAAGAATATACAGTTATTTCTGGAAATCACTCATCTAGACCTGTCTAGGAAGAAGTTTCTCAGTTCCACATGTATTTTCCTCATACACTTTGAAAATCTGCCTTTTCTTTTGGACTTTTTAATGCCTGTAGCAGAGAGTTCTTCATTGTGATTACATGCTGTATGAAAAACTATTTGGTTTGTTTTCATCTGATAATTTAGTTTTCCCCCTTTCTTCTGCAGTAAAAAATTGTCAATAAAAAAAAATCCTTACCAGCTTTTAAACTAGTCATTATTTTACAGGTTTTAATTAAGGACTTCTGTGGTAGACTTGGATACATGTAATTTTCTGAAGTTATGGGATGCATATGTCTCCTTTCAAGAAAATACTTTCTTCTGGCAAAACACCTCATGAAAATAGCACTGGTCTTAACATTAACTCTGCTAGGAATACAAGAAGCTTTGCAATCCAAGTACATTGATTTCAGTCCATGGGCCTTTCCTGAAGAACTTCCAACCTAAAACTGGAAATAGAAAAAGCAATATGGCAAGGACACTAATTAAGGTGCATATGTCTTCAAATGGGTCTGTTTATTTAGCTGATTGAAATTTCTTAGCTTGGTGTTACTTTACAATGGTAAAGTAATGCACAGGTCTTTGCACTGGTGTACTCTGTGTAGTGAAATAGCACAGAATACTGCAATTGAAGTTAGAGAAGAACCCAAACGTGCCTCGGTTAATACTTACTAATTCAAATCTACTTAGAAAAAGTGAGTTTGTTACAGATTTTACTAGAGTGAGAAATTAAGGAAAAACTCTTCTTCAAGCAGCTTGGAAGCAAACTACTTGAGTGCTATGTGATGTGATGTAAAGAACAAAAATGAACAGGCAATTCTTCTTTGAAATTTCAACTTCTACAGGAACATTCATATTGACAAAAACACTGTTAACTTAGGTACAACAGAGAGGATAAATTCATATCCAGAAGCAAGAGAATGTTAATCTATCGCCATTTATTAATGTAATATGAAATTACCTCATTTCAAAGTAATTTCAAAATGCAAAAACAGTCGTTATTAATATCAAATTCCCCATGATTTAAAATGGTATAAAAGTTTTAAAATAATGCCCTGAAGCCAACATAGGATAACTTAATTGAAAAGCATAATTCTGGATTCTAAGAACCTTCAGAAAGAGTCTGGTTGCACACTTGTTTCTATCTGTGTGAATATTAATGATCGAAAGCCTAGAATATCATATATAGATAAATTATACATATGAGATAAATATTTTAGACCTTTTATCTTGGTTTTTCTGAAGGCCTGTGTTTCTCTGCCTAAGGCATTAGTGTGGAATATACTGTTTCAAATACAGATATTCTGCTACTTCTACAAAATAGATAAAAAACAGACATTAATAAAAGAGATGTCCGACTAAGATTTCATTCCCCTGAAATTTTCATGTGGGAAAACCATCATTGCTGCCACCCTGCACCTAATTTGATCTACTTTGCAGATTAAACAGAATGGAATTTGCAAGTATACATATTTACATGTGGGGAACAGTAGATAACATCGTAAACTCATTAAAATTAATACAATAGGAGTGGAAACATGACACATCCCTGTACAGGAGACCTGTATAGATCTCCAGAAAAGCCCCAGTTAAATCCTCTTAGATTTCTTTCCTAATCCATACATGGGAAGCACAACAGAAATATTTCTACTCAGCAAACATTAGGTCAGTTTTGAAAAACAAAGTTCACAGTCAATATGGAGTGTGGAGCTGTTTTGTACTAGAAGGACCAATGTGCCCCTCTTGTGCAACAACAGCAAGTAGATAGCAATGGGAACATGACAGAATATTGAGAAATCCTAAATGAGAGCAGTTTGAACAAAGGGAAGAATGTGTGGAGTTAAAAGGGACAGAGAGAGGGCTTACAGCCAGCAGATCTGCATCACCTACCTGAAATACTTTTGCCAAATTGTCAAAAAGGGTTTGACCAGCGCTGACTTTATGCTTGACTCCCCTGACTGTGCCATTTTTGCTGAGGATGTTCACTCTCTTTGTACCAAACCCCTTCTCTTTAGTGGCTCTGACTAAAATGAGCAAGTCATCCTGCTCATTCTCATTTTCATCACACTCCGACCCTACGTGTCCATTCTGCTGCCCGTCCACTTCACTCAGCCGGCTGGTTTGGTCAGTCTCTGAGCTACTGGCATACTCGGAGTCCAGAGAGTCGGCAGCCTCCCCATCAGCGTACACCTCCTTCAGCACCCTCCCGCTGTGCGAGGACGCGACGCGGAACCGAACCTTCCTGGACAGCCTCTCGCTGTCCGCCTTCACCTCGCTTTTAAACATCGTCTCTTCCATTGATATGAGCAGTTTGCATTGTTCCAGCGTGGTGCCCATTGCATTTGCCAGTCTGTCACACTTAACAACAATATCAGCACTGTTTCCTGTTGACAGGGGTTCTCATATTAAACTAAAGAAGGTTCCCAAGAAGCCACTGCAGTTCTGCAGTTAATAATGGATGCATTTGTGCTATGGTTACCTTTAAACTAAAACCTGTAAAGTGATCTCATTAATTAAATATTAAAAAGACATTGTGTACTTTTTAGCATGAAGGCGGAAAGCAAGAAAGGGAGAAATTATATTCATTGATTAAAATAAAAATTCAAACAGGGAAGGGAAAGTTGTGGGAAGGTTCTGGGAAGGGAATTTTCAGGGAAGGGAAGTTTCCAGGAAGGGAAGGGAAGTTTCAGGAAGGGAAGTTTCAGGCAAGGGAAGTTTCAGGGAAGGGAAGGGAAGTTTCAGGGAAGGGAAGTTTCAGGAAGGGAAGTTTCAGGCAAGGGAAGTTTCAGGGAAGGGAAGGGAAGTTTCAGGGAAGGGAAGTTTCAGGAAGGGAAGTTTCAGGCAAGGGAAGTTTCAGGGAAGGGAAGGGAAGTTTCAGGGAAGGGAAGTTTCAGGAAGGGAAGTTTCAGGCAAGGGAAGTTTCAGGGAAGGGAAGGGAAGTTTCAGGGAAGGGAAGTTTCAGGAAGGGAAGTTTCAGGCAAGGGAAGTTTCAGGGAAGGGAAGGGAAGTTTCAGGGAAGGGAAGTTTCAGGAAGGGAAGTTTCAGGCAAGGGAAGTTTCAGGGAAGGGAAGGGAAGTTTCAGGGAAGGGAAGTTTCAGGAAGGGAAGTTTCAGGCAAGGGAAGTTTCAGGGAAGGGAAGGGAAGTTTCAGGGAAGGGAAGTTTCAGGAAGGGAAGTTTCAGGCAAGGGAAGTTTCAGGGAAGGGAAGGGAAGTTTCAGGGAAGGGAAGTTTCAGGAAGGGAAGTTTCAGGCAAGGGAAGTTTCAGGGAAGGGAAG